>JAPQRQ010000015.1:18665179-18677380 GCA_037367365.1 Apogon talboti
GCAAGAATTTTGACAACACTTTACATTATAGTTCTGTAATGATGCGCTGATGGTGGGATGAAGATTATCTTATCTTATCTTAACTTAATGAAGAGTTTGTAGCTTCATTGAAGAATGATATTAAGCTCTGTGAAGACTCTACAAAATGCTGTAAAATGTGACTTGATGTGAAAATTCACTTAGTTTCTTTTTTTTAGAGACATTTAAGGATGAAAACAACACTTGAAGGAGGTAGTTTAGCATCTTGCTGAACCTCATTTGCTCTGCTACTGATCCCATTCAAACTCATTCCTGTAGGACAGACCAGTCACAGCTATTTATCTGCCATGAGGTGGGTCTGGTGTGGTTTGACACAATAACAGGCTGTCACCTGTGATTTTTCAAGTCCAGCGCTGGCTTCTGTCCATGTGGGAAAGCTCTACTGTCCAACTTTAAGAACAACCTCTGAACGCAACATGAACCTCTCTGTAACAGGCTGCACTGCCACAGTGTGAGCAGAGGGGTTTTTTCATGAATCTTCCCATTGATTAGCCAAACTCGACTGACAACATTCATAGTCTGGTACAGCGAGAGTATGTCTCCATGAATAAGGAATAAACAACTGCACTTCATATTTTTATTGTCCAGAAACACGTATCTCCATATTTCACAGTGATAGGTTGTATGTCTGTCCAGCCAAACCAGAAGCTTTTTGGTGTTTGCCTGTTGATAATGAGCCTTGGAAATTAAAAATGAAATGAGAGATCCAATGCAGGGTTAACATTTTGCAGACTCCACACAAATCAAAGTAACAAATCACAACATTAAACATTTCAGTGTCACTTTGAATCACAAAGGAAGATGAATTACAACATCTCAACATGGTAATTTTCTGACTCTTAAGAGCATTAATGACAGTTTGATGATATCTTTCTCTTACGTGTCTCTTACATCTCTTACTGCCCTAATCAGCTCAACTCGCCTTAACTTGACACAGCTTTTCTTGTTTCCGCTGCCTGAGAGCGCGCTCCACTAGTGCGACCTTTGCAGAGGTTCCAAGCAAGCCAAAGGAGTTCTCCAGAATTCTCAAGTTCTCCAGTTGACCCAAGATTTGGAGTCTAAACAACTGCATTCTTGACTGAGAGAATCATAACATAACATTTTATTTTGTAAATTATAACTTACAGTCTTAAACGTTATTCTCCTCTGTTGGTGCCTGATGTGAGGCCGCAGTCGCACTGATGTTAACGCTAAGTGAAGTCAAAGCAAGCTGAGCTGATACCATCAGTGGAAACGCAGTAATAGCAGCCTTTATTGTTCCAAATACAATAATCTATTAACTTCATTATTATCAGGTTATCACCCTGTTAATGTCACCATGTAAAAATTGAATCCAAGTATTGTGAGCTTGGTTATTGTTACCAAGATATTACTGAATAGTTAGCATTGCATCTTTAAATATGTCGCTCTTTTTGACACCCTGTTATTTAGAATAGTATTACTTTGGTAATTACAAGGTACTACCCATTTATTACTGCTTTAATACCTCACTATGACCCTTCTACCTCCATATTATTACTGAGCTGTAATGTCAAGTCATATCAGTTTTTTGTTTTCATAAGTGAACTTAAGTGACTGGCCTGAAGCATGGAGGATGGACACTGTGATTGAACCAGCTTAGCGAGTCCACCTTCCTTGGCTTCCACACACGATGTGTCTGGCAGGAGAATAAAGTAAATTTGTCTGCTGCCTTTCACATTGCAGGGTCACACATGAGCTCATACTGTAACATGACACTGGATATCCTTTCAAATTACCAACCTCTAGAGCTATAAAAACAAATGGAGGTGATTTCCGACATATCAAGATGCTTTATGCTTTTCAAACCAATATTTAATATTCTCCAGAGCTCCACGGCTATGTGTGACTGTCAGGGTGTATCTGAAGTGGACATATTTTATTGTATTTTTCACCCAGAAGTTTTGGGGTGTGTGTGTAGCGCTACAGTATGAGGTGACCTCATTCTGACTGTGAACCGCCCTTTGGGAATCCCCCAACTCAAAACTGTTTGTAGGCCTCTGCATCCATGCATGTATGTGTGTGCATGTGTTTCTCTGTGTTGCTGTGCCATATGCTGAGGTAATGGCCGTCCGCACTGGGGACAGCTCATCCTCAGAAACAACCAGTGGGTGGTCCAATGACTTATACTGTGACAATTGCTTGAAAGAAAGGTACGAGTGGGAAGAAATAACATGACTTACAAGTTCCCTCAGTCCTGCTGCAGTAAGTCTAATAGAGCGAGCCTCGGTCTAAGTTCAAACAGTTCAACATGTTTATCTTAGCTCATAGGTACGCTGGGAGAAGCTCAGCTGTGATGGTTTTTGCAGCTGCGAGGTCTGGCAGTTTTGTAGGTAAGTAATGGATGCAAGTTCAAGCCTTTGAGTTTATTCAAATAAATTCCGCTTTTATTTGATCTCACTGGAGTCCATTTATCACACACACACACGCGCACCCGCAAAAAACACACACCTAGCAGCTATCAGAAGGAAACGGAAGGCCTGCATGGAAGGAATTGGCATCAGAGTACACTGTGGCTCTGACTCATCTCTGTTCAAGATCAACGATGCTGGTGACCAGACAGGAAAGGATCAGTATCCCTCACTCCGGTGGGAGTGATGTGGGTGTCATGTGTGTCAAATGTGTTTGTTTTGTGCAGTTTGGGTGTTATGTGGGCAAAAACCTCCCCACTTTGAAGCTCTGGGAAAGAATTTTTCTCTTGCACCTGCCCCCTTCTTCCTCTGTACAGCTGGACCAAACATCCCCGACACTAAGACTTTCCCCTCTTCCTGACCCCCTCCCTCGCGCTCTCAGTACGGGGCTAATCCACTCAGACGTACAAACTTAGTCTATGTGAGCAAAACATTTGTACCACATGGTGTTAGAAACATACCAAAGGCCTAAAAGTAGGTCATTTGTTAGGGACATCCAAAGTGACTCATACAAGCATTTTTTGATCTACCACCACTGTGGTTAAGGTAAGATTAAAGTGAAAAAAAACATAGCTGTAATTACCCAAAGACGCATCATGGTTAAGGGAAATCACCTTTGACTTATAGAAGAAGCTGAGTGGACACATAGTCATTTTCAGTTAAACGTTAGGGCAAACATCTACAGGGACCTTTGCACGCTACAAGTAGAATGCATGGCCTCGCCTTCTCCTCCAGCCCCCATGTGACCTAACATGTACATCTAATATTTTATTGTTTGTTTCTTGGTTGGATCATGATCCACTTTTTTTTTTGCAAATTTTTTTCATTAGATTTTACTTCATGACTTCTCACTTATCAAAGATGGTTTTAACAATATAAGAATAAAAGCAGACATGAAGTCTAAATAATTTTTTTAGAAGTTTTCTTTCTCCAGTGTGGGAGACAAATTAAAGGAAAACCCCATGGCAGTGGTCTGATGAAAGCTGTTTCTGTTATCTCTAGCTGTGTCTTTTCCTGTTTCTTTTTCCAGAATTCCCCATCCATATAAGGGGTCACCATATGATTCGATAAGCATAAAAATGATGTGAATCATCTGCTATAGCCTTCAAACACCAGATCTCAACACATTTCAACACTTATGAGTAACCCATGTGTTAGACAGTGCTATCCACTAGCATCATTAAAACACCAAATGATGGAATACCTTCTGGATGACGGTATTCATGTCTCCAGTAGAGTTCACATATTGTACAATCAGTGCTACAGAGTATTGAAGCTGTTCTTATACAAGTTGGACCGACATCCTAATAAATCACGTTGTATTAGCTTCTACATTAATACGTGTAATTAATTACTTGGTATGTTCATTGAAATCAAATAATTTGTCACTGTAGTATTTTCATATAACTGTACCTTATTTAATTTTCTGTTGAATTTTTACTTTTACTCCACACAGTTAAAAACAAATATACTTTGTACAGGCTTTCAACATGCTTGTTACTTTATTTTCACCATTGCACACTTTCTCATCATCAAGTCAACCTAAATGGAAGGGACACATAACACAACACATATTAACAATAATCCCATATGCATTTGGTGCATATCATTGGTGCAAGATATACAAAGCAAGATTATTTACCTTTGTCCATTGAGTACAGTTCAGAGCTGAGACTTTTTACATTTACTTAAGAAGTCAGTCAGTCTACTTTTTAATACAAATACAAAAACTACCTAACTAAAGAATGTGCATACTTCTGCCACCTTTCATGAACTCAAGATGATTGATTTATATTTACTGTGACATCCAAGGTCTAATAGAGGTTTGCTTGACATTTTAAAGATCTTTAGTAACATACTGTAAGAAAAACATACTATTCTGCCTTGGCAGTGGCTATTGCTTTCATCTGTCTGACCATGTGAATATAATCACAATTTGTGCATCAAAACCGCACCCTCCGTCATTAGATCCTTGATCCAGATAGGGAAAACAGCCCAAAAATCCCCTTTATTGGGTGACAGTGGAATAAATCTCAGTGTAAGGATTCCCCCACCATGATGGACAGACATGAAAAAGATTTGAAGTGTTCATGCCCTGCAACTCCTGCAAAATACACATTCAGACAGGGCCTTTTCCTAGAAGCAGATTAACTGAGTTATCTGAAATGTGTTGCCAAGTTAAACAAGTCTCTCTGCATCAGGCCATGTAGGATTTTTGTTTTCATATAGATTCCTTGACCTGCCTCCTGGAACAGGCCACAGATCTGCTGCTGCGGCTCACAGGGCTGCTCTGTTTTGAGCTGATTGAGCGATCCTGTCAGAGATCCACATAGCCTGAAGAGACATCATACGATACCTTTGCACACCAGTGTTTCATCAGCTCGCAGACACTCGCTGAACCGTATTGATTAGGCGACAGAGCGGTGGTGTGTCCCCACCTCTCAGCACGCTCACTCTACCCACATGCACATACACACAGCCAGTTCATTTCAAGGTTTTTCCTGTTTACTTGATACAGTGATACACAGAAAAAAACACCCGCATTTTACGAAACACACATGCTTTTATTTCTGCACTTGTGTGAGTTGCATTTTATGACCTAATGTCAAACCAAGACCTCTTTCTTCCGAGCACTGCCTGAACCCTCGATACAACCTATTCCAAGTTTTTAACTTACTCTCAGCAACAGGTTTCACTTCAGAACTTCAGTGAAGCAAACTACCTCTATCAAGGGTATTTTGTTTGTAATATAAGTATTTTTGAAACATAATGTGCTTAAAGTATCACAGTATGTAGAGACTTTAATCGACTCAGTTTTACATATACAGTAAGTTGGTTAAACAGCTCACTTGGCTTTGTCCAAAACAATCCAATACACAATAGCTCAACAATTAACATGTAGTATCTTGTTTGTTTAATCTGTCCACAAACAGAAATGCAACAGTGGGCAGTTATGTCACCGTTTCTTTCTGAACAACAGCTGGCTCCTGTGATTTTCCTACACATTAGTACATGCGGATGGATAAATTGTTGTCAATAAATACAGCACTAAAAACTCCCACTAAAACCACAAATGGTTGTTCTTACATTTCGTCTTTTGTGTAGATTAAACAAGCAACACACATTTGGTTTGTGAGTTTGTGTTTTTGGGTGTATGTTTGAATTTCGGAGTCAAACAAATCGTTTCCCTTCTGCTGCGGTATTGCTTATCTCATCCAAACCTTGAAAAACATTGTTTTATTCCAAATGTAAACTAGTTTGCATAGTTTGTAAGAACATGAAGTTTGTATCAGTTTTTCTATTGGCACAAAATCTCTCAACACCTTCTATGTTCCTCATTTGAGCCGAGATGTGATGCTTCCATTGTTTCTTTGCTGGATGACATCAGAGGCCAAAGCCCCTAGTATGACTTCATACCAAACTAAAAGGGGATTTCTAGTCCCCCATATTAAGAGGACCACCCTTTGTCTGCTGTTGTATCGGTCAGGTGATAACCATCTTTGCTGTCCAGCTCGGCATTGTTATCAGACTGGGATTTACAGCTCCAACAGCAGCTCCGTGCCCACTGCACATCCACAAACCCCATCCTGTTTGATAAAAGGCTTGAGCCAGGGAAAGGTTTGACATGGCTGCAGCACACAAACCCAATGAGAAATGAACAGAGGTGTTTCATAATAAACCTATCAAACCAAAAACCACATACTAAAGGTCTTTCTACAGAAAACCTGTGCAAGATGAGGACTCTCCAACGATGCCTGTCACCATCTTGCCATAGATACAATATATCACATGTGAATTTGATTATAGCCTTTAAAAAACAAACAAAAAGCATCATGCGTTTGGGTAGAGCTCTACTCCATCCACACATACTGATTTAATTAAGAACCCCAAATATGATCTGAAGATATGAGTCACGCTATTGACCTTCAACTAAACTGGTAAAAACGAACATCAATTCAGCTTCATGTCAGGACTAAAACCCGGCGTGACTCACCCCTACATGCAGACAGATACAAGACACCAAAAACTCAATGATTAATTGTATAATCACAAACAGATTACAAGAAACACATACAGCCTTCTAGGTATATATATTTAATGCAGTTCTATAGTGCTGTCAGCATATTCTCGTACATTCTCCGTGCACCTTTATGATTTGAACACAGCTCTTTGAGTTCCAAACCCAATGTCGAGGCAGTGCGGTCGTTCTGCTGAAGACACATAAAATTCAACTGAGCGTGCAGATGAGAAGCTCGTACGCCTGCTGGTAATCGCCGTTGCACTGGCGAAGGATGTCCTCTAGGAAGCATCTGTCGTAGTTTGGAAAGCTGCTCATCAGTTTCATTAAGTTCCACTCGTAGTCAGGCTCTGCATCTGGAAAGCGCACAGGAAAGAAATAATCCTCATGCAAAACCCAATTTATTTATTATCGGTCCTAAGGGGCTCAAATAAAAAGAAAAACATTTCTTTGATTGCCAGTGCAATTTGTCTCAGTCTTACACAGAAAACACTGATGTCTTTGTATTACATATGTTGTTATTTTCTTTTTGAACTAGAGTAGATTTAGTTTACTTACTTAACCCTTTAAACCCTAAGCCTAAAATGGTGGTCCTGTTTTTTTTTTCTTATTTTGAATAACATAAAGGTTAGAAAATATGCAGTGAGTCCATTTGGCCATTTTTCCAGAGCGCTTTTTTCCCCCACATCTTTCAACATCTAGCAATCATTTGCAATTTACAATACTACTAAAACAGCTTCTTCTCCAGCTTCTAGTACAGGCATGAGTGAAATTAACATAATGACCCAATAAAACCTATAAAGCGAAACGTCTCAAATTTGGAATTTTTCCAAATGCACAAACAGTAAAAGAGTTACAGCCATCCAAACTGCATATGCGCAGGGTGTGTCAGCCATGACACGTCAGGTTTTAAAGAGTTAAGTAAAGTCAAAATATCAATACTTTTACTACAAGTAAAACTATGTAAGATCATCATATGTTTTTTAGTGTTGTCCTATAAAAACCAAGTATCTCTAAAAACTCAACTTTCCAGGGGGTTGGGAAAACAGGCCTGTTTTCAGTTTTGTGAAAGTGTAGCGCAAATCCATTTGGGTTTTTTGAATTAATTTACATTATTTTACACAACCAATAAAAACTTTCACCTTTAATTTGGAAATATGTGGCTTTCACTGGACAGAAAGGAAATGAAAACTGTAATCTGCAAAGTAATTAAAGCTGTCACGCAAATGCATGGGAGTAAATGATGCAATATTTGCCCCTGAGGTACAGTGCTGTATAAGTGTAAAGTTGCATAAAACATATATTACATATACCTCAAATCTGTAAAGTACTTGAGTACCTGTTCTTAAAGTGCTACTACCTCATTTATTTGGCCAACATTGCGATAAGTGAGAAAAGTGTGCCTCTTCTGTCCAACCGAAAACTCTTTCTTCCTCTGCTGCCGTTTCTCCCGGGCAGGTTTCTTGTGTTTAACTACTTGGGCATCTGTTTGCTACAACTACCCACATCCATGATCCGAGTCTCTGCGGTTCTCCCTACCGCAGGCTGGTCCAGCGCTGGGGCCAGACAATCCTACATGCATGCCAAAGCAGGGACAACTAACAGAGGCAATCACCCAACCGTGCAGGAGATTGGCTCAGTCAGGTAACAACATAACGGAAAGCCCTGATCAGCACACTGGGTAAATATAGAGGGGGTATCATGAATGCAGCCTAGCATGGACTGAGGATGTTGTGGGATTCTGACATGTAGGATTGTGCCAACCATAGCAGTGCCAGGACCAAAAATCTGAAATATTCATGGGTATTTATGCTTTAACCCTACACAGGAAAAAAAAAAAACCTCTCTGTGCTTAGTATTTGGATGTGAGGTTAGTGAGGGATGAAGGAGTATGAGGAACTAGAAAAAGTCACGTATTTATTACTTTTGCCTGGGATTTTATGTGATCACTGTGACTACGCAAAAAGTACTGCAGTGATTTCCATTACAATTCATAGGTCAGGAAATGCATGGGCAAAGGCCAAACTACTTACATGTTGGAGCTGTTCATTGACTTAGAATGATAAACGCTGCATTTTAAAATATCAGGAAAACATAGGTCATAATTTGTGGTTTGTTGGTGGTTTAATAATATGATACAGTAAGGAGCGGTGGAGTGGACTCTCTGTGTGCCATATAGTTACATGGACAGTAGATGTGTGTGATCTAACCTCTCATTTTTCTGGAAGCGCAAAATAAATAAATAAATACATCAGGAGAAAGTTTCATCAAATGTTTCATCATAGAGGTTCAGTAGCAGGAAATGGTTGAGCTCGGTACGTAATAACGATGACATCCTCAGTTTCTATTTAGTTTCTACTGAAGTGAGAGGCAGGTCTTTATAGGTGTATAGCAACCATTCAGATATCGAAATCAGTCTGTCAATCTAGACGATTATGAAAGGGAGTGGCAGCACCTCTTGGCGTGTTAAATCGGATAGATGCCAAAAGTCTGTCAGTCTGGCCTGGGTTCAGTTCCTCCTGAGAATTTCCCCATCTGACTGGCAGTATCCTAACAGCATACAGTGTTTGTTTGTCTGCGCCGATGCCAAACACATGCACTTAAATGAGGGTGTGATATATTGCTCAATTCACAATGAGCAAAGTATTCTGTTAAAAATAGAAATTCTGTCTTTCTTACATTTATAGACACACATTTCCCACAAACGGCAAGTATGGATGCCAGGAGCTACAGCGTCACTACGTACCACGCATAACTTTCTGCCTCCGTTTTTAAAGCATACAGTAAAAGAGCCTTTGATTTAGCGCAGACTAAACAGACAATCACAGAGAGGATGAGGTGGGCAACTCTTGTCACAGGTCTGATTTAGATTTGGTTAACCAGCATTGAGCCGGACTATAAAAAAAAAAGGCGTGAGAAGCAGTAGAGCGGGTGTTATTCACACGTCCAGTCTCAGCTCACCGGCTTCTGCTGCCCATCCAGAACAGCTCCGTCCTGGATCTGACTCCAGGTAAGTGAGAGGCTGTTGTTGGTGAGGGGTTTCGACCGACCGGTGTCCAAAAGTATCCGAAGCCAAACAGGGTCGCTCAGCCTCCCTGACTCCTTCTCTCTTTGTTTCTTTCCCATTCTGTGTGCTTCTGCCCTCAATTCTGTCCAGAAAGGCTGAGTTCACCCTGTCAAAACATATATATGTTGAAAAAAGGTTCACATAACACATATCCAATATTTAATAACTTTAAATAGTGGTTTTTGCCAAATGACACTCATTCATAATTGCACTCTTAACCTGTAAAGACCAAACATCCACCGGCGACCAAAACCATCTAGTGGTCTAAACTGATTAATACCTATTGATCTACTGATCCTACATGTAAATAACTGGTGTAAAATGCAGTTTGGTGTCTTTTCATGGTCATCAGATATGACCCATTTGGATGTTGAGAGGCTCCGTAGTTACCATGGAAACTCCATCATCTTCAACAACATTAATTCACCAGTAAAACCCATGGACTTTAATAAATGACAGTGGATGGAAACACTTGTTTTATGTTCAGTTAATGATATCTTTGCTGAAAAAAGTCACTTTTTCTTCAATTTTCTCTGTTTCTGATATACAGCAACAACCCTCAACATGATCAGTAAATTAAATATAGAAAAGTACCAGATTTTCACTGATAACATGCAAAATATAGAGGATAGCATTATAATAAAAGGTGATAAATCACTTTAGAAAGGTTAACTAGACAGAAAAATTCATTTGGGAACAACCACAAAAGTAGCACTGGGTCTTTATGGGTTAACATTCACAACTCTGGATATTCTGGCTTTAAGCTTTAAGGATGTAACAAACAAGAAACCTTGCTGTAACACAAGCATCTGGAGCCTCGGTTTCACATGTGCATTGATATGGTTTTTACAACAATGCTTTGAATTTCACCGACAGAACCAAATAAAACCGAAACGTTAATATATGAACGTTGTGCATACCTCTTGTGGTCAAGTTGCATTTCTCTCTCACTCTTTTCTACATTCTGTTTACCTTCCATGGGCTCGCTCTACAGAAATGGAGATTATATAGATTGTAAAGGAGAGGCATAAAGGAAAGTATAGTTTACAATGTCATGTGTCCTTGAGAGCTGACAAAGAACTTGAATGCTATCTTATCAGTATTCACTGAAAAGGATATTATCACAGACTATAGTAAATACGTAACTGCACTGTTGATAAAGAAACTATTAGAGCAACAGTTCAAAGGAAAAATCACTTGTCTGTATAGTAAATCTAGCGTGTATTCCTGTTCCTATTCAACACTTTAGTTATTAAAGCCTGACAATGGAGTGTTATCCAGTTGATACACATCTGAACTAAACCATATGAAGATGGTAAGATAAGTGTTTATGGCATCTTTTCTGTTTTGCAAATTTTACAAACAGCTTTTCCAGGAATATCTCCTCACCAAACTCACCTCATGTTAAAAACCAAAGCTAATGAAATGAGGGTGAGCAAAGTTTTTGAGTCAGTTTGGTTTTGGTTTTGGAATGAATTGCTATCATTTGCTAAGCGTTTGAACTAAACCATATGAAGACGGTAAGATGGCTGTTTGTGGCATCTTTTCTGTTTTTATTGTTTACCCCTGCATTTTACTGACAGAAATGACTTGACCAGAGTTAATGAAATGAGGGTAAGCATGGCTATTTATGAGCAGTGGAAAAGGTGGTCAAAGAAAAGTAGTAATACCACAATGTCAGAATACGCCATCATAATTTAAAGTTATTAGTTATATCCTTATTAAAGTCATTTTATCAATATAAAAAGTAACAAAAAGTAAAAAGCATTTTAAGTATGAGAAGTAAAAGCAGGAAATTATTCCCTATTAGTGTTTTACTATTAAATATATATGATGTTTTTTATTAATATTACTGCCACACAAATGTTACTGCTGCATTTGATAGTCGTAGATGTTTAAGATGTTTAAGGTTGAGTGCATTTGGACTATGGTTAGTTTAATCTACAGTGATGCATCATCTATAAAATAATGACATGTCTATAATGTGTGCGTGGGATTTTTCAGGTAATTTAAGAGTTTATCCTAAGAAAGAGGTGAAATTTCTAAGTCCAAGAAAATGTACAATCATAGACATTAAAAATAAACAGATCTGGAAATAATTTGGATGAGGAAGGAATGAAACAATGCAGTCTGAAAAGTAGCTAAAACTGTCAGACAATATTTGCCTCTGAGTGTAGAGGGGTAGAAGTATGAAGTGTCACAAAATGTATAAGTACTTCAAATTTGTACTTAACTAAGCTACTTCAGTACAAAAGTGCTTGTCTACATTCCCTCAGTGTGGGTCATGGAGGTGGTTCGTAACAACAGCATGAGAGGATGACGGAACACAAAGCCCACCTGCACCGCACTCAGCTCCCATCAAAGCAGCTTAGCATAAAATCTCCCATTCACACACTTGCATAACACATGCAAACACACCCACAAATAGAGGATAAGGGGAGATCAATCTGTCTTATGGAGCCATTGCTGAAAGAACAACAGATCCCAGGGTCCCGGTCAGAACCACATCAAGAGGTTTGACTTTTGCTGCCCTGAAGCCGCAAGCTTTCATCTCCTAATCTGTGACGTCTATCTGAAAGAGCTCAGCCTGGGAGAGAGGAGGGGAGGAGAGGAGAAGAGAGGAGAGGAGGGGAGGGGAGGAGAGGACA
>JAPQRQ010000015.1:18709076-18728315 GCA_037367365.1 Apogon talboti
AGAGAGAGAGAGAGAAATGACAAAAGTGCTGGTTTGCTGAGGTTTTAAAGATATATGATAAAGTGTTATTACACATATATATTGGTTTATGTACATTTATTCAATAGATTTATAAATGTTCCACTAGATAGAACCTGTAAAGTGAATGTACTGGAATGTGCAGACAGTGTTTGAAAGTAGATCTGGTAGCTCTGAGACAAATATTCCCTTTGAATAAAACCCATTTTCTCTAGAATTTCACATTTTGACCCAAGGGTGTATCTTGGAAACTTCAGCCAACCAGCATTTTTGACTCGGATTTTTCTTTATCAGTGAGTCACACATGGTAAAATTTCACTACTTTTATTCTGGAGGCATTTTAATTGTAGACCAGTGTAATCTGATGAGTCCAGATTGACCCTGTTCCAGAGTGATGGATGTATCAGGGAGAGAAGAGAGGCAGATGAAGCGACTACCCATCCATCAGGCCTAGTGTCTACAGTAGAATACTGTCGGGGCAGTGTTATGATCTGGGGTTGCTTCAGCCTGTCAGGTCTAGGTTCAGCAATGTCGACCTGAATGACCAGGTTTTTGCATCAATGGATGTGTTTGTGCAAAACAATCCTCACCGTCTTCAAACTCAGTAGAAGTGTAAACACATTTGGAGAAAATATCACCAGAAAGTGTCATAAAAGTAAGTGTCCAAAGCTGTTGCCATGGATGTAATAAGCTAACGTCAACGAGTGGCTCTTAGCACAAAACTGAGTGTTAACACAAACGTCAGAGATGTACACGAGCACACGCAAATCTTACATATAGAGTCTTAAATAGGAAATGGAATTGCAACATCACTGCAGTTTGACATTACAGCATATGAATCATAGGCTTGAAGAAAGGTTATTATTTATAGACCTGTCTGATGAATGTTGTAGCCAACACCTCTCAAAACAGCCGCAGCAAAAGAACGAACATGCACGCGCACACACACACACACACACACACTTCGTAATTAGATGATCTGTCAAATGGCTAAGCGCCCTCAGAATGTTTGTTTTCAAGCAATGGATTCATGCAGTGTTTTCATCAAGATTATTGTGATTATTGTTCATTTAGTGTTCATGGAGGAAAATTTTAACCAAGAGAATGGAAAAAAAGTCCGTCTAGGAACCATAAACATCAGCAATCAATGTTCATTTGCTGGTGTGCTCTTTAGAAAAGGCAGCAGCTGTGTGGGACTGCACAAGTCAATTGGTCCTATTAATTGAGTGGGTCTTGGCTTGGTCCTAATCAGGTTAAGGCCTGATCCCTGCTCATCACATGGACATATTCAGGACCAGTAGTCTCTGTAAGCTGCTTCCAGTCTAGCACCGTTTCCTGCTTTCATGTCTCATTTTTCATCCAAAAGAAGATGTAACTGTAAAAGGGCCTATGGAACAATCAGTGGGGAGACAATAAATCTTGTTATTGCATTGTCACTGAAGGTGCAACCTTTCCAGATAAAGATGCAGCTTTTTTTTATTCATTTATTTTATTCAGTCTGGTGTCAGATTGTCTGCTATTTGATATAATGATATTAAACTTGCTTTACTTTCCAAACAGAAATGAAATCAAATCCGATTTACAAATGGGATTATAACTTCTCTATTTAAATTGCTGATCAGCAATTTAGTGGTGCCCATGCATAGCAATAAATAGCTTAAATAAATGAGTTGCAAATGAATCTTTTACTTGGACTCATATGTATTTTGGAAAAATAAAAGCTCTAATATTTAAATACAGAAACTGCAGGTTTTTTAATCAGTCATCTTCACCCTCATTGTTTTATGTAATACTGACTTTGCCATAAATCTAATTTCTACATTTTACAGAGAATTAACATATACTCTCTGTCACCAACGGTATCGTCAAATTATCTCACTCCACTCTCTTTGCTGCTCTTTTGAGTTTATCTCCGCTCTGCTGATTTCAAGAGTCATCAACACTTTTTTTTTTTTTTAATATCAAAGTTGCACTGTGCTTACTGTGCCTGCTTGTTTTCACCCTGATTGCTAAGCTATCCATAATAATGAGGCCAAATGCTCATAAGAACTATCTACATGGCACGCAGAAGACCAATAACCTTAAGGAGGACATCTGATGAGCCTCAGTTGATCTGCAAGAGAAGTAGAAGTACTCTCTTTTGTCCAGAGTCATGGATATAGCTGTTGGACAGTCAAAATGATTGCTCTTCTTAGTGCAGCTCTATGGGACATTTCCACTTGTCCTCTGTCCTCCTGCTCAACATCTAAATCCGTCTGCCTGGATGGTCACTCTCATGCCAAAGCCTCGGCGGCCAGCATGTGACCCTGTCTGATGATTCACTGGTCCTCTTAGCTGATATTTGTACAGCTCCAACGTGTTCTGAAGCTGACCCCCCCCCCAAAAAAAACCCCAAAAAAAAACCTGCCAGCGTTGAGTAGTGTGTAGGATTTAATTTAGGATTTGCTAATAGTACATAAATGATTAGGCCCTCACTGGATCATTCTGTCTTTGCTTGTAGTGACACATAAGGGGACTGTTTTACCTGCTAGCACCCCCCACCAGCCCATTTTGTCATTAACCCCCTCAGACCCAGGAGCCCCACAGGTTTTTGAGTTTCGGCTTTTCTTTAATTAAATAATTGCTTATATTGTAAACATCATGATGCAACAGTTTTTTCAGATGTGTTCTTAAAAATTTTTATGGAATGTCATTTGCGGTGGACAGTTGTTTCTTTTTTTTTGTATAAAGCTGTGAATTTCTTGCCCTCATACGTGGACAGTGGGTTCTAGGAGGTTAACTCTTTCACCAAGAACCTTTCCCATACAGACCATTATTAGACACAGAGCCTCCCCTCCACTTAGCCAGACTGAATGGTGGAAACAGTAACAACTAAGGCTGCATTTGATGACTTACAGAATACAACTTTGGCCTTTTTCAAAGTTTTATTGACTCAAATGCCCTAGACTCATTAATGATTACTGAGGATATGCCGGTCGACTTTGCTTTTGTTTAATTTTTTACGTTTTTTAGTCACTGACCTGCCTCCTGTGTTCTGCATCTTAATTTTACAGGATCCTTAAATCTGTTTATTATATTTCTGATTATTCTGAATTTCATACCAGATGTGAAGGCTTATTCTAGGTGATTTTAAGACCCATATATGGTTTTCTTTCCACTGCCTTACATCACGTTGTCAAGATCATTAAGATTATTTTAACCTCATTAAGTCTGTTGAAGGGCTCACTCATTCTAAAGGTCAGATCTATCAATTCAGGTCTCTAGGGCAGCCTCTTACTCATGCATCTGCATTTAGTAGATGTGCTTGTAACCTTGTTGTTTTAAAGCGCCATTACAGTTCTCTGTTTCTGCTGTTCATACTGCACTCACTCTTGCTTTCTTAATGCTGGATGTGCAATTAAATTCATTCATCCTTTTATTTCTTCATTATTTGATTCCACTGTCATGCCTCTTGCCCAAGATGCTCTGTTGCACTCCTTCAGTGGTGACTGCCTATCCCTCCTTTACCAAATTGCACTTTTTAAAACTAGGACGCAAAACTCTCCAGGGCTAAATGGTGATAACCAGGCCCTCAAACTGTTGTCCAAGTCATATTGAACATAATTTCATTCCCTGATGATTTGCCTTTTCCAGCTTGTTTTAATAATGCTATTTTGCACCCTCTACTGTTGGAACCTAATATAGATAGATCCTGTGTCTTTAAATCGTTACAGACTTGTATCCAAATGTTTTTCTTACCAAAGATTTTGGAGAAAGCGATATCTTCTCTATTGATGTCTTTTATGAAAAGTTTGGGCATGTTTGATCAATTTTCAGTCTATTTTTAAAGCATTGAATAGTACTGAGACACCAGTGACCTTTAATTAACTGCAGACAGAGGTGACTGCTCAATTATAAGGACCTTTCTAATAGGACTTCCAGGGTCTCACTATAAATTTAGTTTTCACCAGCACAGATGACGTATGATGTCCCCCAAGGCTCAGTTCTTGACCCACTTATGTTGTCTAGTCACAATATATGCTGCCTCTTGGATAAGTCATGGAGAACCATGGTGTCCTTTCCCATTTTTATGCAGGTGAAACCCAGTTATGTGTGCCTTGAAGTCCCTGAAATCCTTACAAATTTTGCTGCCTGCCTTTTGGACATTAAATATGGGATGTCCAAAAATGTTGGTGAATTTAACGTCAACAAGTTGGAGGTCCCCCAAATTCAATCTCCTCTTTTTTGACCCCAGTCTAATTGACCTATTGAATATTATTGCACAGTCCTTCCATCTTCTTCAGTCTTAATTTATTAATTGAATTTATTCTTATCATTTGATGATCTTCAAAAAGCTGTATTTGCTTTTATTAATTCGTGACTTAGTAATTGTAATGAACTCGGGTAGAAGTCTGCACTCCATCCACCATCCCCAACTACACAGCCATAGTTCTTACCTATTTACTTTGGTAAATCCAGGTGGGAGCTGTTTTGTTTTTGTTTTGTTTTTTTCAGGTAGGGTGGTTATTTCAAAATGCTGTAGCTTTACTCATCACATCACATTCCAGAAATAAATGACCACATCACAGCTGTGCTCACCTCTCTATTCTGGCTTCTGGGTAGTTGTCATGCTGATTAAAATTTTTAATGCCTTAAATATCTGACCTATGATACTTTTTTTTCTTGCAAAAATATATAGTGTGTATACTGAGATTGCTGCTTTTATTTGTCCCTGCTTGTCATTTAGACTCATGGATGCAGCCGTGCTTGTAATTCTCAGGTCACGTCTTGTAACAAAGGCTGATTAAGCAACACTTTTTGCCTGCTGAAATAAGGCGCACTGTCAATCATCATGTCTTAAAACTGTTCTTAAAGTGATTTTAATTGCATTTAATTATTTTTACTTGCATTGCATTTTATCTGCTTTGTCCGGTTCTGTTTTTTGGAATGATCTTTGTTTAGAAAGACTCTGATTATTAATACAATAGATGCTGCATGAAGGAACACTGCCACCTGTTTGTTTTGCCTGGGTTTTAGTATCTGAGTCCACCTTTGCTTGTGTATGTTTGACAGCACAGATTAGCAGTGAAGCATTGTTATGTCTCAGGGGCGTGTTTTCCCCTGTGGTGTTTTGTGCTTATGCCTACCCCCAAGCTGCTCATCAGCCAGGAGCAGATGTAATGATAGATAGTTAGGTCTGGCTCTTTCTGGTATTAGCAATCTACACCTAGCAGATTTTACAGTAGATTACATAACTGCTATTCTATGGTCACACTACTGGCTGCTCTGCTCTGTTTGTCATGGTTACAGTTTTTCTTTAGTGTTAGAATACAAACATGTTAAAAGATTTTTGTTTTGTGTGAATTACATTATATATTTAAAAGTGCATGATCCATTAACATCTAAAGAGGAAGTGAATCATTTCATGGAGTATAAAACAGTGTGGCATCATTTTCTGTTGTAGCCCAGAACAAACCAAAGTCTAGGCATCGTTCACATCTTGGTTTTCGCAGTCTAGTTAGAAGGAGATGGTGAGGTGAGATGTAGTCAGTTATTTGCAATCTGTAGCTTCACCATTAGATGTCATTAAATCCCACATACTAGTCGTTTAATGTCATGTTTATTTGGACAAATAAATATGAAGATCATGAAACTACATGTGTCAGTGATGTAAATTAATCTGCCAACTTTACTGAAGCTACTTTACTGAAGCTGTGTATTTTTTTTATATATATATATATAAAAAATACACAGTCATGACAGACTAGGGGGGTGGGGGTGGGGTGTCTACACCATGTTTACAAATACTGATTGAGATCTAGATCTATTGTGATCTAGAACAATGTTTCGAGAAAAATGGCCATACTTATCATGTTTACTGAGGTAGATTGCTGGATGACTCATGGAAACCCGCAGCGCTGCTTACCAAATCTGACCCACTCGGCAGCTCACATTCCACACCCGCTGCTTGAAGCCAGTGAGCCAGGCTATTTAACCTTTTAAGATACAGAGATCATGAATATGGGGCAATAAACATTAGTGACCACATGCAATTAATTATGTAGCTCCACATATGGTTTTGACATTCATTTTTAATTTGTCTTGGTGCTTTAAAATGAGGTAAACATTTTATTTGAAACATTGTCTCTGAAATATAGATTTAGGACCTATATTATGCTACCGTTAGATCAGTCATCAATTAGAGTCCTCTTTTTTCTTCTTGTTTTAATGAATTAAAGAATGATTTTTCAAAGCTAATAATGTAATGTATAATTGTGTTTATATTGTGTAGCACATGAGATTAGCCTTCAGATCACACTCTGCCTCTTGTTATCACAACTAGGCAGGGGAACAAAGAGGCAGAAATAAGGAGAGAAAGATAGGAAAGATGAAGAAAGACTGGATGTGGAAGGATGAGGTATTGGGGTTGGGGTGAGAAATAAATAGAAAATGGGCAGAAAAGGTGGGGGTAAATGAAAGTAATGAAGGGTTGTGTATTGGCTAGAGGCAATGGCAAATATGATCACAATGGAAACTGGTGAAGGCAAAGATAGATGATGGATATGCATAATTTTGTACTTGCGTAATAATGATGATTAATGATTATTTAACAAGTTTTCACAGTCAATGTGACAAAGTGCCCTTTAATTAAACAATGATAAAGGTACAGAAAATAGATAACAGTGTGAATATGTGTTGTATTCAATATCTGTTGAATCAAAGTGTCATAAGAAGCAGTAATGGGAGGAAGCAGGAAGGGATATTGTTACCTTGAGTAATCTCTGCACTTACATGAAGGGTAAAAGTGTAAATGTAACTCTCCTCATGTTCCTTTTACACTATTCCCTGCAGTCGGTAGCATCATCTTGTTAACTGATTTTTCACACCAGCTTAGAGGCAGTACATAAAGAACGCTTAAACACATTCACACCTGCAGAATTTGCCTTGAGAAATGTGTGCCTCATATAGCGCCTTGTGTAATAGGTCTCAGAAAGTTGGTCTGGTGCGTTTGGATGGAGACTGGGGTGGAGAATTAATGGAACCATTAATTCAGCACACTGTTGAGCCCGTACGTAATCAAGTGAGCTCTCAGTGTGAGCCTAGCATTATTGAGAGATCACTTCATTATTTCTGAATTTAACAGTCTCGTTTTGCACTTATGTTGCACCCAGAGTTAGATTATGAAGTTGATAATAAACGATGAGAGAACTCTGCTCACTTAATGAATTAGGTGTTTAACAGATGGACTTCTTCCACATTTGAGATCCTGGAGCTCCCACAGCTACAGGGGTTGAAATCCCATATGCACTCAGAGATATACATTCATCTGTGGTTTTCTTACTTTTCTTCACTCTCACCCACATTCTGACACACACACACGCACACACTCTTTTTGTTTGCTGCAGATTGCTTCCTGGAGGTAGTGGGTGAGCTGCAATCAATAGCTACCCAAACACTCATATATTATTTACAGTGGCTGTCTGTTTAAGATAATCAATATGAATGCTTTCGCTACCTGTCCGTGACCCGAGCAGCCTATTAGTGTTGTCTACAAGCTTCCTTACCCACATATCCCATAAGTGCTTGACGTTTTAATCTCGAACTGAAATTGTGGGACCAGGTAGTAAGAGTATAATATTATTTTAAAATGTAATTGAATTTACATAGTGCTGTTTAAAAATCTGCAGCAGGAAAATGTTAGTCTTCGAATGCTTTGAGCATAGTCTTGTAAACATACATGAAAATGTTTCTGTTTCTAGTACCCAAATGTAAATCAATACTGGTATTGACATCCTGTGGAAAAAAAAAAGAGTAATCCTCCACACTGCTGTTTTGTTTGGGGTTGTTTATTCTTTTCTACATACTGTAGACTTGACAACGTTTTGAGAACATATCGTCATACTCAGGAATTTTTTTTTTTTTTTTTTTTTTAGTGTACAACATTTTCTTACCAATTCTTACCAATCTTACCATTTGCATTTGCCAAAATGTACAGAGGTATACTTTGCTCTAAAGTTTAGTTTAGTTTATTGTTTATTTGACAGGGACATTGTTCAATCACATGATTGCACCAGTTAACTAACAGCTGCAGTCCCTGGCCAGGTAAACAGACAACAGTTAATACAGAATATAAAAACAAGACATTACATAGAACAGTTGACAAATAATTTTAAAACGAAACATAGATACATATACAGCAATATCATATAAAGTTATGAATCTAATAATAACAGTATAGACTAAAAAATATAATCTGTACAAAACTTAAATAGTGAATACAAATAGTATTAAAAGGTTGTACTAAAATATTACTCTTTAATGTAACAGCAAGTACAGGCAACCACCAAAAGAAAGACATATTATAATATTTAACAGTATTTCGTCTGTCAAGCAAAAAGACCTCACAATAGGACTGAGAAAGACGGCAGCAATGTATGGGGTTTTGTAATGTACTGCAGGAAACAGGTGTCAAAATGTCAAGTAGAATTTTGTGATCTTTCCTTCAAAATAATTCAATTTAGTGGCAGACCTATGTTAGTTCCTTTATGCTTTTTACTTGAACACAGTTGAAAACATAATAAAGAGCAATTTTTCAACTTTAACCTTGCAGAGGTCACAGATCAGGTAAAGGAGGCGGAGAGAAAGACCAGCAGAGGACAGGTATAGGCAGGTCAGAAATAGACTCTAAATAGACTCCAAACCAGGTGGTGAGTATGGATGTCACCGTGTACGTAAGACATGAGGAAAGCAAAAGACATGAGTGCGCAGGGTAAGGAGAACTGAGCCTGGGACTGTAATAGTTGTAAATGAAAGTGATGAAGCCAAAGTGACAGGGTGTACATTAGACTGCTCCAAGGTAATATGCTCAAATAGGAAGCAGATGAATCCAGGCTTTGAGTTTATTAGACCCCAGACTTGCCACTGAGTAAGAGCCTCACAGAAAGGACAGATAGAGCAGCTTTTAGATTGCCTTCAAGTTCCAAGCACATTTTTCAAAACCTGTTTTTATATTGCTTCTACCAAACAGGCCTATCTCAATTAGGGCTAATAGTTAAAGCTTAAGTGTCTCTGCTTATGTCACAAATTAAGCAAATTTGGCACAAGCATCCCTTTTAGAAATATATCACCAGCTGTGCTCCTTCTGGCTGTTGTCCCGAGAGAAGGCTTTTCATTATCTTCTCCAGTAGTGCTACGTAGAAGGAGGCAAAGATTTTGTTGTTGGTTTTGGCTATACTATATAAATGGTAATTTTTCATAGTGTTATTATGTACTGCCAAGCCATCAAGTATAATCTCAAGTAGAAATGATAAAATCTGTGTTGTCTGCTGCAAAGGCACAAAATGACCAATGCATATTGAGATAAGATGTTGGGGAAGGAGAAGAGAAAGGAACAGGTAAATGGTCCTGTTATAATAAGACAAGAGGGTTGAAAGGGTAGTAAAAAAAATAACAAAATAAATGTTTAGACTGTAATTGGATAAAAATTGTAAAGGCAGTTAGTCATAGATGATAATAAATTAAATAGAACACTGATTGCACAGATATATTAAAATATTGTATTTGTATGTACATATGGCTTATGAATGGATGAATACTCAAATGCAAATATAATGACTCTCTTGGTCTCTTAAAGGCTGACTCTGAACCAGGCATCAGTGCCCACTGTTAGTGGCCAAGCTCATTAATGCTTGTTTGGCGAAATGGCTTCCAATTGCTGCTGCCAGGTTCTAAAACCTAATGAAAAGCCTATCCAAAAGGCTGTTATAGCAGCATATTAACAGCCATTGTTTTGTGATGTCAAGTATAGTCTGCATCTGACCTCCTGCTTCTGGTTTCTAAAAGCTGAAAATAGCCACACACAAAACCACACACCTGTGTGTATCCTCAGCAACTTGAATTATTTTATTATTTTATTCCTCTAGCAGTATAAACAAACAGATGTGTATTGGAGCATTGCTAAAAAACCCCAGGGTCTACCATGCTGTGGTCTTAAGTCACTTACATAAGTCATGAGCCTGAAACCCTGGCACTTATCCATGCTGTAATTACTTTATTTTTCAGCCACATGGACATTTAGATCTTGTGTATATTTACGCAAAATGCCACCATTAGAAACAGAAGATATATAGTTCATTTTTGCTTTGAACTTCATCCAAAGGCTGCATCATGTGTGTGACTTTGCCACCAACCTCTACAGATTAGGAGGAGTTTTCTTATTTTCCCCTGAGGTAGAAGCCATGGCATACCGTTTATGCAGCCAGTGATCTTTTAGTGTAAAACAATAATTAGTCACTCAGATAGAACCATTAATTTTTGGCAGTCAGGGACATCTTTTTAGCATTTAGTGTATCTGATCATTTTAACATGTAATATATAGTTGCAGTGGGATGTACAGTACTCAGAAATCACCAGATGGAGCATGACATCCCCAAGGGCACCCTCCTGTCTCTTGGTTAAAAAAAAAAAAAAAACAGCCACGCAGGCAAACATGCATTACACATATGGATATGCAGCCCTCCTACTGCCGTCGGATATAGTTTAGTCAGAGATGCAAATATTCCTTAATAAGGACAAAAAGTCGACGTAATGTCATTTAGAGTCATGTGGGCACAGGCTGTTCTAGCAGGTTATTGATTTCTGCTGATATTGATTTTTGCTTAAAATCGCAATCAAATGTCAGTGCTTGTCTAAGACATAGGCTTATTGGCTAAGTGGAATTTACAGGGGATGATAGCAGATAAAAACCTTCCACATATTTTGAGTGCAAACTAAAAATGCAACGCTGCTTGTAGCTAAAAGGAGAGTTAGAGGTGGTGCAGGGGAGTTGAAATCCCTTCAGTCAGGGAGTCAGTCAAACTATGTCACTATGTCAGCACTAAGTGACCCAAACAGGATGTGGCAGCGAGCGCCCGGAGACTGTCGCTCCCAACCACTAACCTGCTCACTGAAGAACGTTTGAGACACTGAATAGTCTTTTTGGAGATTGGTGCAATTGAAGTAGAACCACAGCCTTGAAGCATTCTGTAATTCACATAGGCATCCATGTATCTGGATCTAAATATTCACATAAAAGGAACAGCATTCCTTGTTTTCTACATAATATTTATTGCATTTAGACATTTGTTTACACATAATACCTATTGCACTGTCTGTTCCTGACGTTTCCACCATTTTTTTCTCCAATTATAGGGTTTTTTGTAAGTTTTTCCTCATCCAAATAGAGCATCAAAGAACAGGGGGCCTTGTATATTGAACAGACTGTGAAGCTTTGAGGTGAATCTGAATTTTACATACGTCATAATCAATAAAACCAAAACTGAATGCACATACAGTATCTTACATTGCATGTGTTCCTGTCCGTTTATTTGCTTCTGGGTGGGCAGATGACTGTTATATTGCCTCATTAACCCGACTACTACTCTTGGTTTTACCATCTCGCGTTGCTTTTGTGTAATTGTAGCAAATATTGACATTGGTGAAGGCGACAGGCCTGTCTCTTTTCCAGCACCACAGGCCAGTGACTAAGCAATGTTCCAATAAAGAAAACCAATGCTGTTTTTCATGGCAGGGTTCTGGGAGTGGCAGCTGCTCAGTCCGCTGCAGAAAACACTGGACACACCTTCTACTGGACCTGACTACTTTACTTGGCTTTGCATATATTTTCATATTGCGCCATCCTGGAGAAATGTTTGTTGAATAAAGAGAAGACATGTCTTTTTCAGTGGCCCATTCTCCTCCTGTACTGAAAAGAGAGAGGTATCGTAAATGTAGCTTGGCCATTAGAGACTACATTGCTGGTGTGGTTGAGTACCTGCTGGATGCTGTTAATCCATCAGCTTTTCTGGATTTCCGACAGGCAGACCACTTTACCCAAGAAATGCATTTGGAAGTAATACACTGAATATCACTCACTCCCATAAAAGGATATGTCACACCTTCATTCATATGTGTTTGGTTCCGCCATTGTAACATGTGCTTTCATCCTCGCAGAACACGAAAATGTAATTTAAATATTCATGGTCAGTATGAGGTGAAGTACTTCTTCTCATTCCCTTCTTATACTGGACTGACTGTGGCAGGGACTGACAGAATCTCTCCATGTGCAGAACATACCCTTTTCTCCCATCATTTCTCATTAGTACTAAAAGCTATTTACCCTATAAACACACAGAAGAAGAAAAAATGGTTATTATTCATTTTAAGATTTTTAAACATTTACACTTTTTATACATGACTAGACAAGAAAATTACAGCAATATGTCAGAAAAAAGCGATTCAGTCATCATCCAAATATGATACGATGCACAGAATCACAATTTTCTCTCTGAATAGGGTTCCGGATAATTGCTGGGTAATACTCAATAGAGGAATATTAGTGTCTACATGTAGTGACTGACCTCTCCACTGTCAAACTAATTGGCTGAATGTGTGAATCCACCCTCACTCAGGTATGCATTCATGTGTGTGAGGCTTGTCATGCATTACATTTGTGACTTCGAGCTGTTTGCCTTATTACCACTTTCTTAATATAGCCTCCCTGATTCATCCTATCATACACCTATGGCACTGTCGCAGATTAATGACTTTAAACTGTGATTCTCCTGTATCGAAGATGTTTTATCGTCGTGCAGCTATATATTTGCAAATTATTCAGAAGTTTAGAGTGTAAAATTTTAATGGGATCTAATTGCTTGAAGTAAAATGTCACGTTCACAATTCTGTCTCTATACTTCACTGCAAATTATTTGGTTCTTGCCAAGGTAAAAAAAAAAAAAATAGATTTAGAAGTGTTAGATATTGATCTTGTTTTAAGGGTTAATTTCTTATTTTAAGTGTTCATACATGTAAACATGCTTATTTCTAGATTAAACAATCTTAAATCAAGAAGTGAAATTATCTTGCTGCATGGACAGATAATTTCACTTGTTTTGAGTACCTTTTTCCTCAGGTTTAGTGTTTTTATCTTGTTTTTAGACACCTCTTTGTTGCAGTGATAATACATTATACACAGCATAACATATTTTATTATGGGGTATGTGTGTAATGTACTTGTATAAAAACAGCATTTTTTTATGTTTGTGACCGTGAAAAAACACTTGAGTAGCTCTTACCATATGGGATGTGACAATGCAACATGAAAATATACAGGTTGCAGAAGGTCATGAGCTTCTCCTTTTACCCTTTTCTGACAAACATACAGAATCAAGGACTTACCTATGTATGTACAGTATGTATGTATGTATATACTGTATGTCCATGTGCAAACACAGACTGCCTTGCTTTGAGCTGTGCATATTTATCTGCCTCAAAGCTAAGTTATAAGTGTGTTGTGTGTATGGTCATGCCACTGGGTGTATGTAAGTGCACCAGAGTGGAAAATTAGCTTTTTCATCAGCCAGTAAGTGCATCTGCCAGTCATTAGTTTTATAAATCACATTCTTAATGCAAATATATTGTAGAAAATCTGACAACATTAATTAACTACAAAAGCATAAAGCATAATCCTTGACATTGCATTTCATGTTATTGCTTCCCAGTTTGGATTTTATAACAGTAAAGTGAGGACAAGTAGTCTCCTTTCAGAGACATTTATTTCTGCCACAGATGCCCACATTAGAATCATACAAAATGCTCATTTAATGTCAGAGATCTGATTCTGAAATTACTACAAAGACCTAAAACATGAACAGTAAAGTATTTCTTCTATAGCTGCTTCTGTTTGAGGCTGATGTACACAACATTGAAGAAAAGTATGTTTTAAAGCAAAGCCAGTCAATACAGGTGGATGTAAAGACACTTCAAACATATTGAATACACTTTAATTCTTAAATAAAGGGGGAGAATGTGATTGTTCAAGTGTTGCTATTGTGGATTCTGTTTTGTGACGTGGACTTTTATGACCTTGTCCCTAGAGAAGCAGGCAGGCAGAACCCAGGCAGAACAAATGGTGTAATTTAAGGTGTGTCTTAAGTACATGATGTGGTCTGGGTTTGACCTTTTTGAAGAAGCTTTATGTACTTTTCACTGCAAAGAATCGGAGAGCGCCACTTACAAGAAGAACATGAAGAGAGAAACGTAAAGCAGGGAAACTAGGATAAGATGGATAGAACAGACCGTGCAAAGCAGACAGATGGCTCAGACAGAACCACTGTACGTAGAGCTGACAGATAGGTCTGGATAAGAACGTGAAATATTTAGCAGCAGTAAATGGATACAGAGGAAGTAGGTAGCATTCTCTGTCAAACCAAGACTGTCTTGACTGTTTTTTTTTAATTTGCATGCATTAATATTATCATTGTCACTGGCCTGATCTGTTACTACAACATTAGATGCTTTGTTCATATTTGTTTGTTTCTGTTTTTAACCGTTGACATTGTAAGTCAAGAATCAATTCCTGGGCTATCATCATTTGATGACTACCTCCTACACTGCTTATT
Source organism: Apogon talboti (assembly GCA_037367365.1). Lineage (NCBI taxonomy): Eukaryota > Metazoa > Chordata > Actinopteri > Kurtiformes > Apogonidae > Apogon > Apogon talboti. The sequence goes on from JAPQRQ010000015.1 coordinate 18,723,512, forward strand.
AATATCCTCTGGACATTTGGTAGTACATTTCCAGACCTCACTGGGATGTTGGTGCCAGGCTCTGCCTTTACTCTTTAAATATTCATGAGGGGATTTTTTTGCTACTTGATGACACTTGCCTCATATTTACAAATCTACGCAGTTATAGAGCAACATTATTATGTACAGTCATGTTTTTGGTCACATGATGTGCTGATTCCCTCTTTTTGCTCTCTTTTAATGTCTTGCTGCTCCTGCTGTAAATATGTGGACCTTAAGATTATCTGCCCATCCATTATTTAATCTGTGTGATTCCGATGAATGTGTTGTTTGTTTTTTAATTTTGTACATACAGTATGTTTAATTAGACTCAAGGATGAACTAATTACATTTTGATGGCCAAAGGTCATAGGCTGATGTAAAATGCAACTTAAATGGTTCGCAGAGGCTTACATGTATACAGTACTTCTAATTTCTAGAAGTACTACTACTACTACTTTGTAGTTTTAGTTTCTCCTTAACGTCATTACACAATTTTGTGAAAATAAATCCTTGTATAGGATTTGTCTGTTACCCACCTATGGTCCAACTTTGCCATTTCCTACTTATTCCACTGAACCACTGACTACATATTTTATTTTTTACATTTTCATTTCTTTTGATGTATGGAAATGTACCCTGCTTAAATCAACATTCTGTTCTGTGTGAAAATCCTAGGCCAACATTAGATTTGTTGGTTTAGTAAAGTTATAATGACAATAAAAATGTACTGTATTTCTCAGTCTCTGTATTAAGATACAACCTAGATATATGGGAAGTATGTACAGCAGTAAAAACAAAGGTTTCAGGGGAGCACAACAAAACAAAAAACAGTTTCTATAACCCAAAGTGGTAGTATTTACTGCGATCTCCCTTTGCTACCATGTATTTAACCCCTATGATGATATGAGATTCATAATGTTAATTTTCTGATGTTTTATACACGGTGTCATTCAATACATGATGTTTCTAAGCTGCTTCCTGTCATGGGGTCAGGGGTCACACTAAACAGTGACTTCAACCTTTAGAAACCCATTCAGTGAAACCTCTTTTAAGGCTGTGCACGTATTTGCTGTATTTTCTTACTGTACCTGGAGAACAGGGAATGAGAAAGAAATATGTATGCAACCCTGCAAAAACAACAAACCTTGAGGTGGACACAGAGTTTTGCACAGTAGTGTATGTCACACAACGCTGAATTGCATTTTAGGCTCAACCCTCACTGTAGTACTCTGAATGTGTGATGGTACTTTTTGCCTTTTTTGTGTAGTCATGAAATAAACATCATGAAACAGTATCAAGTAGCAATGGCAGTGATACATTTGTGCCAAATAGCATTGCAGACCTTCCCTGCATAACACATTTCGTAGCCCCTCACGCTAACATAGCTTTAAAACCTCATCTAGTCTGATACGAAGGAAGGCTGACTATTTTAGTTGGCCTTCTTCTCTCCTTCTGCTGTCTATGTGTTATTGTTTTCCCTTGCTACATGAAACAACAACAACAACAACCTCTGAGCTCATGCAGTTATGCTGGCCTCTTTGGTTCCTTGTGGAGTTTTCTTTTGCATGTTAATGACCCGCCCCCTCGCGCAAATGTTCCATCAAAACAAAAAACAAGTTCCCCCTCAACATCTTTGCAAAGACATCATCACGGCATTCTTGGCTTTGTGCTGGCCAAGACAACTGTGAATGATTTGAAGAAATACTAACAACACAAAGAGGTTTCTTTTTTTTTTTACCCTATTCGATAATAATAATAATTGGTTCAGAGGGACCTTATTTAAAGTGCACAGATAAAGTCTGTGTGTCTGTTTCTGCTCTGGTCTCTTTATAAGTGTGCTCGTCCACTTCTCTGTGTGTCTTTATGAGCAGTATTACAGCCCCGGCTGCCTTTCTGTCTGTCCATCTGTTTATCTGTTTATCTGCCAGTCCATCCATTCAAACCGTCATTCTGTTGATCCACCTGTCTTTCCATCTGTCTGTCTCGGTCTAATTATTATATCTGGCTGTCAGTTAACAGTCGTATTGCTTTGATCACACAGCCAGAATCACTGTGGTAGGACTGTGGGATTCAATATATTTCCATATGTTTTTCTGTTTTCTTTGCCTTCAACCTGTTTTTTTTTTTTTTTGGGGGAATCTTTATGTGGCTTCTTATTGTAGTTGTATAATTTCAATTTCCGTTTATTTTCAGGTTGTTGTAATATAAATTATGGATTACATTTTCACCAGACCGCTGTATTTTATTAGAAAGTTTAAAACCAATACATTACCAGTATTGGCATGTTAATATTTACACCTCTCACACCATGTCTTTACTGTCCACGTCACTGCCTCTCTGCTCCTTAACTGTCACTTCCCTCAGTCGGTCTTTTTCACTGCGTTCCCCCAAAATAGCTAATCATCATCAGTGCTGGAGAATGTCCTGTAAAATATCATCTTCCTGGTACAGAAAATTGGCAAGTTATTTTTGCAAGTATTTCAAATGCAGGTTAAGTTTTGCGTGTCATTATGAAGAACATGAACCACTTGCGAGAAAAATGTTCATGGACACTTGAAGAACAAAAAAGTATAGAAAGAAAACAGACGTTCACTGAAATTTGTTAAAGTTGAAAGTTGTTATAGAACGTTGACATAACAGCTTGCAGTATAACCACCTTATAATTTCTTTTCTTTAGTTTTTCTTGTTTATCAGGCTCTACAAGTGTTCACCAGCAGGGACAACCCTGGCCTTTGACTTGTTTTGTAGTAACTTAAATCATCTCCTCATTTATTTATTGACACCTTTATTCTGCATCATGTCGTCCTAAAATCTCCCTTTTTTTTCATTATTTGAAATGACACAAAGATGAATCATTTCAAAAAAGTATTTCCAAAAATTCATTATTATCCGCTTGTCCTTGGCTCTAACCTTTTCACCAGGTAGTTTTTGTGCAATCCTGCTGAGAGAAAAACAAACAAACAAACAAACAAACAAACAGACACGAGTGAAAACAAACCTCCTTGGCAGAGGTAATCAGTCACGACCTCCTGCAGTCTCACTGTGTGTTCTTTGAGTTTCATTATGGGATTAAGTGTGAATTATGGTTCAGGGTGAACGCCAGATCTTAAATTGCAGCACTTAGTCATTTTTGGATGCACAGACACACCATCTGAAGAATGGCTCAAGTACACATGCAATGCCCTCTGCAAATATAATGGCAGCATGAGGATGTGTGCTTGAGAGTTATTATGATGTGTGACACTAGTTATAGGAGTTTGTTTGAAGATGTAGACAGAATTTTGTAATGATAGGAGGGTGAGAGCTGTTTGGAAACCTCTTCTTTGATAATCAGCTGTGTTTGTGTTTGGTCATATTCAGATGTTGCTGTGTCTAGACCTGATCCAACGCGTTACAGAAAGCATTAAAAGACATTTAGTTCATGCATCGAAAATTGTGTTTTTACAGAAATAGTAGCAAGTAAAGAGCAGCAGAATGTTATTACACATCAAAACACAAGGGCTGCATCAATATTCCACTATTTAACATTCGGTCAGCATGTTGACATCCAGTTTAGATATCCCCTTTTTTGTTTATACACTGACAAGCAATAAGTTATTTAACAGAAATGGCAAAACAGTTGATTTCCTCCTGATGCTGAGCTTTAATATTGACAAGTGGCATATCATCTCTTCAGCCACTGGTGGTGTCACATCTGCACCACTCTAACAGTACCACGTAACACTATGAACGGAATTACACACAAAAAAAACAGAACATAGTACACAGTAAGCCAAATTTGTGTGAACTATTAGTAAAAATCCATAAGGGATGAGAATAAGCAGAACTGATGATAGTAAAGACAGAATTATGGTATGAGTGAAAGCTAGTGAATGAGGAGCTTTGTTAACACTGTGACGTTTCCATCATATACAACACTGAAACATGTCGTCACCCTTTTAAAATAATTGCCTAAGTCACAAAGGCATGTTTGAAAATTTGTCTGTCATTTAATTCTCTCATGTTCCATGTTTGACTGACCTTATTGTTTGTATGTCAGTAGGCATCTGTTGTTATAACTGTTTTGATTAGAATTGCTAGTAAATATCATATATTCAACAAATGGTTCAGTTTTTTGTGTTTCCTGAAAAATCTGAAAAAATGACTTAGGCGATTATTTTAAGAAGGCGTCGATGTAATGATTGTCTACTACCAACTAAAGCATACATTCCTAATATACCTACGCTTGAACAAAGTAATGTGCAACTCAGGACTGCGTTATGTGTGCTGCTGAGGTTAGACTAAGGGAAGAGGGAAGGAGGAGGGCAGTAAAACATTCCCAAACTGGGAAGAAAATGGAGGTCAGCCGTTGTTCTAAATGCGAGCAAAGCCAGGAAAACTCATTTTAAACCAGTGCTGCTACAGTTTCCTTTGTGACCGACTCCTGAGCTGAGAGCAGTCCCAGAACAGGGACTCTGTGGTGCTTTGTAATATTATAGGTAATATGATCAAAACAAAAAACCTTTTCTTCCTTTTTTCTTCGCATTTGAGAAAAAATATAACAACGTAGTTATGAGCCGAGGCAGGAATATGAGCGTACGGCCCTCTATCCCCACCACTCTGAAGCTTTGAACATGTGCTGTCAAATCCACAAAATGGCATCAGCTCTGCTAAACACCATTTAATGCGTTGGCCTTGAGACTCATGCTCTCTCGACTCCACAATTACACCGAGGACTCTTCGGTGAGCAAGCAACTGAACCAGCTTCAGGTGAAGGCAGAAATACACCCCCTTTTGAAAATCT
>JAPQRQ010000015.1:18728415-18739817 GCA_037367365.1 Apogon talboti
TGACCCCCCCCCGCTTCTTAGTCTTGGAAACAGCAGTTGGTTACAGGAATTTTCTAAATCAATGACTGCAGTAATGAACAATCCTTATAGACACTTAATGATCCAACAGTTCAATACAACAATACACATCGAAGGTGACTGGAAATACCCATTGGATAGATATATGCAATCTGACACACATATAGAAAGAAACCAATTCTTTTGCCTTGTAACATGTGGTGTATGCCATCCATCAAAATGGAACTCAGAAATGTAGTATTACAAAAAATAGATTTCTTCTTAGCCTCTTGGGACTGAAAAGAGAACACAGAGTCTGTAAAAGCCTGGTCTTTTAACCATGACATGACCTCTTAAATTTTTAAGCAAAGCATGATAAGAACAGGTCATAAACTGGTGAAAGACACGGACAGAGAGTAAATAAAAAAGGGAAGCACCACAGTGTGCTTTATATTCAGAGCACAGGGTGTTTTTAACCCAGAGAGTGGATAACATTCTCTATTTGTGTATTAAAATGAATGATTTTGGTGTGCCATAGGTTATGTTTTATTAATTATTAATTTTTATTCCAAGCATACTCTGTGTAGGTCATGCCAGATTTGTACAAACTCTATCACCTGCAGCTTCAGGAGAAACTAGACCAAAATCCTCCTAAACTCTCACTACTTTCAACTTGCCTGAAAGGTACTAGTGCAGATGGTGACACAGCTAGTGTGAAAAACATCAAAAGAGGAGATTTTTAATATTCTGACACTTGAAATGTAATGCTGAGTTTTTTTTTCTTTTTTTTTTTTTGGCAAAAAACAGAAAATCATGTGTACTTCACTTATCTCTTTTACGGCTCATTAAATTATTCAGAGAAAGGTTTTTATAGGAGAAACCATAAAGACGAGGTCCAATATCCACACTGTATTATGTAGTTTAAATACTTTGTGTACTTTGGTGTTTTTCAAGAGAAATTATTTATTTGTGTTGCGGTTGTTTTGAGAATTTAACAATGTATGAGTCAGAATCGGATGACAGTTGTGTTGCAGGGAGACTACTGTCACTTCTGATCAACTCACACCTACACAGTTTTACAAATGCAAATTCAGCATTGAACTATACAGATTTCTAGACATTTTATATGCATCCGTGTACTGTATTTCTTCACTTATGTATTTCATCTTTCATAATGCTGCTGTGATGTGAGAGGAGCAGGCCACACTGCTCCTCCTCACACCTCCTGTGAGAAATAAGTTATTAGATGTAGCGACAAGATTGTGATGTTGACACTATTGGGTAAAAAGCACAAATTAGGAGCTCATATCCATTATCAAGGGCAATAGCTTCAAAACGACACCTTGGGGCCCACTGCTGGCTCAGCATATGGAGACTGAGAAGGGACAAAACAGGCAAGGTGTGAAGAGAGCAAATTGAGCAGGGATTATAAGGTAAAAATAGTATAATAGCCAGAGGAAACTAAATGAAATCTCAGGCTCCAGAAGTGAAACGCAGGCCCTGTCTCACACAGGTTCTTCAATGTAATTGGGTAAAATCCCATGTGAAGTGAAAATTGTATTTCTGCGTTTATAAGCTTAGCTGCTCATTCTCACCTTTTGTCTCCTGGTGATAGTGGAAAGCTTCACCACTCCTCAAAACAATGAGATCTAGGATTTTTGTTAGAATGATGCAGTTGAGATAAACTTGGAAAAGACCACCTTCGCTGACTTAACTATGGCAAGATAAACCAACATGCTGTGTCACGACAAGCTGATAGGTCATTTACAGGTGGCAGGAAGCATCCATAATGCCTGCAGGCGTTCCACATTATCTACAGATTACACAAGAATCACAAGAAGAAACTGTTCCTATTGTGTTGTAATGCAGTGATTATTTAAGTATGACATTTTCTGGAAGTAACATAGAACCTCTCTAATTATCTTGTTGAATGTACTTACTGAGACTTCGCAAGCTTTAAGTTGCAAGCTCTAGGAACATATACAAAGTGCATGTATGACTCAACAATGCCTCTATATTATTACTTAATGGTTCTTCGCTCTACAATGCTAGTGTACAATTATGTGTGTAGAGGTGGGTAGACCAACCTTCAAATTACAGTATGGACCGGTAGTACATTTTCTATTTTCTGTCATAATCTATAGCATATTTCATTGTAGCTCAAGTTCTGTGTTACTGGGATGCACTACTCTCTTTCACTCTTTAGAATAAGCTATAGCCAATGACAAAATGGGACACAATATCCATGTATTTTATTTCTTTACATGTCTGATACATTGGTTCCGAATAGTGTGTGTTAAAGGGACACTAATATAAGACTTTTTTTTTTTTTTTTTTTACATTGTTCCATCTAAGTTGTCAAATTCAAAACCAAGTGCATTATATTAATATATCATTCCTGCTTTTTGCATTTTCCCAGACATCATGATGTATCCTATATTACCTTTTATATGAAGTATCCCAGAATGGCTGTATCGTGAGCCCATTGTTACTGTAGGCAACATATCATAGCAGTATCATATTATAACTCTGTGTTTCCAGTTATTACTAAAGGCTTTGTTAGTTATGAAAATTGTTCAGAACTACTATAAATATAATTAGCCTTTTGGACCTTGAATATTTGTCAGTTAAAGTAAATTCATGGTGTTCTGGTTCCGGACTAGGTGTGACTTCTCTAGATTTCAACCTCAGGCCTCCACTTCGTGGTGGAAAAAGATTCTCTCTGTGCCTTTTTTCTTTGTTTATGCGCAGCAGTGTGGTAGCGACACTGGTTAGAGTAGCAGTTGTTGGATGAGTTGTTTATGTAGTCACTGAGTCTGGCCTGTCTTGTAGCTTTAAAGAACAAATGTCACAGTAATTCCTTGTGGAGACACTGGGTCAGTTTAATTAAAGGCCCAGTGTCAATAGTCGCTGTTATATTAATGAGGCTGGAAGACATACAAACCTGGAAACCCAGTTGGCTACTACAGCCCAAACACAGATCGGGAGGAAGAGGCAGGTGCTGGAGTTAAACAAGAGAAAAAGAAACCCAGTGGGATTTTTTTTAGATTTTTTTTTCAGAGACCTTGAAGAAGGGGAAAAAGCAAGAGAAGCTCATACATACTGATATTCAACCTTCAAAGCTCAAGGTTCAGGAGGTTTTAAAGATCTTGTCTACCGTTTCTCTTTTATTCCCTCTATCACATACATACACACACATGCACATCATCCTTTAGGTCAAAAATAAACAAATAAACAAAGCTTACATTTTCACCCACACTGACACACCCACCTGCTTTAATTTATCAAGCTAGTAGACATGCAAGTGGTTTAATAAGAGGTTTATGATAAGAGAACAAAAGACTATCAGCACTGTCAACAGTTCTTCTGACATATCAGAAACGCATGGAATTTTCCTATGATTTTTGTATTGTACTGAAAAAACCCTCCTAGATGTTTGTTTTTTATATCTATTGTCTGAAAAAGTCAGATCCTGGATCTTGCCGTTGACAGACCAAGGTGAGATCATATTCTGACTTTTGTTTCTTTCATAATTTAATGTTTTTGACGGACTCAAAGAAAATGTTGGCTTTGTATAAAAGACCAAGTGTTGTTTCAGATCTTCTTCAGCATTTCTGCCGTGTTGAAGATGGAATAGAATTTACATCTTTTTGCGATTGTAGAATTGTAGCCTTGAGTGTAAAACTTTTGAGTGTTTGAAAGAAAATAATTTAAATAATTTTATAGAACCAGTGATGCAAATAATCGACAGCATGAAATTGTTCTATCACTCCGACCTAATTTTATGCAATAAAGCAAAGCACAGTACAAATACAGAACACGCATTTCCAATAAAAACAATGACATATCAGTTTGCCATGTAGTGCCTGAAGTGCTTAAAAAAAGGAAAGTACTGCATTAATTTTAATCTAAATCGATGAAGGAAGACACGCAAAGATAATTGCATGTCACTGTAAAAGGGATAATACTGCAGGAGATGAAGGGATGATGTAACATTGAGAGAGAAAAATATAAATGTTAAATAAGATGTGTGTACCTTGGAGCAACAGGAGGAGTATTGCGTGTGTCTTATGCACCGTGTACAAGCCATGATAGTTGGGGGTGGGGGAGCTTTGAAGATGATCCAAAGTGAAGAGGGGAAGGAGACCGGGTTGTGTCGAACAGAAATGACATTTCCACCACCCAGGAACTACACGCCTCTTACGCAGCTGCGCTTCACGTCACTCACATATAATAGAACTGTTACAACTGCTCCCCACTTAATGTCCCTAATGGACACCCAGATTTCCCTTACTCCTTCTCCACCTACACCTGCTGCTGCTCCTCTGTCATTAGCCTTTTTTTTTTCTCCATCTTTCCCTTCCCTCTGTTGTGTCGGAGCAGCAGCAGCAGGATTTCTGACGTCTCAAGTGACAAACACAACATAAACCTTCCACCTCCTTACTGTGGTTTTATGTACATTTGGCACCGGAGCTATAAAGCATAGTTACGCTGATCTGCAAACAGCAACAAACAAAAACAAGCAATACTGTTAAGAAGCATTATTACTTAAAATAAAATACTAATTTTAAATAAAGTAAAGCATCATTGATATGGAATGAATTAGCACACATTCATAATAAAGTAGGTGTGGAAATAATTGTTGGACCTAATATTAGACTGTGATTTACTTCAAATTCAGTATAATAGTCCATCATATCCTCTAATATTGTTTCTACATTATATATTTCTATATTTCACCAGCTTATTTCTTTATTAAATTTATACATCAAACACTCACTCATTCACTTGATTTACATTTATGCACAAGAAAACCCTGCTGGCTTTACAGGCCACATTTATAACAAATGTCATACATGTAATATTTCCACTTTGTTGTCACAGAGGTTGAATAATAATATCCAAGCTGGTATTATTAGAAGCAAGTTGCATTTTGACTTTTTGTTGAGCAAGAAAATCACCAGGGGAAGCATTAATCTCACCTTTGGAATCTGTAACCTTGATTAAAATGTAAAACTTGATCAATCAAATTAATTTGCTCTGTGGTACAGCTGTAGCCCCTGGTAGTGTATAGAAATGAGATTTAAATGTGATTAGAGCCTATGGTGCATGCTGTCTACTAAGCACATGGTTAAAGTCTTTCAGTCCTAATACAATTAAACAAACCAGATTTCTGCAGGTAAATTTGTCTAGAGCTTGATTGAACTCAATACAAATCCTATCTTACAGAAATTAAATATCATTTTAATTGGTGTTTTTTACATGATTGGTAAAGGGAGAGTCCACATAATAATGTCTACTAAGATCCAGGACTAGTCTGCACCACTGGACAATAAGCACTGGAGGAGGGGCTGTGCAATAACAGCGTCCATGGCAACAAACCACCAAAGTCTTGTGTGTAACCACCAACATGTCGTCATGAAAGAAACAGCGGTCCTAAAGGCTCTGCAGCACAAAAGGTTAATCTAGAAAGAAGGTGTAAAGGCTTAAAAACGTGGTTTATTAGACACTGGTACAGTCTGAATATGAAGACGCAGATAAACTAAGAGCTACAATCAGTCTTTGGAAGACATACCATACATATTATATAAATAACCCTCATTTACTTTATTTACCCTTTACAGGTTTTGTTGCATATTTTGCTCCTTTTATTCTGAAAGATTATTGCTACTCTACTAAAGATTTATCCACTTGAATCTTAACTACTTGATAAAACCATGATGGAATGTAATGCTACTCAATACCTGACTTTAAACCCACTTTTTTATCTGATGTTTATTACAGCTACATTAATGTCATTTGAATGGCAAATTATTGTTCCCTTTACTCCAATTCTAAGTAATGTACTTCATGAAAAGTATATAAACCAAAACTCCTAAATGCTTGAAATGACTAATAAATTAATTTCATGAAATCTTATGAATAAAAATTATTTTCCTCCCAATTATCAGTGAAGTGTATTCCTTAAAACTGCTGTTTACTGTAAAGCTACGGCAGATGTAGTTGGCATATGCTCAAGCTGTTGCTGCACCAGTTAACACAATAAGTACAAAGCATTCATGTACTTTACCTCTGTCAGATACCAGCTCTCCCTTTTGTCTTTGCACATGCATTCAGTATGTCTCTGTACCTCTGTCACTCAGTGTCAGGGTAGAAGGATCCAGCTCAGCTGCAGATAAAGACATCCCGCTGCGCTGCAGAGCATATCCAATGTGATACTTGTTGTTTGTGGCAGCTGTGAGAGTCACACTGATCACCCTTTCATTTGGCAGAGAAACAACACCACAGATATCACAGGGTTTGGAAGTTTTCTCACCTCCTTCTTTGCCTTCATTTGTGTTTTTGTTCTGCTTTATCAGTGGCTTCTATCTAATTTATGTTTTTTGTTTTTTTTTTGTTTTTTTTTACTGGTGTGTAACCTTGTTAACGAACAATGAAAGAGAATAGGGTATGGGTTTGGAAGTCATTGTGTACATATGGGAGGAACTATGTTGTTTTATGCACATACAAACTGTAGATCCACAAGGGAAACACAGGGTAGTTGGTATTTCTATTCTATCAACCCCTGTTGACACTGTAAATTACACGTTTTTATTCTAATGCACCAATATTAAATTTTATTCTCCTTTTTTGAGGTTTTATGCTCATTGAGGTCCTTATTAAGACTGTAGAATAGGGCTGTGTGATATAACTCAAAACTTTACACCATGATATACCTTATTTTCATATTCAGATAACACGTATCACAATATTTTCTGTAAATTCGAATAAATGATTATCCGTATCGTACTTGATCAAATTTGATAATTTATTATTCCAAGTCCATGTCAGACTTCTCAAACCCAAACCATGTTACAGAAAGAAGACACCATTTTAGGTACAAGGTCCATGTTTTTTCTTGGGAGTCTTTACCCCACTCTCAAGTTTGACCTTGATTGAGCTTGAAAGGTCGAACGAATGTCAGTTAATTTCTTTAAATATGCCCTTGGACTCCAGAGGACCCTTGGTTGTATTTTTACACCATTAAATCAAAATAAAGAAAGTCAGCGCTAAACCAGACAACAGTGTGCTCTTGTCTTCAAGTCTCAGAATTTTACATCATTTACACCATTTTGGTCTGGTTATGGCAACAATAACTGCCTCTTCGATGCTCACTCAGAGCCAAATATCAGCCTTCAAACTGGAAAAAGTAATCATTCATCCTAATTATCATCTACATCCGCTGATATTAACATTCTTACAATAAAAACATGTTTGGGTGTATTGTGCAGCCCTATATAAATGTAGTTGTAAGGCAGTGTAAACAGCCTCCTCCGTTTGTAAGACCTTTAGAGGTGATCTAATATGCTCTGTGCTGCATTTTGGTTGGAAGAACATTGCAATGTGATGAGACATATGGAGCTCCTCAGCCTGACTCTACCTGACTGTGTTGTCAGTATCCCGCTCTTTCTCCCTGTTCTGGTGTAATGTGTTCCAGATTGCTGTGGGTGGATGGTGTTGCATGGTGTGAGAGCAAAGCATTATCAAACAGGCATACATTTGTTTGTGTGTGAGTGCTGTATCCTGTATTTTTCCACAGCTTCTGGGGAGGCTTGTATGGATTGGTACAGTATGGAGATGATCTCCTGTGAGATGATGCAAACCTGGGAAGGTGGTAAACTGGGCAAAGTGGTCACACTTCCCACTGGTGGGAATGCTTCTTCTGACTAAGAACTCTACTGGAAAGAAGTAATGAATAAAAAAGTCTGTATTAAATAGTGAGCAACATGAGTTGTATATGCTATATACTCTATGTATTCTGGTATACGGTACTGATTATTTAAAGTAGAAATATGTCAATAACATAATTTCATGTTCTAAATAATAATTACACCTCTTAAAAATATTTTAAAACATACATTGCTCTTTCATACTGAAACTTCATTTATTCATTCATCATTTAAAGACTAAAAAATTGAAAAATAAAATAAAAAGTTAACGTCCCTGAGTTCACCTTTTGAATGTTTCATTTTCTTCTTGCTCCAGATTCAATACTAGACTGTTCTGACTGAAAAATATGCCCACTGTAATCTGAATACAGCTGAAGCACCTTCGACTCTTTAACTTCTTTATGGATTAAAATGTGACCAAGGGAGGATGGGGACGAGAAAGAAAGTGCTTTGAAGAATTCTGACTGATCTTTGAGCTGAAGTAGAGCCAGTTTCATGGATGGACCTTTGAGAGACAACTGACGTGCTGCTTGAATCAGAAGAGACCCCAGAATCTCCAAGGAGTCCCAAAACAATCAATATCACTGAAGACTAATGGTCTTTTTCAACTTAACTGTGTTTACATTACATATGAATGAGCAGCAAGAACCAAAACATTCATGCTACATTTAATTAGGGAAGTACCTGGTTTGTTTCTGCATTGTGTGTGACTGTTGGTACCACACAGTATGACTACACCTAAGAATTTTCCCATTATCAGGCTGTCATACCTGTGGCTGCAGGCATTGCTCAAGAATCAGACATGCTCAATCATTGTACACGATACAGATCTTACTTCTTTTATTCTTGTCACTCTTTCTTGTACCCCCAGAATTATTTTGTTTCACTCCCTTTGGTACATCTTCTACACGAGTGTGAGAGGGAGGTAGGGTATTAATCTTTGCCTGCGGCTTTTTCTATCCTTCTATGTCAGTTTAGTTGGTGATTGAGTTGGTAACTTCCCAGTGAGGCTCTGAATTTAAAATCAATGTGTTATTTATTTTGTTGAATGAATAATGTCATATAGTAGCTGCAAGATATTCTTTATGCTCTGTGTTATGATGGCTGATGTTTACATAATGTTCATTTCTGTTGTATATATTATGGGTTTTTACACTGCCCAGCCTAAAAACGTCACACGCATTGGATTAAACTTTCGCCCACATCTTGTGATGATGGGAGAGTTGGACCTCTGTGTTTAGTCTTCTCAATGGGGTTCAGGTCTGGACACTGCGGAGGCCAATCCATGTGTGAAAATGATGCCGCATGCTCCCTGAACCACTCTTTCACAATTTGCCCTGATGATGTACAGTATTATCATCTAGAAATATGGTCGTCATTCAGTGTAATCAAGTAGTCAGCAGATCTAATTTTTTGGACATGTAACATTAGTGAACCTAGACCTGAGCAACTGAAGAAACCCTAGATCATAACACTGCCCCCGTAGACTTGCACTGTAGACACTAGGCATGATGGGTAAACACTTGATGTGCCTCATCACTCTGGAACAGGGCCAGTGTGGACTCATCAGACCACATGACCTTTTTCCATTGACACAGTCTAATCTTAACCTCCTAGGATCCACTGTCCACGTATGAGGACAAGAAATTCACAGCTTTATACAAAAAAAAGCAAAAGAAACTGTCCGCCGCAAATGACATTCCATAAAAATTTTTAAGAATGCATCTGAAAAAACTGTTGCATCATGATGTTTCCAATATAAGCAATTATTTAATTAAAAAAATCCAAAACTCAAAAACCTGTGGGGCTCCTGGGTCTGAGGAGGTTAATGCTCTCTATCAAACTGATGGTTGTTTAAGAAATGAGATGCTCCTTACTGAATCAGTTAAACACGAGTTAAAGAAGTTGTTGCGGCTGAAACATGTTAATCAGTTCAGTAATTATCTAATGAAAGGTATTTTTATTTTGGTTGTGCAGTGTATATTATAAACTCTAGGGATGCCATGTATGAGACCAAGCACATTTACATTGGAATACTCGCAGATACTGTGTAGTTGTATTAATAACAGTTCTAACAGTAACTAAACTTCACCTAGAATACACACTTCACCTGCGGTTGAGTGCAATGTGATGCACCAGAGCATCTCCTTTCTTTTCATTCGACAGTCCTCATTGATTTCCTTGGTCAGAAGTCTCAGAAGCGCATTTACAGTAGGAATCACACCAGATGCTAAACCACTTTTCTGTTCTTTTAGGTTCGCTCTTCAAAGCCTGAACATATAGCATGTATTCCAGAAGGGTCCACTTGTGCGCGGTGAGATTGTCAAGGAGGTCATATTCAGATGCAGATATTCACAGGGCCCACTTCTGGTTGATGAGAGACTGTAGCATGTAGGCATTCAGGTTGGGTTCAGCCTGAATTTCTTCTAGACAGGAGAAGGTTAAGGTGGATTGTTTACAGTGTCCAGCTATTTTACATCTTTCTGAGGGTATGAGCAGGTTGTGGAGGTTGTGGTCCTTATCATATCTCTGTCACTGTCCCCACTCAGAATGCCCATGTCAAATGCACCTGCTATTTCTCAGCTGGTGTGTGAACTGTTTTGTATGCAGAATGGCTGGCTGCTGAGTTAAATCCTCATTAATCTACTCTACACAATTAAACTGATAGAAGCCATTGGATTGACACTGATAGTCAGTCAGTGGTGACTCGTTTGGTTGTGCGGCTTTGATAATGGGTTTTTTTTTTTCTGATGCAGCGGTGACTTTCATATCTGGGTTTAAGCATGCTAAGAAGATGCTGAAATTCTGTATTATCGACCTCACAGTGGCTGGACATCAAGAGCACCGCACTGGATAACAGTTTTGAGCATTTTTACACACCATGGGTTGTCTCTGGACATTTTTCCTTGCTTGTTCAGCATTGGTTATTTGCATTCTCTGCTCGTACCATTATCAGATCCTTAAGCTCAGCACTGCGTTAGTTCAAATGCCTTATTTAATTACTTGCTTTTAAAGGAGCTATTTTTACCTCTTCCTTTCACACAGTTTAGCGGGACATAGTCTGCTTTACTTTTGTCATCATCTCTTCTGCTAAAATATTTACTAACATGTACGTCTCCTCCGTCTATCTATTTTAGCTTTACATTGCCATGAAGTGGTATCGAACAGTGTTCTATCAAAATGCTGGTATGATTACACATACTAGTACATAAACATAGTATTTGACCGATACTCGATAGCTGTATTTCTATCGGTGTATCCTTAATCTGAGTACAACTGACTGACACAAGCCTTGTACTAAGACTAATCAAATGATGTCTTTTAAATGTGTTGCACTGCTACTTCCACTTGCCAAACATTTGTGTCTTGGAGAAGATCAGCGACCAAAACCTTGTAAATTAAAAGGTTTTGGTCGCTGGTTCTTTTAGACTTGAGTCTGGTTTACTACTTTACTCATTTCAGTAACCTCACAGTGTATTTTCATCTACATTGCTTCTGGTAAAGACAGCTGTTTAACAATCCAACCTTATAGTCAAATAACACAGCATGAAAACAACACAAAACACCTGAGTCTAAAAATTGTTTAAAAAGAATATCACCTTTCAGTAGAGCAGAATGGTCTTTTCACTCCCTCCTGAAAATGCAAGTATATCATATTCTGTGTGTGAATTTGAGTCTGTGGGTGTATGTGAGTGT
>JAPQRQ010000015.1:18767954-18780125 GCA_037367365.1 Apogon talboti
GGGGGGGGTTGTCGTCGATGTATGGTGTATGATGTTGTGATGATGTACAACAGTAGTTGCTGACACACCCCTCTCAGCTTTCTCATTCCAAACCACGACATCATTCGCGCACCCCCGATTTGTCGTGCCCCCTCGGGAGAGTGTGGGGACGCGGACACTCGGGGAGGCGCCTCCCCCAGTTGAGAACCACTGCACTAAAGCATGTGGAGTATAGTATGACCCTAACTCTCTTCATTGTGCAGTAGAACCATTGATAACATAACTCAGATCATCAGAGCATTTTATTTTTGTTTGTTTTCTTCTTTTTTCCTGCCACCTGAGTCTTTGTATCTGCAGTTACTCAGTATTTCTTAAGGGAGCCCCTCTCTCACACACTGTACTATAGAAGGAGACAGATATAAACACATTTAGTTTCCTATTCTTGCCCTTGTCACATGCTTTCACTGGAAGAAGAGGTGATGGGTTTTACCTTCAAGGCTGATTGGACACTGTTGTCACAAACTGTAGACAGAATGTGTGTTTTTATATACGTATGAACAGTGCTATGTGGGTGTTGGTATGTGTCAGAAACAGGATTTTTGTAGTTTAAAAAAAAAAGACTTAAACTAATGAAACGTTATTTTTTTTAAAAAATAAAATGCAAATGAAACTAACTGCAAACTAAAGAATATTCATCACAAACTAAATTCCAGGCAAAATCAGCTTCAGGTCCAGAGTTACTCTTGCTGTGCAAAACTACACATTTACAAATCACCTCCGTCTCAAATTGTGTCCACAAACACATTGAAGGCCAAACGGGTTGTTTATTCTAATAAACTGATGTTGGGAAAAATCCCTCTAAGAGCTAATACATGCATAGAAAGACAGGAAAAGAGGAAAAAGTCATGAGACACTTGGAAAAAAACAAAGAACGTGACAGTGATAAAATCTAGAATCTGTTGTTGTTTTCAGCTCTAAATGAAAAGAATGGAGTTGGAAACTGAAATCGCAGCATTTCCTTTACACCTTTGACTAAGCCACTATGAGGCACATGACTGTATAAAGTTATTACGTGATGTTATTATCTTTGCTAAAGTTCAGCATTGTTCTAATCCATAGTTCAGATCTTTAGTGCAGGTATTGACAACACAAACCGTACAAAAAGCTGAGTTGATTTGTGGTTTAACTGTGGCTGCTTTCTCTCTAAAAACAGAGCTAAGCTAACAGAACTACGATGTAAACTATCAGCCGATGCAGCATGTGAACATTATAAGACAGTTATTTTGAGTGACTGTGAAAATGAGCGGCTATGAGTTTTTGATGAGAATTTTGATAAAATTTGATGAGCTTTATATTTTATTCGCTGAGTGATACGGTCTGTGGATAAATAGCATTGATTTGTTGGTGGTTTTGGTAGTCACATATATGGCACATCTGATAAAAAGTACAATACCTTACTAACCTTAATGCTACATGAAGAGAAAAGAGTCTTTACACAATGGACACTCACGTATGTAATTTAGAATCAAATCATAAGAGTTTTGATTAAGTTCAAGTTTGATTTTCTTCTAAAACACACTTAACAAAGGATTATTTTGATGATTTTTCCAAGACCTTCAATGGCCAAAATGTAATCAAAAAACTCATAAACACCTGTAAAAACAACCTCTGTAGTGTAGGTACATATGTAATAATAATAATAAATTTTATTTATAAGCGCCTTTCAAGTCACCCAAGGACACTGTACAACAGTAGTTAAAAAGGTAACACACATAGAATACAAAAGAAATAAATAATAAAAAGGTAATTACAAGGCAAAAAAGTGAAAAGGTGCTGTACATGGCAAATGTACAGCACCTGTTAATACATTAACTACACACAGTATGTAGAAGCAATACACAAAAAGTGGGTTCCTACAGCTGAGTCTTGCAGCCTCTTCTTTGACCAGTTTCATTCAGACTCTTCTCATTAGAAAAAATGAGAATATTATAATACACAATGGGCACACACTATTATATGATGGCTGGTATTAAACTGACCGTTGAACCATGAGCCTTAGGGGAAGTTCAACTTGAGGTCAGAGAGTTCAGCTTGATGTCAGCCATCGCATCTGTCCCCGGAGACAGAATGTCATTACCCACAAGTCCACCCGTTTACACCTACACACACACTAACAGATCCAAAGGCTTGATATGTACAGGCCTATCACATGGGTGGGTGAATCTGTAGCAGAGCAGATGATGGACTGATTTGAAGCCGCATGTGTTATTCATATCTTATCTTACACCTCTCTGATCTTACATTTGATAGTGACAAAAAAACTGTTTTAGTAACATGACATGACACATTTTCAAATAAGAAAAATGTCTTCTTAAAAAATTGTTTTTTGAAAAGCCACGAATAAAGGTCAGTCCCTAAAACACCCTATTTAAAGTTGAGAAAGTTGTTATTGGACATAAATAATAAAGTGCAGCAGTGGGAATTTCTGTTTATAAAAATGTATTGCTCCAGTTCTTCATTATAAGACTGAAATGTGTCCACATTACATCAGTATTATCTTGGTAAAATGTTTCATGCCGCATCCATATTAATGCAGATGTTATTAAAAACTGATATTTTTCTCTACGTCTGTGCATGTAAGGTAACTTGTGTTTATAAATTAAATTGTCAGTGCAGCTCACCTTCATGACAGATTCAAACTTCTGCATCCAAGTCCAACGGTGGTTTATCTGAGCATTTGTAGTTGTTGTGAATTGTCATGTGGACATACTGTAGGTATTTTGCAAAACAAAGGTCATGTGGAGAGAATCAAATGGATGTTTGGACTAGTGTGCGCAGGATAGCAGATGTACAGGACAAAGGAGGAAGATAAAAATAAAGAAATTGGACATGCAGAAATAAATGAGAGAAAATGAAGAGATGAAACACTCAAGATACAAAGCTGAGACTGTTAAACAGACTGTGATTCATTCACATAATCTTTGTGGTGCCCAAACTACAATGAGTTTCTTATGACCTTATGTCTCTGCACAGTTAAAATACACCTTTTCAAAGCCAAACAGCCCCGCATTAGGAAAGAAGAGTCCTAAAATAACTGGTAACTACCTCCACAATTGCACAATTAATGGCAGTATCCAGATAAATGTTGATAATCACCTGATACACAGATGCTTATGCCTGTATCTGTGTGTCGCTGCAGCTTTGTGTTGCTTGGCAATCGTTCTGCTAAATGTCACAGTAGAAGTACTTTGTGTTTGTTTTATGAAACATCTCCATGTATATGCAGCCATTCTATAAAAACAATAAGCTATGATTTAAAGCACATAAGCTGGTCTAAAATCCTTGTAAACCACAGACTTTGTGTGGTTGTTATTGCTTTATTTTATACTCACTTCTACTTTAAATAATTGATTAACTTTGACATAAAACAAACAATATTTCTACAGGTCTGTTAAAATTCAGTGAAAGAGACAGTGTAAATACAAGTTGAGCCGGTGGATATCGTTAAATTGGCAACAACTACGCACAACAGGTTAGAATTATTTATTTACTTTTCGTTTTTCAAAGCAAAGAGGGGATTTTAATACCAGGGTGTCATTCTTTTAGAGGAATAATGAAAGTACAAGGTTGAGCATGAGCAGAGTGCATACTTTAATGCTTGTGGACAGTCCACGTGTCAGAGGAGACTGTGTGCAAAACACAGATTATTTCTCCCAATTAGATCATCTATCAGTCAGATGAAAGGATAGCACTGGAACCGTAATAGCTAGAGGCCAGTAAAAAGCTTTAAAATTCAATTTTTGACCTCAGTGAAATGAAGCTGAAATAATAGTTTTCATGGGTTTGTATGTGTCAGTGTACGTTTTCCCTTTTACTCAAGAAAACTTTGAGCTTAGGTATTATTTAGTCATTCATAATGGTTGTTGTAATTGCTTTAATTTCTAAAAACGAGCATAGTGTAATTGACTGCAATGCCGGTGGAGCATTTACTAGAAAATGAGACATTGACCCTCTACTCCAATTAAGAACACATGAATATGTCCCTGAAAAACAGTTTAACATTTTTTAAAACTTTTATACCCAGTGTTTTGAGGCACTGACTAATAATGTGCTACAGAAATAGAATGAATATTAAAACACAGAGGATTCAAGGATGCTATAAGTCCTATATGATGTTTGTCCTATAAATGTGCCTAAATAATTAATGAAAAATTGTGTTGCACTACATTTCCTGCAGAGATTAGATTCATTATTAATTGCAACAGACTGAATATAATAGTACTTTCACTTTTCTCTACTACATTAAAGCTGGTGATATACTATAATATATATAGGCAATATATTAGCTTGGTTTTGTAGTTTTTGTGTACCTAAATATGCATTACTTTGAATGATTTTTTATTTTCGACTTTGGTGTCTGGATGATGAGGACACTACAAATGTTTCTAAAGTTCTAAGAAAACACAGGCTAAAAGAAATAGACCTAATGTTACATATTGGTCTGTGGCTTTGAATCCTTTTGCCATCTTGGCTTTTTTCATAACAGAGCAAAAAGAACCAACACAGGAAATGTGTGAAAGGGATGATGGGTGAGTTAATGCTACCAAAGACTGTCTAATTGGTTTGGTCTAATATTGTGGTCTAACTGGTCTGGTCTAACTTTTTGTTCAATAGTCACCCAAAAGTCAGACTCAGCAGCCAAGTGAGCTGTCAGAACACATCTAGCAGACATAATAGCCTTCTATTAGCGCTAAAATGTAATTAACAGAGCACTAAGTTAGAAAATCACCACCAATACACTTATCAGAGTATGTGAACAGAGTGAATGAGACTGTGCTGAAGCCTGGAAAATAAAAAAAGATCGAGTTTTAGAGACGTTCAGTGGATGTCAGTTAGTGCCAGACTACAAAAGCATCTTCCAGCCACTACTATTACAACACTACAAATATACCTATATACTGGGGTGCCACTAGGAATTTTGGACCCCCTGAATTTGTCATGTCCCCCCCCACCCCCCCACAGGGGCACCCCAGCCTATGTAATTATAAAAGACATACACACCAGCTTCGGTTTGAAGCCACAGTTGGTTGTTGCTCCTTGTGAGACTTGAAAAGGGAAAAAATAGGACAGTAACTACAGTCGGAATGTGTTCCTCACAGACACCTCAAGTATCCTCAATGCCACAGCCAGGTTATTTTGTTCCAATCCACTGTTACGTTCTGACAGTGGATGGTGTTTGTTGTTTGCTCAACAGAGGAGAGGCTGTAAAGAAAATGGGAAAAAAAAACACAACAACAACAAACTCAGTGAGGTCCACTGAAGTGATGTGTGTCTCTGTGGACTGGAGTAGCCTATTGTGTTTGTTCATTCTTTTTCACTGCACCTCTCTCACCTCTTGTCCTCTTGTTCTTTCTTTTACCTCCTATGCAGTTACCCCCACATTTTTGTGCGTTTCCGTTTTTTACACGGTCTCCGTGCACACTCTTCCACATATCTTTGTCTCAGCATGCACCCTCTCTGTCTTCAAAATAACAGGGCACGTGTATTTTTTATCCTTCGCTGATGCCACGAGAAAGATAACATTCTCTCCGCTGCTCCTCAAGTCTGTTGATTCAGATGCCATCTCAAGTCACAGCTGCATGTTCACTACCTAAAGTGCCAGCACCCTGCTATTAATCCCCCCCATTTAATCTGTGAACACTACACACATTTACAGACAGTGTCGAAGACGCTCATCATTATGGATTCTTAATCTGCTTTGGCAGTAAACGAAAGGGCACAGGAGTTATACAATACTCCTCTCCCAAAAGGGCATCAGAGGATGCAGAAGTACATACACACACATGTGAAGACACACAAACAACCCCCACCATTTCCACCTTTCAAAGCTGCTGCCCAGAGTCCCTTCAAAGCCACTTTGAAGGGTCTCTGATTACCAGACAGGCTATAACTAGCAGCATTGAGCCAACACGCCCAAACACACAGCTTAACAATCTCACCACAGCCTCAAATGTGGCTCTTTTCTGAAGTTTGTGCTTGGAAAAGTGCTTCTTTTTGCATTCTGATGCATTTTCAACTGTGTGATGAGGAAGTATTTTTAATCAGCAGTCGAGTACATACTGTAGGCACTTGAGGACAGTGTTAGAGAGGGGTATCCTGGGGCCGAGACAGAGCTTCATCAGAGTAAATGTTTCTCTGGCAGATCCATTTGGTTTCTGTTCAAATAGATTTTCCCCAGCCGAGATTGTCCTGGGCCAAATGCTCTTTTTATGAGGTGTGGTGGGGTTGGATCATATCAAATCATTTAATATGATGACTGACTACAGAGTGTTGTCGAGGCACTTTTCTAAACAAACAAAATGGCTGCTGCTGATACGGAGTCGTCTTTTTACAGTATACTGTCTCTGACAGAAAAAGAATTGCACTTAAAACCTTCATAGATAACAGCATATGGCAACTATGGCAACAGTACCGGCAACAGCACCGATACCGGCAATGGCAACAAATTCACATAGGCTTCTGTGGGAACAAAGTAGCAGACAGTTGCCCTTCTCATCGAGATTACCAGTACCACATATCCTACATAGTGTTGCTTTAATGCCCATTCAGGTAACATGTACACCATATAGCGGATGATTAATGCATTAGTTAGCTGCTACTTAATTCTTATTCAGTCCAAATAAACACCATTAGTAAATGATTACCAGAGACATTATTAATGGTAATTTATTTAACAAACTTTGAGTAGTAAACATTAATTAACTGCTTATTAATACATTAACTAATATGTTACCTAATGCTAAGTAATACATTCTAATGATTGTTAATATATTATTAAACAGTTAATTAATGCTTAATAATGTACTAACTAACGTTAATTAAGGGACCCTTATTGTAAAGTCTTACCCAGTGTATTGTTTCCCATACTTCTGACTGTATTTTAGCTAAATTCACCAGCTGCACACTGCTTTTTTGTTTATTTATTTTTGTTTCTATCTTTATAGTATGTGTCCCTTTACAGTCGTAGTAACTGAATTGTATTGAATATGTCACAAATTACTTTAAAGGGTGTACATTGTGTAATGCACAGTAAAATTTTATTACAAACCCTCCCAACACTAAACGGTACAGAAATATTCTTCATGTGCTTCGGAATAGTTTTATGATGGTGCCTTTCACTCAACATTTGCTTGCACCAATTCCAATGAGTCTGAACGAGACAGCTTGCTGGAATTTATTGCATATTCTGAGAAAGGGAAGAAGTGATGGAAGACTGAGAGGAATGACAAGAAGAAGATGAAGAGTAGTCACAGTGAAAACAGCACAGTAATAGATGAGTAACGGTGTGGATATGTGTGTGTGTGTGTGTGTGTGTGTGTGTGCGCGCACGTGTGTGTTTGTATCCGGACAGAATAAGGTTGTGCAATGATTGTGATGCAGAATAATATGAGAGATGGTGCTTGCTGCTGCTGTGGGCAAGGTCTACCTCTTTTTTTAATGTGCAGTGATGCTCTGCATGCTTTGTACTAATCCATTTAAATTGAACTCGGGTCATCTGCTGGTCTGTTTATTCCTGATTCACATGAAGAGCCCAATGTCGTACTTTAGCAACACACTGTTGATTCATTTTCATTTGTGTCCTCTTTTGGGCATTCATACAGAGGTCAGAGGTCACACTCTTGGCAACATTAAGGATGTTGCTCAATAGACAGCTTCTGTTGTCATCAAACTGCAAATGAGCTCAAATTATATCAGCCTTTAATTGAATTCAGTTAAACAGAGTGAAAGTACCTCTCCAGTCAAACCTTCCATTTACATATCCAAACAGTGCAGCTGGTGTGTGATAGATAAAGAGTTATGTGTTTATGAAGCAGTCACAGTAATCTGCATAAGTTACAGGTGTAGAACTGCAGCTGTGCAGTTTGGAGAACTGACGCGTCGTTCTCGCAAAAATAAAATGTTGCCATTGACATTTGCTTTCTGCAGAGCACAGATATAATATCATCAACAAAAGTACATGTCCTATCAACATTTCTTGGTAAGTGTCTTTCGATTTTTATAAAGTGTGAACCACATTTTTTTTTTTTTTTCAATTTCCCTGTTTTTGAATGTTTATCACACCTCATGCAGCCTCAAGTCATCCTCTGGAAATAAGCAATTACAGTGGCTCCGTAAAGTTGTTCT
Source organism: Apogon talboti (assembly GCA_037367365.1). Taxonomy (NCBI): domain Eukaryota; kingdom Metazoa; phylum Chordata; class Actinopteri; order Kurtiformes; family Apogonidae; genus Apogon; species Apogon talboti. The sequence goes on from JAPQRQ010000015.1 coordinate 18,776,118, forward strand.
GTTAAATATCTTAAAGAGAAACTAAACCAGTGTGTCGAATGAGATTGTCTGAAAGCCACGCTAAAGGCCCATCATCCCAGACGAGAGGATCCGTAATGCGGTTTGTTGATTGTTATTCTAGAGATTGTAGTTCAAGGCAGGTGCATGTGTTACATATTTACATGCCTCCAACAGTGAACTGAAATTTCTACATCGTAAACAGTGCCGTATTTTACTGAAACTACCCACACTTTTCGCTTTTTCCCTGCATTTGAGACTCCTTTGTGGTACTAAGCCAGATTTTCAAGTGAAAAACACAACCAAAAAAGTTAGTATGATCAAAGAAATTCCATTCATACACAGTGTTAAGTGATGTTTAGAGTTCTAAACCTTATTGTTTTGTGTAAATCAAAGTCCACAAATATGACAATACATTACTCAAAACATGTGTAGTAATATTTCAACCACAATCGTCTCATGATCCTAATTGAAGTGATTTTATACCCTAAACCTAAAAAATAGTGGGCAAAGACCTGCATCCACCGAAAGCACCACCTGCATTAAGGAAAAAGAAAAACACCGGTAGTAACACGTCCTTCTGTAACGAATAACTTTGAGATTACATATATCCAAGGTTTGCAGACAACAGGTTTTAGACAAATTACATTAACACTAAACAAATTACAGTGACCTACTGTATCTGTGGTTTGCAGAAATGGGCCACGGCAATGTTTTTACCATGTGTGGTTTTCGGGTTGTATGCCTGTACTGCAGCAGGAAATCATTTCCAACTTGCTAATGAAACCAGAAGAGGGACCAGGCTTTATTTTTGCAGCATCCTACTGTGCCTGGCATTGTGCCTGATGTTGTATTTTTGTATTGCTTACCAGTTTTCTCATTTTCATGTCTTGTATTTTATTTTTTGGGTTGCCTTTTCTTTTGTTCTCAGTGTTTGTCGGTCTCATCCCCTGTGGCACGTACAAATTATGACTAAGCAGTCCTATTGCTTACACATCTTTCATTATTGTTATGGTTCACTGTAACCCCAAATGTCCTCACCTGTGGCCCTTTAAAGACGATGGAGACCTGTGCTATAAACCAGAACCGGTGGCTGCTGAGTGTGTTTTGGTGATGCTGGGCTTATTTTCTCCGATTTCTCAGATGACATCTTGTAGTGTATGATTATGCTATATAATTACTGGATATGGGATGCGTTTTAAAACAGCGATATAGACCCATAATAAGAAGGGTTAGGGTTAATAATAAGAAGCCATCATCTGTTCTGACAACACTAGCCACATTTCTGAAGCTGTACGGGAGATCCTCACCCTACAAACTTCTAAAACATTTGTTTACTGTGCTTCTGACTCAGCTCTAGTTTCCCTAAGGTTGTGTCCAATTACAGGAAGGGTGAAGAAATGATTCACAGCTTGGTTGACAGCATAGGAAATCAAATATTTCTGTAGTACCAATCAAAGCAACCTGCCTAAGAAACCATCTTGCCTCACAGCTCTTTGTATTTGCATAAACACACACACACACACACACACACACACACACACACACACACACACACACACACACACACACATCACTGTCCAATCCTGAAATTATCTCAAGTTGTTCCCAGGCCAGTGTGTTAGATTATTCATCAAGGCTGTACAGCTGCTGTGCCTTCAGGCACATTGCTGGATATATGCCTTACTTTTGTCTGCGCTCTCTTCAGCACTGACACACAGTATTTATCACATTTCAAATACAGCCCCAGGCCATTGATGGCAATAAACAATTAGCTCTGCAAATTTAAGAGCTTCAGAAAAGAGGCTATTCTGCTAAATACCAAACAGAGCAGTCTGTCAAATGAATGTTGAGCCACATTAAAGGTTTTCACCCCAGACAAGAGAAACCATAATGTAGTTTGTTGATTTACAGTATAGACGGCGTTGCTCGAGGCAGAGATTCACATGCCTCCAACGGTGAACAGAAAATTGACATCTACATTTTTGAGAAGTGTATTCTACTCCAACATTTTTGTTTTTTTCTTGCTTCTGCCACTCAGTTTTCAAGTGAAATACAAATTTAGCAACAAATATGGTTTATAATGTTGAGTATTCAAAGTTGGAAACATGCTGTAAGTCTTGTTGCTTCAGGAGGATCTTTTAGAAGGTAGTAGACTGTAGTAAAACAAAAGAATGAAAAGAGAGATCGCCAAAAGAACCTTTTCTATAAACTCGTCTATCATTGGACAGATGTCATTATACTATTAACTCACAATGATACTGTGGAGGATATTCATTTGACATTACATATTAACAGTGCAGGAAAAGTTAAAGACCTTTGAAAATTTATCCTTTAACCCCTCAGACATGTGAATTTGCTTCTGTAGAGCTCCTTTGAGTATGTACTTGTGTTCCTTTTCTTCAGTGGTTTTGTTTTACTGTGTGTTTTGGGGTCAAAACAGGATGGAATAACAGAAAAAGACAAAGAGAGGAATTGAAGTTTTTCAGGTTTTTACTAAATAAGGCACTCAGAATGTACATCAATAAGAGATTTGGGATGTTGAACATGAACTGTGAACTGGAACACACCGAACAACAACAAACATTTGACCTTTGACCTAGTAGTTTTTGTTTTGGGGATGTTTTTTTTTTTTTTAATCAGTCCAGCTGCAACAGTTACAGAGTCAAAACTCGGTAAAAACACAGTAAAAGAAATAAAGGAAAATCACCACAACACTGCAAATAACAGTAAAAACAAATAAAAAAACACAGGGAAAACAGTGTAAAAAAAAAAGAGCCCAAACTGTCTATTTTTAGACCGAGTAGGTTTTACCCCACATTCCACAGGCAGCGGAGGTGCACTGAGCATGCTCAGATGTCTATGGGAAGAACAAGGTCTATTCTATCAGCACGTTTTGAAATTTCTTCTGTTCAGCAAACGGTTGAATACTTATGAATATTTAAAATAAACCATACATTCAGAACGCTCACCAGAGACACGACAGGGGTCAAAGGGTTAAATGCTTCATCAAAAGGGTTCTTTTTACAGCCACATTATACGGCCATTTAGCCACTGACAGCCCTAGTTTTCCTTAGTCATTGTCCTCCCCTGCTCTAGAAGTCATGTTTGTGCAGACCTGTGTCTCTGCCTCCTGTTTACTCGGCTGTTTAGTTTTACAGAATTTGAACAAAGCTCTTCTTCTGTTTGACAGCTTGGGAGATCTGATTTGAAATGTTGTTGTACTTTGCAATCTGGTTGATGATAGCATTGACTGAAAACCTAACAGTTGGATGCAGTTGTGGGGGGGTTGCACCAGAGAGTGATGAAAACATTGCCCTGGAGTGCGCTTATGTTCAGGTTTAGAGTGAAGAAGGGTCACTGCCAATCCTTACTGAGGAAGTCTAAACTCTATTTGTGGACACTGTAGCCAGCTATTTTTTCCCCGCATGGTTGTGTTGAATGCTAAACAGCAATCAGCAAACAGCATTCAGATATAGGCTTTGTTATATTGAAGGTGTCGGTGAGGGTTAAAGTGGAAGATGAAGGATGAAAACTAAAAGTAGTCACTGTGCAAAAAAAAAAAAAAGAGCCAGTGTCAGACTTTTTGGATTTTACAAAACAGCTTTGCTCAGCCGACACATTTTTCCAGTAAGTCCAAGAGGGTTTTAAAGAGCAAGAAGGTGAGGCATGTTCTCAACCTGTAGAGAACATTTAATCCTTCAGTTCTATCAGTCAATCAACAGGAAGTGTGTGTTGTAATCTGGAAAGTGATGAGGAAAGTAGAGAAGTAAATAGTACATTTGCTTCCAAGATGTAATAAAGTGGATAAAAATACTCAAATATGTACAGGTCAGTACATTCAATACTGATATTTCCAGTAATATTTTAGCCAGGGGTCTGTAATAAATAATAAATATGGAGGCAAAACTCTGTATTTGAGGTTTCAGGTTGTGTTGTCTGGTATAGCGGCCGTGGCTCAGATGGTAGAGCGGGTCGTCCAATAACCGAAGGGTTGGCGGTTCGAATCCC
>JAPQRQ010000015.1:18785015-18809419 GCA_037367365.1 Apogon talboti
ATGCCTTTAGCGTCGTCTAACACGCCCACACTTCCCCCTTTAACGTTCTCATGCTGTCCTCTGTTACGTCCGCCTTTACTCTATATAAGCAGCGTGTCAGCAGGAAATGCCCCGTCAGTCAAGCGGAGCTGTCATTAAAGTCATACAACAACGTTTACAGATTTTGGAACTCTGTGCACACGCAAAGCGCACCGCATTATAAGGCGCTCCGTCCATTTTGGAGAAAATGTACAACTTTTAAGTGCGCCTTATGGTTGTGAAAATACGGTATATTTATTTACAACTTTTTCACAAATAAAAGCAGCTGCCACATATGAGACTCAACCTGAGTTAAAAAAAAAATATCAGAGAGATGAAAGGATTGCTCCTGTGGTGGAAGCTGTCATCTGTGTCAGTGGACACATTTCCACTGTCGCACACTGTCATCATACCATCAAACCACAATCAAAATGACAAAGAATGTTGCTGTAAAAGGATGCTGCCACTTGCAACACTCTTGATTGTTGCGCCTTTTTCCACTTTCCAAATACAAATGTAAATAATTTTGCCACCTCAACAAATGCCTGCGAAAATGCACTGCTGCATTCATATTTCTAATTAGCACCTTTATTTTCTCTTTAAAAAATAATAATTACTTATCATCGGGAATTAGTGATGAAAAAGTGTATGGTAATTTTGAGCACGCTCAGTTAGCCTCTTCAGACAAAACTGCTGGAAACAAATACAAGTGTGGTTTGAAAGTGTAAATTACCTTTGTTTTTGTCGTGTAATTACTGCTAATTGTCTCTGGAAGCTTTCAGAGGCCTTGGAGCCTTGGGTTTCATGCCTGGTAGCAGATCCAGGCACCGTGCCCTGGATGACATCACGGTCGATCCCCACAGGATGAAAAGGGAAAGGGGGGGCAGGACAGTATACACCCCATACAAAGGGGATTCTGAGGGAGGAAGTGACACCTCTGTGTTACTTGGGGTGCTTCGTTGGCTTTACCGGATGTTTTTTCTGTCCCTTAGGGGGTAAAGAGCAAGACCTGAAAGAGAGGGAGTACACATGTGAGAGACAGGGGAGCAATTAGTAGTTTTTTGTTGCGACTACTATCACATACAGCTGAGAAACATGTCAGGTGTAGTACATTCACATATACAAAAATATGCACGTGCGTCTTTTTAATGTGTATGCATATTTGCTCATATTTTGTACAGTAAATCTGACTTAACCTATATTGGAAGTATTGAGGTCCTTTACTTAAGCAAAAGCACAAATACTACCCCATGATAATACTACAGCGCTATGTTCCAAACTTAACTTAAAGAAAAGATGTGAATATTATCACTGAAATGCACTGGAAAGCAAAAGTCATGCTGCAGTCAAACAATCCCTGTCAGTGCTACTTTTTTTTTTATATACTTTGTCTTTTATTGTTTTTTGCAATTAAAATAACCAAAAACAGAACAGAATCATAAGGTAAAAACATACACAGGACAGGCACAACAGAAAGAGTCATCTACAGCACAATGAAATGTCAATCATCAATCAAAAACAAAACAGGCAGTTGATGGGTTAGTGGATTGGATTCGGGGGTTCTATATGTCCATGTGTCAGTGCTACTTTTATGTCTGCATTAGTTTTTATGTTGAGTTTTTTGCTGCACAGTTTTAAGCTGGATGAACTCGCGACTTGTCCAGGGTGTACCCCGCCTTCGCCCTTAAGTAGCTGGGGTAGGCTCCAAGCGACCGTAGTGAGGATTAAGCGGGTTCAGAAAATAGATGGATGGATTTTTAAGCTGATGAGTAACTAGATCTGTCACAAAAATGTGGAGTAAAAAGGGCAATATTTGCCTCTGAGATGTACTACAGCAGAAGTATAAAACTGGACACAATTGTAATTCATATATAAGTATCTCCACGTCAAAATACTTGAGTACACCAGATATGCTGCAAATTATTACATTATAACCTTGATTAAAGTGCAATTTTGGCTCATTTGGAATTTTAACCACCCACTAAAACGCACGGAATTGGATTTTTGTGCCACATCCCTGAGCTGTACCACTTTTTCATTCACTCATAGCTGTAAACCATCACTGCAACACCTCGACCATTAATATTAAATACAAGAGAGGTGATTGATTTAGACAGCGTCAGAGTCAAGTCAGACTTTACAATGTACTTCACTGTAAAGAATACAATAAAAATAACATGAGTACAGGGAAATAAAAGGATTCCTCCAATAAGAATATGAACAGTGACAAGCATCTCTTTGCAGAAAATTAGAAATTACATCAACACAATGTGAATAACCATCTGAATTTGAGATTAAACACATTCTGTAATTGTCTTATTTCATTTGTTTAATTTACTCACTATTTTTCTTTTTTTGATTAAAGCTGTTTCTAAGAGGAGCTCACAGCACACACACCACACACATCATTGTTGTGCCATTAAATATTTAATGTGGGATCTCGAGGGCCCTTAGAATTGATGGATCAATGAGAAGCCCTGAGCACAAAGTAATAAATAGTTCATTTGAGTTGCTCACCCATCTATATGCCGTGGGCCATTAACTGAAAACGGTGCCGGCAACATTTTCCACTTGCTATTTATACATACTCACACTTTCAAACACACATACAGTACACATTTATTTTCTGCTATTCATCGGTCTGAGAGTGTAGCTGTGTTTGTGTAGTGAGTAAACTATGGATCATGTTTGGCGTGCTGGCGCCTGCACATGGCATTAATACTTGAGGGAGGGCAGATGTGCTGTTGACTGGATGACTTAATGAAACCTAAGGCTGTGTGGTGACTCTTATTTCACCCGATCAATCCTTGTTACTGATCTGGCTTGATTTCTCGCTCTGGAAACTCCAGCTGTCCTTCCATCACTCTGTCATTCTCGGACTATGAGGCTACTTTTATGTGCAACAGGTTGGATATCTGAAAGAAATGAATTTAGCGTTTTCACAGACACAAAAAAGGTAAATTACGCAGATTTTTATCAATCTACTAAAAATGAAACATTCCTCATACTTTGTCATAGAAACGATTTTGTATTTTTGATCAGTACTGGTTATAAGCAGAGTCTGTTGGACACGTCAGATCATTAATTCGTGCCGCGTGCAGAAGAGAAGAGCACAACAACATGGCTGCTCTCTGAAAAAGGATGGCTTTTAGGCCAGGAAACAGGAAGGGAGAAAACATTATCCACGGATGTAACATCAGGGAGGATGGTGAATGGGCCCTCATTAGGTCTAAATGAAAAGCCAGTTTAGATTTATAAAAGGTCTTGTTCATGGAAAAATTTCCTCATCTAATTATGACTTACAGTGTGATGTCATGCTTTGAAAATAATATATTTTTATAGCAGATTGTTCAAGATGATTTAGATTGTGTTAAGAATTATTTAATTAATTAATAATTAATAATTTTATTTTTTTCAAAATAAATCCTGAAGTAAATTGATTTGATTTACCATTTAGAAAAATAAATGAATAAATTTGAATTATTTAGTGCATTCTTTCATTTTCCAAACCACTTCATCCTCAAGCGGGTCGTGGGAATCGGGGCAAAGGCAGTGCGGACACATACAGACAAACAACCATTCACTCTCACATTCATTAAAACTAAAACTGTCCCAATATTTTTCTGTTTATTTGACTTATTGGAACGCTTGGAACAAGGCTTCAGCAAATAAATTAATAATAACAGATCAGTTGTTTGGTCTGTAGTAAATGGTGGATAATGTCATTAGTATTTCCCCTAGACAACATCTACAACACATAGACATTCAGTTTACTTTTACTAAAGAAAGCAGAAAATATTGAAAGTGAGGAAGCTGACATAAGAGAATTTTAATTAGTTTTTTCTTAAAAAAGTTCCTCACACTAAAAAAATTTATAAAACATATCATACCATACCCCTGGGCAGATAATTCTACTTCCAGTCTTTATTTCTTATATTTAGATACATTTACTGAAGTCTATATATATGCGTAATAGGGCTATGAAATGGACAGAGTTTATTTTGATATGTATAATATTTTTGCATTTTATATAGGATTGGTTAGAATTTATTTTGACATGAGTAGGATTTGTTAAGTTACTTTGAGGAACTGACATGGGACTTTGTGATCAGTAGAAAAAGATGGGATAAGGGGACGGGAGTATATAAGTTGTACTTCATCCCGCTCCTATTTGAATGTTTTTGTCGGTTTTTTTTTACATTTTTTCCTTCCCCTGTTTTTTGATATTCAAAATAAAACATTAAATAAATATATAAACAGATAAATAAATGAATACATTTTGCAGTGTTTGATGAAATGGATCTAAATAGTTACTGTTTGACTTTGACACTCATGTCCTCCTCCTTCTCTCTCTACAGACAGTAACTTTGTCCTGGGAAACGCCCAGGTCCAGTCGCTCTACCCCATCGTCTACTGCTCAGACGGCTTCTGTGAACTCACTGGTTACGCCCGCGCCGAGCTCATGCAGAAGAGCTGTGCGTGTCACTTCCTGTACGGCCCAGAAACAAGCGACCAGTTGACGGCCCAGATCCAAGGAGCTCTGGATGACAGGAGGGAGTTCAAGACCGAGCTGGTTTTCTACAAAAAGGAAGGTGAGACTGGGTCAGAGGGGATCATAAGCATTAAGACCTTATGTGACATTCATCAATACTTTTATTCTTCTGGTTTGTTAATGGAAAAAGTGCACTAGACCTCTACACGCAAAAGCAGTGTAAAATTATAGAAACACAGAGGAAATATGGATTACTATTATTCATTTATTTAATAATAGGTCGAACCTAAATGGCAACAGACTGTCCACTCATCATGACACCATACATCATTAACCCTTAAAGAACTAAAACTATTTGCATTGTGACTTCCAAATGAATTTTCCTTTACATCTATCCTTTCCTAAGTGATTAATCGCCATTTATTAAAATATTATCCTCTGTGTTTTGCATTTTTCAGTGTAAATCATGTATTTTTCTGTATTTAATCTACTGATCATGTAGATGTTCATCAAAACTCACATTAAATTCAAAGGTTATTATATTAAAACAGAGTGAACTGAAGAAAAAGTGACTTTTTCAGCAAAATCTATCATTAACTGAACATAAAAACAAATGTCTCCATCCACTGTCATTGATCCAACTCTATGGGTTTTACTGGTGAATGAATGTTGCAGAAGATGACGGTGATTCCACAGTAACTACGGAGCCTCTGAACATCCAAATGGGTCATATCTGATGACCATGAAAAGATAAAAAACTGCATTTTACCTCAGTTATTTACATGTATTGATAGGATTAGTGGATCAGCAGCTATTAAACATTTTACATCAGTAGACGCTTTTGATCGCCGGTGGATGTTAAGGTCTTTGAGGACTAATAGTATGTAAATGTCTACAATGATACTTCTCCATTTCACATTTCTTTCCTCAATTCAACATCACATAACATCACAGTGGCACAGAACCACATTGAACACAGTGAGAAACTGGTGTGTTGTGTTGCGTTGAGTTTAGTGTGCGCTGTCAACTCATATTTTATGAATCCCACTTGGATTTTCTTACTTTCCCCCTATTCCTCTGTATAAGAACTCTTGTAAGAGAATGAACAGAGATAAGAATCTGTGCATGTTTGTGGATTATGCTTAACCTTGTTGACGCCTAGGGTGATTTGAAAAATTCATTTTTGCCCAGTCTGTTCCGACTTTATAGACAGACTTTACCAAGTATCAGCATAGTGTGGTTTAGATATGGTGTACAGTGTAGCACCCTCTAAAACCATTTGGGACTGTTGGTAGGTTTTGTATATATCACAAGGGCCTCCCCCATTTCTATTATGGATTTTCTCATTTAAAAATAAAAAAATCATAAAACTCTCCTGAAAATTTGAAAAACTCCCAAAAATATACTTTAGAGATGCATTTGGAAGTTTGACCCTTGGAACTTTGAATATGAAATTTGTGTCATTAAGATTATTTATGCTTTTTAAATAATAAGCAAGTCAAGTCAAGCACATTATGGAAATAAATACCAACAATCTAATATTCACCCCAGTTTTAACTACATTTTTTATAATTTTTTTGCGTATTTTGTCTATAAAATCCCAGCTTGTCCCACAGTATTGAGTTTAGCATCTGTTCTGTTCATTCTGTGTTCATTTTATTGTCAGCTCTGCGATAAACTGGTAACACGTCGACTGTACCGGCGTGTACAAGGATAGCAGTTTCATTCAGCAACAAATGTTTACAAGTGGCAAGTAATCTTTATTTGTAATTTATACTGACTATCCAAGAAGCCCTGAGTCCAGTGAAAAAAAAAAAACAAAAACATTTGGCAAGGCTGAAGACGCACACACCAGTGATGAAATTTACCTTCAAGGCCAAAACATGAAAAATCAATAACAGTCAAGATTATGGGGTGAATTTAACAGGCTTTTGTGTGTGAGTGTGTGTGTGTGTGTGTGTGTGTGTGTGTGTGTGTGTCTGGTTGGTAGTTTTTAGGGTTTTTTCCCCCAGAAACTCCTTTAAATGTCAAGTGAAAATGGTCTGAATTTTGAGCTTTGACTGAATGATCCTATTCTCAGTGCTCTCAGGGATAGTTGGATGCATTTTAAGAATTTGTTGTCATTGATTTTAGTGAATGTTTGAATGAATTGTCAGAGAACATCACTACATAAATCTGGTGCACTTCCAACACCTACTACTCCCTGTTGTGATTCATTTTAATTCCAGCATTTAAAACCACTCTGTTTTTCACAGCAGATTTTGCGTTCGTTCATTCATGGGACATAATGTGAACCTGAGCACTGTCCTTTACTAGTCTGGGTCTTAACTGAGGATGTGTGTTTCATCATGTTCATTTACAAAAGTTTGATTGTGTCGTTTCTGTTATAGTGAATCGGGCCATTTACACCGCTACCTAGAAGGTTTTTTTTTTGTTTGTTTATTTTTTTTTACATAAAAGTACATGTTCAGTGTCCAACTGCTTCAATAATCATATGAATTCACATTTCACAAAATTCATTCACAAAAGAGAACAGTTGGCTTCATGCATCAACATTTTCAATAAGAAGAACATAGCCCTACGTGAAATTCATAAAATATGAGACATCCAAATCTGTTCTTATCTACCTGAGCGTAAAATAATTAACTGTATTTGATTCTAAATTGAAGCCTCATTAAACGTGTCAAGGCAGTGACTTAAGTGTCGTATGGAAATCCCAAACCAACAATCCACCACTGTTTGACAGGTAACATTAAACCCAGACAAAAGAAAACCACAAAGAAAGGAGTGAAGTTTCATTAAATAAAAAACCTGCTGTCTGCACCTTGGTCTGCTATTGCGTTCTTCCAGGCAGGACATTTATGTAAGATTTACAAAAATGACAAAAAACGACACATACAAGCATCAATACAACAAGAATAGGTTTTTCTTTAGTTCAAGAGGAGAATAGAGAGGTGAAGGATAGATGTATTGTATTCATGTATTCATGGTGCTGCACAGACGTGATGAATAAACACAGCGTAGGTTATAACAATGAACAATTGTATATAAAAAAAAGAGTAACTTGTGTGCATGCTTGAACACACACAAACCTCAAATATAGACATACTTATTGATCTAGTGTGTGTTACTTACCTGCGAAACACCTCCTGGTATTTGTGATGGTTAATAGTCACAAAAGCACACCCCCAATTACATAAATTAGAAGTGAATTATGCTGAAAAGCAATTGTAAAAATTTTTTTATTCTAATTTATACCAGCAGCACCTTCCAACTACATACCCATTGAATTAGTTAATTAATTAAATATATTGTGGTATTAATTAAACAAGATCTAATTATTGTATCTTATGGGTAAAGAAATTTAAAATGCTTCAATTCATAACTAATTGGTTTTCTTGTATGTTTTCTGAGAGTAAATTCCTTTATGATATCATTATTAATATTTCACAGCACAAAACACAAGTCGCATTTGTCCGTATTGGTCCTCATGTGGCTTGAGCAACATGAATTTTGATCTTACCTCAAACTTGGCTTTTCGTACCAATGTAAACAATGTTTTTAACAGCGTGATGTAATAAAATTAAAATGAGCAATGCATATATTTCTGACAGCCTTCCAACCTTTAGTTTCATATATTTCTCACGTGGAGAGGCTGAAGACAGCATCTGCTATGTTATTATTGTTTACCATTCTGTTCCAGTCATGCAGGGACAAACCCAGTATCAGTTTGGCTTATGTTTGTATTAATGCAGTCCATCTGGGTTGGTTAAATGCATTATTTACACACATGATCCCTTCCTGTAAATTAGTCCCAGAGTTGTCGGATGCTGTGTGCCAAGTCATGACCCACAGCTGACAGGTGGATAACAGAAAACCATGTTTTAGTCCAATTTATTGTGTTTGTGTTGTGCAGATTACTTGTATTGTTTTGTTTTACAAATCATATTTAAAGGAGAAAGGTAGTGAGAGCTCATTGCTGTCCAATAGATAACAAGTCCCAGTGTTTCACTCGGTAACCACCAGAAGCATATTATTTTGAGACAATACGCGGTCCTGGCCCGCACAGAAATATGCCACCCTCCAAACAGCTGGTGTTTATTACCAGTAAAAAGGAAAAGAAAAAATATTTAGCATAGACTTAATATCCTTAAATTGTGAATAGAAAATAAAAAAAAAATAAGCAAAACACTTTGACTTGACTGACAATGCATATTTCTAATTAACTACTTAATTCTAATTAACAATATGACTATTGCTGTCCATAATCTACCATTTCTTTTTTTTTCTTTTTTTTATAGTGCCATTTTATTTTGACCTAAAGTATATTTGATTTTCCAAGGGGATGCATAAAGAACATGTCATCTTATCGCCCATTGGTGTATGAGTGTGTGAGTGAATGGGTGAATGTGAGGCTTTGTAAAGCGCTTTGGGCACCATGAAGGTGTTATATAAGTGCAGTCCATTTACCATTCATCCTGTCTCAACACACTTCTTCCTCTGCTGTGATATGCAGATAGATGGATAGATAGTTTCCCAGCTTTCTCTTTGACACTCCTGCTTCCAGCGCTTTAAGCCCCCTCTACCACCCCAGCTTCCATCTGTAGGCTCCAGGAGGGGAATATATTTATTTATCGCTCTCCAGTAGCTATATGTAAAAAACATGTGCAGGGAGTGATGAGCCGAGATGCTAGTCCCTCAATGTATTCTGCTGCCGTACCAAAACATTGAAATATGAGTTGTGTGACTGAATTTTTTTCATTACTTTTCTAATAGAAAAAGAAAAAAAAAGGACAAAAGGTTTGTCACTTTATTGAAATTGTTTTTTACAGTAAGGGACCAAGAGAGAAGACAATATGGATAGTGTAACACTAGACTGATATGACAGTTATATGTGGTGCTGAATATCAATCACAGGGTCAAAGAGTGAAGCTTGTTTTCATTGATTTTAACTAACTTTGAGCGCCAAGGTAATATTTTCTACTTATGTATCTCTTAGTACCTTATGAAACACAGCAGTGCTTAGACTGTAAACCAGATTTAGTTAAGATTCTGAACATCTGCTAGACTCCTCATAGTGATATTACCTCAAAGACAAGTGTTGTAAAGGAAGTCCGTTTGGCTGTGGCTGAGGCTGTCAAATCAAAGCTCAAAAGCTCTTGCAAGATGGCTCATATATTAAGGTTGCACTCTTTGCTTTGTTGTTGTTGTTTTTTTTTCTTTTTCATGGTAGTCTGTTGAGACACGGACATGTACAGCTTTAAAAGCATCCATATTTTCCTATAAGCTCTGGTCACATGGGGCTCTAGTTCGTTCCGAGAGTCCATAGAGAACAGTTCTTCTAAGCTAAAGGAGCATCTTGAAAGTATCATTAAAGCCGCAGCCCATAGGTGCCCTTGAACACTGAGCATATGGCTACACATAGAAAAAAAATATCAGGAACATGCTGATCTCTCCATTGGTCAACACTGTACACTTTCTGCATTAATGTTTCAGGACCTCGTCAAGAAAATTACTGCTAGATTGGTGAAATATATACTGTACCTAAGCCATGTTATGGAATTAAAATGTCTTCTTCCATCCTTTTCCTTGACTCATTCACTTTCGATGCAGCACCTCCTCTGAAACTAATTTTAAGTCCAAGTGTGCTTTGAGGGCCAGCTTTGTGCCTTTGCCATTATATATGTATCAAACAACATGGAGCAAATCACACAGATTAAAACATGAAGCTGCTCATAGCTCTGTGTTTTTCCTTCAGCTTCCATTCACACACCGTCCAGGTGGCCGTGGCATGTCACAGGGGTTTGTGGTTTTCTTAATTCAGTAGGAACAATTTTTAGCTAAAAGGTGAACTGGAGAAAAAGCTGCAATTTTAATTTGTACTGTAAATGTTTTACAACTGAGGACCTCATTTGTTTGGTATATTTGCAGTTTGAAATGACAAATATTAAGCACCAGTGGATGAACAGTCATCATATTTGACACACATTTACACAAAAGGAATAAATCACTACACTTTTTGGGGAACCTCTTCTGGAGAAATTATAAAAGCCTTGTTTCTTGGGATTTACTGAAGTATTTTGCCTTCAAAAGAAACATTTTGTTGTCTCCAACTTTGACTTAATAAGGTTTTCTAGATAATACTGGAATATTTAACCACAAACAACAATCCTTTGCGTAATGACTCAGCAGAGGAACAACATTGTTTTCCCCTTTTCAAAAGAGACACTGTTTGTGGGAATGGAATGGTTAATGTGTAACAAAAAGTACCACTGCACTGTCATGTTTGTGTTGTGATGTTGTGTTCTGTTGTGATGTGTGATTAGAATCAAAATTAATATAAAGCCAGCTAAAATGCAGACCATTTTGCAACAACATGCAGCCCTCAAGCCCTCAAAGGATCAGTAAAGTTTAATCTAATCTAATCTAAGTAATGCAAATCACTTATTTCTCACCCCATTCAGTCTAGTGGTTTTAGTCCAGTTTTACTAACACTGGTCCAATAGCAGCTTAGTGCAGGCCCATTCTGTGTCCCTTAATTGCTTTCATTCACTCTTGTCCTTGCTTTCAGTTCTCAATCTAAACACACAATGGCATCATTTACATCTCTAAGAATAACTGGTCACAGCTCAGTGTGTTTTCTTCATGATTTGTCCTATTTTGGGAAATTAAATGAAACCAGCCTGTAGCTCATAAAGTCGATCACAGGTGCAATGGATTAATAGCGGGTCATCATACCTCCTGTCTGTTTTATGTTCTGTGTCCACTCCAGGTACAAAGTTCTGGTGTCTTCTGGACATTGTTCCTATTAAGAATGAAAAGGGTGAAGTGGTTCTGTTCCTCGTGTCTCACAAAGACATCAGTGACAAGAAGAAAGACCAGACTCCTGAACAGGGCCCAGACACAGGTGAGTTTATAACAGCAACGCCTGCTTCACACCTTCAGTGATGAAAGTGGTGAGAAAAGATGACTCGGTAAAAAGTTTTCATAGCTCCTCTTTAATGGTGTGAAAAATGTAAGGCTGTTTATTTGCAAGGCGCCACTGCAGTTATTAAAATTTATAACATCTAAGCAATCAATTAATAATGCTGAGAGTGAAAATCTCATCCTGAATTGACTTATATTAGCACTGATGATAAAATATTGATATTGAATACTGATAAAATGTAAAGAGTGAAATATAGAAGAAAAGGGCTGAAATACTGTAGTACAGGAATTAAGGAAAAGGGGTGGGATTAAATGTGTTTACCATTTCCCACTCCTTTTCGGATGTGTAAATAACACTTACATGTATTAAGTATTTCCTTTTTATAATAGTATCATTGTCTTTTTTAGTTTTCTTTGTTTTTTAGGTGTTAATTTGCCTCGGGCATTTGCTTTTGTGGGTGTTTGTATTGTGTTTTTTTATATGTCCAGAACAAAAACGTTCATTCATAAATATAGATGGGACAGACTGTGGAATAATGCAGACAATTAATAGGGGAGATTAGAATTAGAGCAAATAATCAAAGTAGATTTTTACGATGTAGTGGTGTGTGTTGAATGTTTATTTTGGGGGAATATTTGGGAATCTGTTAGATCTCCTAGAGTCTACTTCGGAATATTTTCAAGGTAAGAGTACAGGGAAATGGAGTGAGCAAAACACTTAAGACAAAATGCTGTGTCTAAATTTTTAGTTGCTCAAAGCTTGTGTCTGGAGTGCTTCCTGGTGTGAAAGAGCACCTGCTTGAAATCGTTTTCCTAATTTTCTTCCACTTACCCGGAGACATTCATTAAGTCGAATATGTCACTGCTTCACTGCAGAGATGATTGAATTGATGATTGGCTCTGGCCTCACAAACTGCAAAAGTCAGGCCAAAATGGGGCCCTCTGCACACACAACCAGGGAGAGAGGGTAAACAACAAGGTTAGATTAAAAGGAAAATAATTAATCTGTTTTCTCTTTTCTGTCTATCCAGTCAGATATTCTTGTATCCATTTGTGCATAACATGTTCGTCAAATTAAGCATTTTCCAAGAAACAAACTGGCAAAAATTAAAAATGAGACAAAATAAAAGCTTTGAAATGAAAAAGCTGACACACACACACACACACACATTTACCTGCCTTTGTTCCTTGAGTCTAGTAACAGGCTGAATGGCTCACTCCGGCACTTAGCTCAGCATGATGCAGCTTAAAAAAAAAAACACAGATCGAGACAGTGAGATAAAAGCAGCACAAGTAAGAGAAAGAGGCTTTTTTGTGATCATATTTTGTGTTGGGTCTTTTTATTTTATTCTTTAGAGGATAATAGAGAGCCGATGGAAAACAGTGTAAAGGAAAAATAACAGAAAATGGCTCATTGTCAGAGTCATAATAGGTTAGTATTCACTGTCTAGCATTTAGGCATTAAAATATCTTAATAAAAAATGACTTGTGTTTTATATTTTCTTAACTTGAATAGTTATATTGCATAAAATGTTTCTAACACAGAGAAAAACAAATTTTTCTCATTGTAAGAGTCAGTTTCATTTGGTCGCCTGTCAACGGTGTCAATTGGTAACATGAATATACATCACTAAACAGAAAATTGCAAATTGTATTTTACTGTTACATCTTTGTGTCTAAGTTCAGTCTTGCAGTCTGTTTATGGCTTGTATTGTCAAAGGTAATAGAAGAAGTGATTGAACTCAGATGCACAGTAGTTGTTGATGTGTTTTGCTATTGTTTTAATTGGGACACATCTACCAACAGAAACGACATGTTATGCATTTAATGTAGGAGACAATATTATGCCTGTCATTTTATCCCATTTGTTTATAACCTTATAAAGCCCCAAACAAATAACATTTCACCATATTTTAGCATGAATTTTCAGTATTTAATGATATTATTATCATACTTTAAAATATTAAAAAAAAAAAATAATTCATCAAAGTTTCCAGACTAGACAGAATTACATAGAGGTTTATGTACTTTAGTGACAGTTGGACATACATATGTAAAAAGCATATAATGTTGTGTTTTATAAAATATGGTTTATGAATAAAGAAAATTAAGAGTAAAAAAATAAACTGTATTTCAGTGACTATTAAAAACACAAGATCCAAAAATCCTTCATGTTTGTTCTGAATATTGAGGAAGACTTTAAAAGAAATTCTACAAAACGCTAAGTCGCTTACACCGAGTTATGTGTTCATATTCATACATAATACGTACAGATGAGACACATCACTGAGATGTGATTGAGATTCATTCTCAGATGTTCTCCCACTTTATGTGAGGGACATCTTCCCTTAAAGCATTAGCTGTTTCATCCATGAAGATGGTCTGAAGTTCACCTGGCAATTTTCAACCTGAAATTTCTGTCAGGAGTTGTAAAATTATAATGTAAAATTTTGTCTGCTCTCCTGTCTCCACTGACCTTTCCACAGCCATCTGTTTAAGTGACAAGTGTGGCCCACTGTTAGATGCATCCAGGTTTCCCTGGTGTGAAGTTCTCTAGGAGAGAATTGTCTCCTCTTCCTCTCACCTTCGGAGTCTCTTTCAGAAATTCCGTCCTTGCCCACCTGTCAAAACAGATGCTGTAGCAAATATAGCATTGCACTGCTTTTAAGATGAAAACACACACACACTTTGTTTGTACCACAGTTGACAAACCTGTGAATAACCACCAACTGTAGAGAGAAAAAAGAAAGCGATCCAGCTGCAGATTCATCCTGCACAGATACAATAGACAAATTGAATTTACGGGGAAGAAAATGAAAGTGATTGGGTTACAGCGGTGGGTATTTGCCAAACGTGACATCATAATATGGACAGACAGCGGAAATTCATTATAGGAAATGTAAAATTTCTATTTGGAAGAAAATAAGGAAGGATTCTTTGTCTGGATGTCTCACCAATAGAAAATAGCTTCTAAATCCCTCTATTCACTGAACTAAAGGAGCAGTTTTCCATTGAGCTATTGTCAAACACTGCTTTATTTGACCTGTTTTCATTCTAATTAATAACTGCAGATGTACACTGGAATGTACCAGAGACAGAGGATAGATGGGGAAAAAGATGACACAAAGAAAATCACCGAGGGGCAGAAAGAGGATTGAAGGCAACTTTCGTGTAGTAACTAAAGCAATTCAATGCAAATTAAGGCAAATTAAAATAGCAGCTAAAATCAGCTTCAGTTTTGATTACCCTAGATTGAATACTCCATGGGTTGAAACAGTGCAGTCATTGTTGTCAAATTTGACGACAGGCATTCTGTACGTCAAGGCTTTCCTCATAGCACCTGAAAACCTAACACTAAAACTAAAATGAGTCAGTTTGTGAAAATAAAATAAATACTTATGCACTTGTAAATCTGGACTCAAAAACCAACAAAGTCACTGAGAAAAAAATAAAAAAATTATGAAAATGCCATAAAAAAGTAACATGGTTGAAAATTATGGTTGAAAACCATATGTCTCCCCCCCTTCTTTTTTTTCCCCTCTTCCTTTCTTCCTTTTCTCTCCTTCCCTCTCTCTCTCTCATATGTGTGTTTGTGATCGGCTGTCTCAGGCCCGGTTGTTGTGGGTCAGGGAGGTCGTTTTGTCTTGCAAGTATGTAACTGTATTGTTGTCCTGTGAAAAATCCCAAATAAAATATAAAAAAAAAAACTTATGGTTGTGTTCTTCCCAAGGCTGACGTTGGTTCAAACCATATGTGTTCAATCTCCTCCTCAGATGAAGAGACAGGACTGGAGGTCCATCAGGTCACTCGCCCTCCAGGCTTCAATGCCAACCGGCGCCGCAGCAGAGCCGTACTCTATCACCTGTCAGGACACCTGCAGAAACAAGACAAGACCAAGCTCAAGATCAACAATGTGAGTTCTGTGCACCATCGTACACTAGTACAGACAACAGAGTGAGCAAAGTCAGCTCAACCCCACAGAACACCTCATCTATGTTTTCAAGAGGAAGATGGATGGTCACATCAACCATTTAGAACCAACTACCTTGTATATGAGAACAGCCAACAGCAATGTGAAATAGTAGTGGAGAGCATGAGACTCAGGAAAGTTGTGACTTAAAATTATTCAACCAAATATTTATTTCTGCTCTGTTCCTTGTTAAGGTGTTGTGTTGTTTAAGAATTTTTTATTTTCTTTGCACTGAGGTCTAAAACATAGGATACATTTGTCATTTCCTGCAAATAAATGCTCTAAATATTTGAGAGAAAAGGTGTCAGTAGCTTTTACAATAAACAAATACCGTTTCTTTAAATGTTTCTTTAAATTTAAGATTCTATGTTCTACAAATAGTTACCAGAAGATGTATTGCATGCCCAGTTTATGTCTCTCGTGTAATCGTTATTTTTACTTTTGGAATTTTATATTTGTTGTTATGTTCAAGTCACAGAGGTAATGGTAATTCTGGATTAATATACATCATTACATCCCTGCAGGTTGTTCAATGGCAAATAAAAAGGCTTTTTGAGAGCGTTTTTGCATTTTCCTTAAAGGGAAATGTTTATTCAGCAGGAATTACATTTTTAATTCTAAAATTCTAAGGTGTTTCTTTTCCCAAGCAATGTCAGACAGAAGTTTCAGAGGACATTTAGGAATTTTCACACACATGTACCACACATTCCACACACTCCATCTACCTCAACACACATAAGACTCCACTTAAACTTCAGGGTTTGCTATCGAATGTTGTTGGCACTTGCAGCTCAGTCCTTTAGTATTTGTGTGTTCAAGCGTTGCTGTGGGCAGCACATGTTGTGACAGATGGTGGGAAGGTCAGCAGGACTATGTACACTTGTGCTTGACTTTGGGGTAAAAAGCTTTCATTTTGCTGATGTCAGGGATTAAAACATGCAAGCAGCACCTCTTCTTCTTCCAGCAGCAAACTGTGGATTTTTCCACAGTGCTCAGCAGGGATCTAGGAAACAAATCTGGAACATTCAATCAATATCCATTTAATATGATGTCAGAAAACTGAAAATCATACTGATGTTTATACCTGTTTTTTCAGGTGATTGATTTTTTTTTTTTTTTGTGTGTGTGTAGTTTTTCCACAGCTCCTTTTACTGCTTTTGTAATATTAAAATCGCAGGACACTGCAACACCACCACTTGAGGGAACTTTCTTGTTCTTAGATATAAACACATTTTATTTGGATAGAATTCACAACACTAGACTGATACTACTGGGCCTTCAAACTAGGAACATTTATGTTGTGCTTTTTGCAAACAACAAAATTAGTACTCAACACAGCCTTAATATTGCTGTCTTTGTCAAAAATAATCATGCATTTCTGCTGGGATATTATCTAATCCATTGTTTTCTGTTTTTACAAGGTTAATGTAGCTCATTATTATTTAAAAAAGACTTATTCCAAATAAGCAAGTTTTTTATTACTGTTTTGAAATTCCTTTTTTTGCAGTGAACATGCATCTGACTGTCAAATAGAGGTGGAGAAGTGTCAAAAACAACCTCTGCTAAATGGAAAAGTTTTCTGTGGACTTTTCTGCAGAACTTTGTGGCACAGATTGTGCGTGGGCCTGGATGTCACTAATATTGATCAATTAAGCCAATGGAGATCTGCAGTGTTAAGCACTCTGTGTAATTATGCTATGGAAACTTTAAGCCATCACTGCACATACACTGTAAATGAACATTAGGAAAGATGAAAGAAAAGTTGAAAGAAGAAAGTTTGACTAACATCTCTCTTGATTTCAGAACATGTTTGGGGAGAAACCTCCGATTCCAGAGTACAAAGTGGCAGCCATTCAGAAATCTCGCTTCATCCTGCTTCACTATGGAACCTTCAAGGCCGGCTGGGACTGGTTAATTCTCCTGGCGACCTTCTATGTGGCGGTCACGGTGCCCTATAATGTCTGTTTCACAGTGGTGGGAGGGAGGGATGAAGGGAGCGCCAGTGCCCCACGGAGCCCACCCAGCGTCGGTGACATCCTCGTAGAGATTCTGTTTATTTTAGGTGAGTGAGCAGATACGTGTATGTTAATGTGTGGTAATAATACCAGCAGACAGAGCCAGATGAATTATTTTCATGGTACATGTCCTCACAGACACACACTTTAATACAGTCACTGCCCACTTTTATTTTCCCCCAATGCTACATGAATGCCTCAATAGTTAAGAGAATTTTCTATTTGATATTCTGCATCATGTGTTGGTCAAAAGGATTCGTTCATTACTGCATTAATTGCCCTGATGGGAAGTCAGTAAAACAACACGGTGTGAGATCCTCATCATCAGTCATTACAAAACTTTTCTTCAAGTTTTTAATGATGCTTGCACAGCAGTAAAAGCATATGAGCCTTTTCACAATAGACCATTACATCTCATTACTTACTCATTTCCTTGGAAACAACAGGCCACTTTGTCCCCAATCTTGTCCATCTAACTGTAGGAAACTGGTATGAGTGCACTTCAATGGATAATTTGTTGTAATGGAAAAGAGTGGACACTAGCCCTGCATCAATAAACTTCTGCAATGAAATTATACCAACCACCAGCAGTTAAATGGCTGAACGCTGTCAGTCGATATCCCATTTGTTATCGCTAATAGTCAAGCCTGTTCATCAATATGTTCACTCAGATCACAATAGTAGATTGAAGTGTGACATTAGTCTCCTGTTCATCTGATTTCCTCATTTATATAAATAACCTGCTTTGATTAAGTACATGTTAAGACTCCAAACTCCATGTCTTCACCCTAGAATTAACTGATGTAAAGAGTTGCATTTACCAGCTCAGTGGTCTGAATATCACACTTTAAATAGAGCTTACCTCCTTTGCTCCGGTATCCTGTTGCTCTTGAATGCACCAACAGGGAGAGTTTTAATGCTGCCATTACTCAGTCTGTTCCAATTTTAAATAATCAAGAAAAATGAAATATTTAAAGCCTAAGTGTTCACTTTTGATTTATCAAGTGGGTTACACTGTACCGACCTGCAAAAATTGCGAACAGTGCTTCCTTGAGGGAATCTACAGTACTGTGCAGTCTAATTATAGCTATGAGAAGTGATCTATAATTTGAAACGATCAGAGTTCTTATTGATGTATCTAAACAAGTTATGTAATTTTATCATAAACAGAAATGGTAACATGTGTAAGCAACAAACAAGACTTGAGTTTTAAGAAGGGGAAGAAAGAGAAGAAGGAAGAGGAAGGAGGAAGAAACTTATGTTTTTTTATTTCAGCTGGAGGCTCTTTTGTGATGATTGATGTATATTATTAGAAGTTACTCAATCACATCTCAAAAATCAAATAATTACTTCTCAACATCTCACTGAGCCTGGGCACGTCAAGTCTAATCATAACCCTCCAATTTGCAGATTTTTAAGTCGCATAAATGTTGGATAATATACTAAAACTGACTGAATCCCAGGACCTTAGAATAGTACTTTTATTTTGAAATGTAATAAGCTACAGATTCTGTTAGACTACAATAATAATCACATTTGATAATTTTTCAAAGGTTTTTGAAAGTTAAAATGCTGAAACGAGGAATGTTAAAAGTTCTTGTCTGATTTCTGAAGTGATTGTTTAATTACCGACACATTCTTGTGCCATATAGTTGGTTGTTATATCCTACATATATTATATGTTTATGAGTCATTCAATAATCATCGCTCTCAACATTACCCTTAGCATTTGTGACTGACATTATTGTGTTGTCATGGTGGTAATTCTTCCCATTGGCTGCTGCCGTTGTTGTGTCTTCTGCAGACATAGTGCTGAACTTTCGAACTACTTTTGTGAGCACATCGGGTCAGGTAGTGTATGACGCTCGCTCCATCTGCGTTCACTACGTCACCACCTGGCTCTTTGTGGATCTCATTGCTGCTCTTCCCTTTGACCTGCTATACGCTTTCAACGTCAGCGTGGTGAGTCACTAATGTGTGTCTGTCTGTGTGTGTGTTTGTTAACATTTGTGTTTATGCATTGACAAAGGGGGGAAACATCTGTGACAGATTTGCCAAGTGGGTGACTAATCAGGCTACTCAGTTTCCATTTTCTGAGGAAAGAAAAACACGTAATTTAGTCATTTTCCATGCCACACATTAGAGGCAACAAGCCGAGATTTGAGGCAGGAAACAATCACTCATTATGTCAAAGGCGCCCCTGTGGATTTGTGAATCAACTTTTGTTTTTTTATCCATATTCATCCTCATTAGACAAATGGCACGGAGCCAACCTGATTTTAGCACACCCTAATGGCCTCATTTTCATTTTTCAATGCTCAAATCCTATAGGTTTATAAACTGTACTTAATTACCGCATATATGTGCAAAATGAGACTGAAAAATGTTTTGATTTCGTGTGAAAAATAGAATAAATATTGGTTATATTGATGAAACTGTCAACTACAGTAGTAAATTAAAAGAAAATGTATTAAGTGATGCGATGAATGCTTTAATTATATTTTGCCTCATGTCTGTGTGCATTAACTTCTGTCATTTGCATGTTTCCTTGCAGTACTTTGGTGTCCACCTGTTGAAAACCGTTCGGCTGCTGAGGCTGCTGAGGCTGCTGCAGAAGTTGGAGCGCTACTCCCAGTACAGCGCCGTGGTCCTGACTCTGCTCATGTCCATGTTTGCTCTGCTGGCCCACTGGATGGCCTGTGTCTGGTACTTTATAGGTCGCAAGGAGATTGAAGGTCCCGGCTCCTGGGATGTTGGTGAGTACACAGCATTTACAACCTACACACAGTGTTTGTGTACTGTTAAATATACACACATCATCTAGTAAACAGAGGTACAGATATTTTGGTAAAATACAATATGAAATGGCACATTTCATGACACTCAAGGTTAGGATACCTCAACAACTAGACTTTAGACTTTATTCGTCCCAAATGGGAGATTTGTCTCCACTTGACTGTACATAGAAATGATCACACAAACACACACATCAACATCAAATACAGAAGAAAAACATACGGAGGCGGCGGACATATCACAAACACACTTAGTTTTGGCAGGCATGGCATGGCAATTATGAGGGTGAGGAGAATGTCAGTGGTGTCTGCTGTTTACCAACTACCAAAGATAAAACATAAAATAAGCAACAAAGCACAGATGAATATTACTGTATGAATAAAATGTTCGGATCATCATTTAGTTCTTTGCTATTTCATTTAAAGCGGTGAGTGATAAGAGCACTTTTGATTTCTTCAGTGGCTAATGAGGACGCAAGAGGGAATATAGAGCCCAAGGAATTAATATACTGTGAACACTATTAAATTATTCTGCCTTCACATAACTATGTAAAAAGAGAATATACTGAAAATAACATTAAAGCTTAGCTCCAATGTAGACATTTGACACATCAACAGAATTTGAGCCATTATGACGCCTTTTCTGTTCAGTTAGGTCTTGCTCTTCTCTTTTACATCACTTTCATCTTGTCTTTGTCGCATGTGATACACAGTGACAAATTCACCATGGGATCATCTTGCTCTGTGTGTTATTGTCCCATCTATGTAATTTTAGATCATTCTTAATGTTAGGAAGACACACAGTGATGGCAAATGAAATTAATAATTTCTCTCAAATGCATTTAAACCAAAGTTTCTGTGTAATGATCTGTACTTATGACCCTTTTTACTTAATTGATTCTAAAAGTTTCTTTTAGTGCTACCCTTATAGACAGATGTAAATGAAAGTCAGCGAAGTTACTTTAGTTTTCATGGAAGTAAAATGTTCCCATTAGATAATGACAGTAAACTGCACTCCTCAGATCTATATTTAGCATCAGTGGAATGGGAAAAGTAATTGGTAGAGCAGTATATGGTCCGTTTTCTCTTGGTAGAGAGCTTTTAGAGTACCGTTTTGTATTTCACTCACATATTTAATCGTCACTGTGCATTTACATTCAATATCCTGCAAATAACCAGATTTTAAAATTGAGGAAATCAGCCGCATTGAAGTTAGAGAGGATAGAAAAGTTAATTGGGCTTCCTAATAATATTGTGAGCCTCTGTCTTTAGAAAATCATTTCATCCATTCCCAGATGTAGTTAAAATAATCTTATCGCTGCTCCTTGTTATTCAGCTTCATATAAAATGCCGTCTAGTGCTGTTTAGAGCATTTGCACACCTTGTTTTGCTTATAACAGTCTAATCACCGAAGCATTTAAGCAGACAAAGTGCCCCCACATGTCTCAATTTTCAGCACGACCGATGCCTTTAATAAGACTCAGCTTTGTTGATATTCTGCAAGTTTCTCTCAGTGGATGTTTTCAAATCCTGCGGGTGACATAAAACCCCCTGCAAATAACCTAACTAACTTGTGCACACATGCAATCAGGGAGGGAGGGAGTTTCCAATGGAATGAACTGTAATGTTTCCACTGGTGTTGGACCTGAGACCACAATTTATATCAATATTATTTTATTCAACACGTCTTATGTTTTGGGTCAAATAGTGAGCCGCAAATTAATATGTTTTCAAAGATGAGAGCCTAGCTTAGGGACACATAATGACATGAATACCCCCATCGGTTCTCTGTCTTTTATTCTCATTGTGTTCTTACTCATTTTCTGTCAATTGCTGTCTCCAACCCTCCCTCTCTCACTATTGATTTTTGAACCTACCTATTATTATCCATAAAGGCAGACTGTAACGCTGCAGTCAATTCATGTCAGTGGTCTTTCAATATTCTCTTCAGCGAGATGAGAAATTAAGTGAACAAGTGAGACTGTGCTGTCCGACCTTTCTGTAACACCATCTCTGATACACAATAGAGATCTGATATCAGCGTGTTTCAGAAGCTCTTTCTGCCCCTCAGTTGGCTGGTACTGGCTTCACAAAGGTACAGTTTTTGTCTGCAGGGCCATCAATAATTCAAGGAGAGTGCAGCTGGCTGTCCATACAACGCTCCTGCTGTTTAATTTTTTTCTTTTTTGTATATTTCAATGACAGTGAATATTGAATGTTCAGCAAGCACAACATCAGAGCTTGATGATAGTCAAGAATACTGTATGATTATATCATTCTGAGAGTCACCAGCAAAAAACTCAGACAAAAATTGTTGCAGTTATTGATAATCAGTATGAGAATTTACTTTATACCAGAAAGTGGCACACCCCAACATTTTGCACAACTGACCACTACTATTTAGTATGCTACATGAATTGTTGTTCTTCTGTTAGTTAAGAAGCAGCTACTTTTTACTTCTCTGTTTTTAAGACATATTTATACCACTGTGTCTAGTTTCACAAACAATATCTTGTGAAGTAACACAAGATAGCTTAAATGAAAGCTTAAATGACTGTACCTCAGCTACAGTGAGATCCAAGAGAATAGCACCAAGGACAGCTCACTAGTGAGTTTATTTAGTGTATGGATCAGAAATCAGCACCATGGACAGAGGCAGATACTGTGCAGGTTGTGTTTCTGGAAAGACAAAGACAATAGGACAGTTTTACTAGGTCATATGTTCGTTTTGGGGTTTTTTTTTGTTTTGTTTTTTGAATTCATATTAGTGTTGCATCAACATACAGTATACGTTACATTTGACTGTAGATGTTTAAGGAAGAGCTTATTTTAAGTACTTTTTATGCCATCAAGTAGTTTAATCCAGAAATGCATCATGCTTTATAACAGTGGTTCCAAAACTCTTTCAGTTCAAGACTCAAAAGATAAATATTAAGTTTGAGAGAGGTGGATCTATAAATCATAGTATGTTTGTTGTGTCATTCTCTTGTGAGAATTACTAGGTGTAAAAAGTCTTAAACAATTTTTCGGGAGCCCCAAAATCAAACCCAAGAGGGGTTTAATTTTGTTTTACGACCTTCTTCAACTCATAAAAGACTTCTCCCTTCAATATATCACAGATATTCCGATTTTTCCATCAAGAACAGTGTAGAAAACTTTGAATCTGAAAATAAGTAATCAGTAGAGCACTAAAAGTATTTATCACTGAGTGGTAGTGGAGTAGAAGTATGAAGTTGTTTAAAATTAATGCAATACTCAAGTAAAGCATTAAATGTCCTTGTAAAAACAGTACCTTTTTTGAAAAAAGATAATACTGCACAGACTTTCCTGCTACACAGTAAATATAAAGGTCTCTTCAAGAATGAGATGAAAGCAAACTAGGGCATGTTCACTTGAATGCACTTCAGTTAATTACAAGTTCCATCACAGACTGAAGCTGTGAAAGAGAATGACGTCTCTTATCTCTGTGATGTGTGTCATCAAAGATCCAGGCTTCATTTTAATGTGATACTACCAGAATGAAATAAATAACACCACAGCTTTTCCTCATGACTGGCTAACAAAAAAAAAAAATTGTTTGTACTTTACATTTTATACTCATGGGTTCAGTAACATATTTGTCAGGTCTACATTATGTTAGGATGGCAGAGGTTAAGAGTTGTTAATGACTAAGTAATTAGGAAACTACTCAGGTGTTAAATCCTCTGATGTTGTTGTTTAGCTGCTTGTCTGTGACTCTCCTCACAGCTCAGTTGTTGATTTATACTTGGCAGGCTGCTTTCACTGCCTGACAGCGCACACAAAAAAACAGTAAACACAGGTACACAAGGTCAAAGTGCCGGTAGAGTGTGACAATGGAGATCAATGAAGGGGATGTGTCTGAATCGAATTACTCTCTTTTGCCTTCTTTTTTCTGATTCTGTTATCAACAGTTGAGCTGTGTTTCACCGCTACACTAATTCACTTCAAAATCACTGATTTTTCTTCAATTATCCCCATCCTTTCACTTCATATTTTCCTTCTACACAAGATTTCCTTCTCTTCCAAGCTGTTGCTCCGTGGCTTTGGAATGCTCTCCCAGTGGCACTTTAAACTCGATGGAGTCTTTTAAAAAGCAACTTAAAACATACTTGTTTAGAGAGGCTTTTAACTAGGGGGGGGGGGGGGCCTTTTATACCCATTTGCTT
>JAPQRQ010000015.1:18829062-18844641 GCA_037367365.1 Apogon talboti
TGTGTGTGTGTGTGTGTGTGTGTGTGTGTGTGTGTGTGTGTGTGTGTGTGTGTGTGTGTGTGTGTGTGTGTGTCTCCTTGGGAGAACATGATGACAAAAAGTCAAATGCAGCACTCTGTATTAAATGTAGCATGACAGGCTTCTTTTGCACTGCCAATGAAAAACACAAAGCAACATTCACTCAAAACAAAATAATAACTGTGATTCTGCCTCTCTTACTGAGTCACAGTTCTTTTTATGTGTTTCTGTCTTGCATTTTTAAATAGATTTAATACAGTTACATTTATGGTTATCATCACAGCTGCACAGCCTAAACAACAGCAATGAAGTTTAACTGTAGTACCACTGTATAATATAAGACAGGTGCATTTTGCTCTTTATACTGTTCATCTGTATGGTGTCTTTCTTGTCTTTTTTTGCACTCTATTTATATTTGACCTGTTTATTTATGGATATGTGTCAATTCCTCATGTAATAGAAACTAAATCAAAAGATAACACACTTGTAAAATAAATCCACAACAAAAAAGAAATGGATGACACCAAGATACAACAGAACTGCACATACTGTATATCTAAAAGCAGTAACACATACATTAAAGTGCAAAATACTAAAGTGTACAATGTGTAAGTCACGTAGTGAATGTCGTAAACCACTGATACAAGGACAATGAAGTCCAGTCAACAAATGGACTCAGCAGAAAAACTAAAGCCTCACAAATTTTTAATGTACACACTTCTTTGCTCATTTAGGCTCAGTGTTCCATTGGGACATATATTTTTGGAGAAGAAAACTACCTTTATGTTAATTTTGATGCTCTACATTTGGAGACAAGGTGTTCGAAATGAAATCTTTTGTAGATGAAACATTTTGTGCTCACTGGTACAAGTTGTGTTTGTGTGCCACCCATTGGTATAATTATGTCACTACACTTTATTTACCAAGAGTCTGATGCAGCTGAGCTTAAAAATAGTTTGTGACCTCAACAGGTGTGATCATATACACTATTGGCATTAAAGAACCATATGGTATCACTTCACCCTGACTTTCTCAATAAAATCAATTGGTTTTTTTTGTTTTTTTTTTGTCTTCTAAGGTGGACTGGGAAAGTAACGGCGGTTTGGTGAAGAAGCTGCCCTCAATCCAGGAGGATGAGGAAGGGGATGAGGAGCAGAATTCGGTTTCCCGTGCCCCTCGCTCCCCACTGCGTCTCAGCAGGGGGCTCAGCTCGCCTCTGCGCTCCCCTCTCCTGCCGCCTCGGCCATTTCGCCCCCCGTCTGAGCATTCACGTCCCAACAGCTTACAGATACCAGTGGTCAGCTTCAATAGTGCACCACCTGAACTGAGCCCAAGGTACCAAATATGCCCCAAAGCACGCAGGTGCCAAGTATCACCAGTAAATACAATGATTTGAGAAGTCAGTAAGTAGAAGGCACGACCGCACGGACAGAGATGCAGCTGCAACATAGGTTTCTGGCTGCTATGGCAACCAGCAGATTATAGTGTTGGTGGATGTATAGGTTTCCTCACTGCAGGAAGCTGTATGTGCATGGAAAGTAAATGTAACCATGTGCTAACAGTGATTAATAACACCCTATCGACTGTGCAGCGGTGCATGAGGGGAAAAAAGCCAATTAGTGATTTTTATGTTGAAAAGAATGTCCAGCTAAGATGCATATTGCCATTTGTGGTTTCTTTTTTTCCTGTTTGTTCCCATTTACATTCCTCCCTCATGCTCTTCCTCTCACTTTTCACACCTTGTTCTGCATAGATTTGTGGACGGCATAGAAACTGAGAGCAATTCCACCTCGTCACAGAGGTTCGAGTTCAGCCCCAGTCTGTCACCTGCAGCCTCACCATCACCGTACCCAGGTACAACACACTCACACGTCCTGGGTAGCACTTATCCTGTTAGAGGGAGGAGGCTTGTGTGAAATAATTATGTTTTGTTCTGTGCGCAGGGACACGGGAACAGTCTGACATCAAACAGAGTGTGTCTAAACTGACTGAAGGGGTGAGTGTGAATCTTGTTTGTTCTTCCATATTACAGTTTTAAATGCACACTCTGTAAACATAACCCTTGCATTTATGCCTTTATGGTTTATTGGTTGGTGAACAAGATATCAGATTTTAATTGAAATGTCAATTTAGGTTTACAGACTGGTCAAAGAGGCTGTAAAAATTGATTTTATGGCAGAGGGAGCCACTATGTGGCCATATATATACATACACCTCTTGAAACGTTTAGCGCTGACAGTTATATACTGTTCAGTTAAGTGTAACATTAGGTTTGTGGTTAAAAGGCTATTGACATTAATTTCTCAGTCTCTTTTTCAAGATATGCACAACCAGAATAAACAGGAAATACATAAACAGCATTAAAAAAAAATTCAGGAAACTAATAATACAGATGCTATATGTGATCATCTGGACAGAAAAAGAAATCAATACAGTCTGTCCAAGAGTGTTCACGATGTATAAATAAAAATGGAGGTCATACGAAATACTGACATTTGCCTGAAGAAGCCATTTAGTGCACAGATATTTATACTATGCATACATTTCCTGTATTTTCATGTTGTATTGTGTTGAGGAAATAAATATGTATGCTCAATCAAATCTGTGAAAACAAAGCTAAATGTGGCCCAGGGGTTTGCACAGTATTGTATGTATGAGTAAAATTTTTTGTTTTTAGATGCTGGTGACAACATTTCTGACAAATTACAAAACACCAAATGGTGAAAAATGTGGTGGGAATGGTAGTATGAAAGTATGTTTTGGTTTCATTCAGCTGTTTTTATGCAGGTGAATGGAGATGATTATTATAATGAGGTAAATAATTCCTGTTAATTGAAGTAAATTAATTAAAATAACTGTGATGGGACAGTTATGTAGGCATTGTGACAGATCTAGATCCTGCTCTGATCAGACTTTTGCATCCATCAGTGTCACTCACTTGCACACTTATCAGTCATCTACTGCACACATGTTACTTTATTTATTATTATTATTGTTGCTATTTTTTGTCATTTTTAGTCACTTTAACAATTTTTTATATTTTTTATTGTATTTCATGCATATTGTCTAGTGCTGCTGTACATCTGAATTTCCCCCTTGGTAGATCAATAAAATGTATCTTATCTTATCGATAGTTGTTTATGTCTTTCTAGTTTAGTCAGTTTTATTCTTGTGATTTCACTCAATGAAAAGTGCTATATAAATAAATGTCTTCTTAAATGTCTTCCTCACATACGTACCATCATTATGTGTTCTTTCTCACATAGATGAACAGTCTCTCCAAACAAGTTGCCCAGCTCAGTCAGGAGTTGCAGGAAATTCTATGTGTACTCAAGCCCCTCCTCCAAACAGCACCGCAGCCACTCTTGATGACCATGATGCCAAATTTAACCCTGCCTCCCAGCAGTACCAGCCACCAGTCTCCAAGCACCTGTCTAGTGGTGCCACCTCCTGCCACATCCAGCTCCCCACAGAGACCTGACACACACTCCCTGTTGGACAGTGGAGTCACAGAGGGTGTGGAGTTGCCAGGATGCCTTCTCCCAACCCCTCATTCACCAAAAAAGCCTAATTCTTCACCACCACTCAAAGCCAAATCCCCAGGGAGTAACATTACGAGATCCGCCCTCTCCAACGTCCCATTGGCTGACGAGGGATCTCCGGTCATTCAAAACCTCCATGTTTTGTCCACTAATGGGACATTTCTGCCGTCTCTTCAGGACCAGCCTCTCCTGGCCTCTCACACTCCTTCACCCTCCCTCTCCTTGTCCGTGTCTCTCTCCTCCTCGCCATCTCTGTCCCCCTGCCAAGGCCCCCACCCATCCCGACCCAGCAGCTGTGCAAGCAGGGTCCTGTTCCCCCAACCTCTCCCCCATCGTCCTCGACTGTCCTCCCACTGCTCAGCTCCCCCGTCGCTTACGTCCTCCCCGGGGGACCGCAGGCTGAGGCCGTCCCCTTCCGTCCCCCTCATATCCCCTACTTTCCCTTGTCCCTCCACATTCTCCCTGCCTGTTTCTTTGGACACTGCGAGGACAAGGCAGGGGGATACTCAGACTCCGCCTTGGTGTAACTCTCTGCTGCGTCAGGGGGAATCCACCAGACCTGTCAGTCAGCCAGAGGAGATGGAGATGCAGGTGAGAGGAGGACTGATAGAAGAGACAAAGTCCTCCACAGAGCACATCAGCTTCATTGACGAAGAGTGACACCTTTTTAAACTGACACGAGTGAGAAATAACAAGTAGCAGAGAAAGACGGGGATAGAACAGGATATAAAAGAGATTGGATCATGAAGCATGAGGGCTGTATGATGGAGAAAGATGCAACAGCGAGCAGCATGGTCCGTCTCTTAAAGGATATGTCAGATGATGCGTCGCATAGTTAGGTCTGACAGACAAGAACGCACCTGTGTGGATGTGGCACCATGCCACCTTTCAACGAATCAGTAAGAACTGGTCTTTTTTGCAATGATCAACCACAGAACTATTACAGAACACAATTTTTTACAGTGTCAAGAGTCCAGTAGCACCAATTGATCCTTGCTATTGGGACGCAACAGGACCATAATATGTCTTTGTAATACAGTAGGTCCCACCTCAGAGGGCGATGATTTCTGGAGACATATTTAGCTTGTTCCAGCTAGCTGCACACACACACACACACACACACACACTTTCACACACTACTGCTATCAAACCCCAGTATGGATGTCTCCTCTTCTACAAAGGGCAGGTATTAAAACACATATCTCAATGGGAAACATTGTTAGATAACACACAAGCACTGGGACTGGGAATGTAAACTCCTCATTCAGTCTCAATCATATCAGGTCACCTCGCTACGCTAGTTTGTTTCATCATCAATTTGAAATGGATGTAATAATAAACCTCCAGGCCAAAGGAGGTCAATTCCCAGCTGTCGTCAACCATCCTCTTAAACTCATATCCATACATATGCGGTTTTAGTGATTAATATTTTTACCAGTGTTTATGTACAACTAACTTTGCCTAAATGCATTAAGCTGACAATTCTGCACATTTCGTTTCAATATTCCTTATGTTTCATAAAAGATCAAATCCCAGCTCTCATTTGATCACATTGTCAGAGGGTCAAAAA
This sequence comes from Apogon talboti, assembly GCA_037367365.1. Taxonomy (NCBI): domain Eukaryota; kingdom Metazoa; phylum Chordata; class Actinopteri; order Kurtiformes; family Apogonidae; genus Apogon; species Apogon talboti. The sequence continues at coordinate 18,834,193 of JAPQRQ010000015.1, forward strand.
GTGACATACACTTTAATAATTCAGGGCATTACCTTTAAATTGTGTAACTTCAGCCAAACTGCAGGATTTTTACATAGTCCTTCCTGGCACAAATAAAGACACTGAACCAGGTTTGTGGTTTAAGAAGGATGTCCAGGATCATTGTTCTGCTCAAAGACCTAGGAGTCACAGATTCTTGGCTGATGTTTTGACACGTTTAAAAAAACATCCACATAATGCCATCATCAGTTTTACAAAGAACATAGCCCCTCTCACAACAAAACAAACCTCACAACATGCTGCTGTCAACTCCGTACTTCACAGTTGGGGTTGGTGTTTGGGTTATAAAGACACGTATATACTGTGTATTTTGACCCTCTGAGAATGTGATAAATAGAAATTGCTCAGTTACCTTTTAATGGAAGTAAAGGGGGGAAAAAAATTATATACATACTATATTGAATTGAAATGTTCTAAAATATGAATGAGTTTGAGTGCATTTAACCAAAGTGTAAATAGATTTCTGATCTCAAACGTGAACATAATCACAATGAATCGGTCAATATACAATCTACTAATATATGAGGATGTAATGTTTGTAGAATTGATTTTCACACCTGATGAATCAGACAGCATTTTCTTTCCCCTGTAAAAGCTTTCAAGTACACATTAACAGATATGCTTTTGTTTGGGCATAGACAGAATAGCCTAGGCTAGTGATTGGATAACGTACCAAAGACAAAAGCCAAATTTTTGGATAAAAGTAAGGGGATTACTAACGTCAAAAATGGTGTCCATCACTGTTCATTGCCATCATTACTGTTTACAACCAGCCTACCAGATTGTACAGCAAACTCCCAGATAACTCCTGAGCTTTAGCCATCCAACCATTCGTGCCTTCTCCATACCAAGACAAAAACATCCCTATAGTCCTTCACCTGTTAAAACTATAGGTAAGCATTTGGAATTAAATTTATACAGAAAGCCATCAGTGTCACTAACAGGGAACATGTGCACCTTGATCTAAAATAATAGCTAAGTTGCTCACAACCTGTATTTATTTTTGATGAAAGCAATGAGGAATTTGTGCATCAAAAGGTTCAACAGGAAACAAAAAACAAAAAAAAACAAACAAAAAAAAAGACTTCTTACTTCATTCACAGGACACTGGATCTTTTGTGTAGCCTTCCCAATTCTTATGTAGCACACACACAGAGCACTTCTTGAACACCTATTTACCATCACCATTTAAACTACTTTTGCCAACAGTTGAAGTGCTGACAGCAGTCTAATTCTAAACCTTTATAGCTGGGCTGTATCAGTATGGAGGTCATAAGGCTTCTGTACAATCATTTTTGTGGTGTTGAGATGCCGCTTTGTGCAGCATAAGTCCACCAGACATTACTTGTAATATAGACAGTCAGATTTCTGGTTTCTATTTTCTGTAATGAGTACTTCAAGGGGCTACTCAAACTCTTTACACACCAAAATATGAAGATTCGCTGAGCAGAACTCCTATCCATGTCTGTGGAGTTCTGATCCTGTGCGTTACTCTGGGGTGGGTGGGTGGGAGGGTGGGGGCGTATTGGGTACAAAAAGAGGTTTTAAATCAAATGCATGTCAGATTTCTTGCATGAGGAACGTGCCTGCTATTGCAATGTTGGGGGGGCTGAAAGCTACGGGGAACAGACAAACTTCCTGCCCTATTGTTGGTTGTTGAGTTTCAGATGTATTTTATTAAAGACTGCTGTTACATAAAAATTTACCAGGATTACATACTGTACAACAATAAAAAGTGTTGTTTTCTAAGATCTCAGACTCCTTTGCCAATCCTATGAGCTGTGGCCTGTCAGTCAACTAGTCAAAGTCCAATGCAACTGCAGCCAACAAAGTAACAGAACAATTACTAAAACTTTTAAGGTATTAGCACTTCTTGAAGTAACCCCACGATCTTGTCTTTATCGTAGTTGACTAAGTGAAATAAAACTCTCAAGTTAAACAGGATTTTACCTAATTGAGAAATAAGACACAACACATAATATCCTTCTTCAGGTCTGCATATATTTTCAATAATAACATTCATTCTATCAGAGCTTCAGGAAGGTTTGAAATGTCAGATAACAACACTCAAGAAATATCCTGACAGGAGAAGAAATTATATATTAGAGGGATAAAACACAATGTAGCTCTTTACTCTGTTGCTATAGATGCACTTAGTGCCTTACCCTGCAGGGACCAGTCTCAAATTGTCTAATCTCCTCAAATCTACTCTGTCATTGTTTGGTTCTCAAACACATTAAAGAAAAGAAACCCTGGAACTTGGAAAATTTCACTTATCCCTTTTGACAAGCACAAATAGAAGGGTGCTGCAAAGAATTCAGAAAAAAATGAGAACATTTTGTTGTATTCAGTAGAGGTGTGAGGATACATGCATCCTCTGGTGTACACTGTGCACTCATGCCTGTTAATTAGATACCGGGTAGGTCAGAGTAAGTACTATCAACTCTGAAACTACATTTCCCATTGGGATTATAAGCACAAATTGACAGAAGTGACAGGCTCCAGTGTACGTAGAACCACAACAGTGAAGAAAAAAAAAAAGGAAATTATATTTCTTCAACTTATTCACCTCTATAGACCATGTTCAGTCAAATACATAGTTGCATCAGACCACAGTGGATTCGCTCTACTGTGCCACGAATCATGGATAAAAGAGGATGAATGAAACCCCACAGAGGGTCAGGGGAAAATAAAAATCCAAAAATATATATTTATGTTTATATTTATATATATTTATATATTTACGAGGTATGTATCCACAAAAAGAAAACACCCAAATTTTCAAAATAGGCAGTCTGTGTTTTTCCAAATATGTCCTTATTTGTGACACCTTAAGGAAACAATTAATTAAAAATTAAAAAAATAAAACCGGAAGGCTTTGCTGTCCAACAACTTGGCTCTTCTCAGACCATGAAGTCCGAGTCTCTGAAAGCTGAGTCTCCTTTACCGGGAGTCCAAAAGCACCGAGGCTTCCTGCCGACGGGGCTGCCGCACTCAAAAAAAAAAAAAAAAAAAAGAAAAGAAAATTTCAAATCACAAAGTCCCACAGGGAAAAAGTTCACTTCATTGCTGAGGAACAAAAAGAAAGAAAAAAAAAGAGTGAAACCCTCTGAACCGTTGATTTCCCAACAACCACGGTCTCAGAGTCTCCAGGGTGAAAGTTTGGAGTGAACATAAGTCTTGAGGCTGGGTTAAGGTGGTGATATCAGGTGGTGGACGAGCTGAAGGGAGGCCAGCCACAGTTCCAAAAAGGGTGTCATTGTGCAACAAAACAAACTTCAAGATTAAACAAAACATGAAACAAAAGAACCACCTGCAGGTGTCCTCCCAACAACTGATAGGCTGGTAGTAGAGGATCTCTCCCCACTGTAGTCACGCTAGGTACTGCTGCATTGCCGTCTTTGCCCTACAAAACAATAGGAAAGAATCCCATCAGATCACCCTGCCAACTGTTTAATCAGGACAAAATGGGAATGAGGTTTTGCTATTCTGGCCCACCTGTCACTGAGGTTGGGGTCAGAGGCCTGGGTGAGTTTGTGCAAGATGTCCACAAAGCCCATTTCCCTCAGCTTGTCCTGACGCTCCTGAGAACCTAATAGTGTGTATTGTAGCAGAGATACAAGTTACTTAAGATGTTTCACTCCTATAGTTTGTTTGCGTTGGTCTGAATTACCTGAGACATCATTCAATTTGTAACATTTCCCCTTTTTTGTGTTTATTTTCATGTGGAAAAAATTCCAAACTAAATGCATGTTTACATCTTTCCATATTCGTTCACTTTGCTTCTCGATCAGATGTGTCTGAGGATGGTGCAGGAAAATAAATGCCGCAAAAAGTGTTATTGACTAGTGAAAATTTTTGCGTGAGATTCATTCATCAACTAGCTGCTAACATACAAGCTGTTATCATTAGTGTGCACTGCTATATCCCAGAATGCAAAACAGACTTGGCTCAGGAGCTGTTCATCTTTAAGTTGTGGAGAGAAGCTGGTAGTTGGATCAGATTTAGATCATGGTAGATATTAACCAAACCTAGACCACATCCTCTCACATATTGTTACAGTTGTTTTGGTCGACACCTGAATGAAATTACAGTGCTCGAACCAAAAAGAACTGCACCACTTAACCAGACTAAAAATAAAACATTCACCTTTACCTTCTAACTGCTCAGTATTTACAGTAACTACATGAATGACATGAACACATGTCTGAGTACCAAAGCTATGAACAGCAAATACTGAGTGCAGAAACTATTCCACTTTTAGCCTTACAGATTTTTTTTTTTTAAATGTATGTCTTTATACAATGACCCTGCTATCAAATGGCCACTCTCATTTTTAATTCATAAAAATGATCTCTTGACTATTTTCCACCCTAATGTGATACATGGACCTTCCTCCTTTCCCTGAACCCAGCCTGTCTGTCCACCTCTGGGATATGTCACTTACCGTCTTCCTCATTCCAGATAAGGTTTGAGATGCAGAACGTGGCAGCGAGCTGCAGCTTCACATTCGAATGTCCCTGCAGAAAAAGAGGAAAGACTGACAAATTAGTGGAGATAAAAAGGCACACAACACATAGTGAAAAGTATATTACATTATTATAACTCTATCAGCAGTACAGGGTACCAATGGTACAAATACATCTAAGCTACCATCAATGTAATATGGTAGAAGAGAAGAAACGTACCATGTAGTATTTGATTTTCTGGAGCATGTCATCATTAGTCATGATGAGTTCCTTGGCCGTGTTGCCGTCAGCGATGTTAGCTAGAATGCACAATGTCTAAAGGACAAGAAAAGAGTGTTATGTTTCATTGCGATTCAGGAAAAAAAAATGGCTAACTGATTCTCTTTGATTTGCCTTTCCTTTTTTCAACATATGGGTTTACGTCACTTAACATGCCCATTTCAATATAGATATTAGACAGAGCTGTCAGCCATAATCTTAATCAAAGCAGCAGGTTCTCTGTGAGATTGAGTTGAGTTTTTTAACTTAACTAAATAAAGAACATGTCCACGTGTGGAGCAGAGAATATGCGCACCTGCTCTTTGACTTCAATGCTGTGTTCTGCTTCCAGGATTAGGGTCACTGCCTGCATGATCTGCTTCCCATGGGAACTCATGATCTGGTCTATGTGCTGATGATATGTGAGGTAAGAACAAGCAGGAATAAATCAGTACACATACTCTATCTTGCACATCTGAGGAGCTTTAATACACTTTATTTTATTTAAATAAATCAACAAGCAAATACACCACATTCTGAGACAGATGTTTTTGTATTACCTAATGATTTCATCACTGTATTATTGTATGTTTGTGTGTGCATGAGTCTCACTGGGCGTGTTGACAGTAGATTACGTAGCAAACCCAGAGTCTTCATCAATACATTGGTGTCGGGGTCTGACAACAAGCGAAACAGCTGCTCTGTACCCAAACATCGAACAATCTCCACTTTCACCTTCTGATCCGCTTGGAAAGCCATGTTCTTAAGACAGACACACAAACAACAAATGAAAAAAGGAAAATTGTTTGATAAAGTTGTTTTGAAGCATAAAAAAAGGCCATGAAAATGAGGCATACAGTTTTCTTCCTACCATTAGTGCCCAGATCCCATTGACCCTCAGTGCAGGACTGTCACTCTGGGTCAGACTGCATAGTAATTCAATTACCCCTGATTCCAGGATGGGCTGTGGACAAACAGAGAGGAATTGTTTCAGCATTAAAGGAATATAATCCATGCATAATCTCATGTATACATGTGTGTATATGTACCTCTTTGCTGGGTGAAAACTCCAGCAGTAGGTTGCATAGTGTAGAAGAGGCCATAACCAGGACTTCGTCTGGGGCGTTCTGCAACAGCTGTGTATAACAGAAACCACAATGTTAGTTTCTTTAATCACAAGATTAAAAAAAATAAATAAAATTATAACTTCAGTTGAATCAGTCATCTTATTATGCAGGTTATTTTCAAAAACAAAAATCTGTGCCCATCCTCACCCTTCATCATTTCCTTCCCATACCCACTAAGCTAAACCACCCACATACTAAACAAGTTCTACCAGTGCAAAGATGAGGAAGGTATGTTGAATATTTTACAAAACTCCAATGACCTTCATGAGAGGTTTCCAGACTGCATGGTCATGGAAGCTGGTCCTAAGCTGCTGCACTGATCGTGAAAGACTGTGAAGACACCTGGTCAAAGAAAAGGATGACAACAATCAATATCAGGCACATAAAATATGAGAAGAGATTTTAATTGACTGTGAAGGTGTATTTATATGTATTTGGCAAGTAAAATATCTGGTTAAGGAAGGATAATAACTAGAAGAGTTAACTGAACAAACTGCATTCTACAAATTTTTTTATTTCATTGTCCAGTAAAATCTATTCAACAGGAAACGCTGAAATGAGCTTGTTATCGTACCTGACAGCGGCCAGGCGGACTTTGATGCTGGATTCTGATAGACCACTGACTATCCTGTCCATCATGTTCTCGGTTTCCGTGATCTAAAAAAAAAACACAAGAGGACGTATATTAAAAATGCAGGCAAGTACCACTATTTACAGTATGCATATGACACACAAAACATGAAAGGTCACCTTTTTTCGAATATCCTCGTCATTGGAGCCTAATGAGGCGTAAAGTTTGAAAGCAGCTTGTCTCAGCTCATGTGCATGTTTTAGGTCATGGTCCAGCTGGACAGGACAGGGTGGACAGTCAATCAGTGAAAAATATCAACAAGAAAAAAGAACTTCGATTAGAAGAAGAAGAGAGAGAATCAGATTCTAAGGATCTGTTTTCACTTAATATCAGTAAATAGGGAGCTATTACATGTACAAGTGACTATAAATGGCTTCTTTTAGAGCTGCATTTGATATCTGGGACATAGTGCTTTGGAGAGTCTGTTATTAAAATTGGCTGTGTATAAATTATCAAAATAAGAAGTATTAATATTTATTTAAAAAGTATTTATTAAAACTGTCCTACTTAAGGACTGTAAAAGAAATTCTTATGTAGACATGGTTACACAATAAAACTGTTTATCATTTATGTGTCCGGGAAATTTTTTAAGCGCGACAGAAGTCATGGCTTGTTGATGGAGATATGCTTACCATGACCTCTTCTGTGATCAATGTCACAAAAACTAGAGCACATTAATATCAAAGCATCATCTCCACTAATAAATCTTATGAGTTTACATAAACAAAAGGGAAAATAAAGCCGTTCTACAGCAAAAAGGTTGATTCTCAGCTAGGTCACTGTAGTCTGGTTCTGAAATGGATTTTGGATCTAGGGGTTCAAGGATGTACTGTATGACATGAACAATAAACCTGCTAAATAGAGCATATATTTTTCAGGTTGTAGTGGTGGAGCAAGATGTGGCTTCTGCAAAATGGTTAAAATGGTTATTAAGCCACTTTACTGTGGTGTGACAAACAACATTTACACAAACAGTCAGAACTACAAATGTAAACGACTATTTTAACCTTACATTGGCATATAATCACTGACAGGTAGATAAAGCAGACTAACTCAGCCCATATTCATACCCTCTTGATGTCAGTGATAGCAGACACAGAGCTGGGGTACTTGAAGTAGTCAGCTAACATGGACACCAGGTGGTCAGTGGTGCTGGCAATCCTCTGCAGCTCCACATCAGGTTCCATCAGGTAGGCTAGTGTCTCCGCACCCTCTACTCGCTCCTCCAGCAGGTGCTCTTTGCTGCACATTCGCACCAGGCATGGCAAGGTCTGGATGAAAAATATGAAGTTATAGTCACTCCACAGATATAACACCTTGGTTACTATAACATTATATGAGCTGCGCTGACAAAGCTCTTAGAAAAGCAAGACCTTTAGGACTATGCAACCGTCATCTGTCCTGATGGCACCTGCTCGACACATGTACGTTAAACTGAAAGGAGGCCAGAGAGAGAAAGAGCAATTAGGGAAAAAAATACATTTATGGAAAAAAAAAAAACAATATTAATAACCAAAGTTTTATTTCGCTCACCATTTGGCTGCTGTTAGCTGCATTTCAATGGGCTGATCCCTTTGCATCATTCTGACAAATACCTGAGAGAGCAGCTCACCGTCCACCAGCACTAGCAACACAAATGTAAATAAGCCATGATGAGTTAAAATGAATACAATGCAGAGAGCAGAGAAGAAGAGAGGAGGACTCACCATTCACTAGTGTCATGGAGACCTGAGTGTTCTCATAGGCCAGCACTGAGAAACACTTTAACGCCTGCATCCGGACCTAAAGAGTCAACAAGGTTAAAGAAAACATTTCAGTGCAGCTGTAACAGAGTGTTATAAGTGCAATATTGGTGCACAGGAAAATAACTAAGAAATCTCATCATCATCTTGATTAATAAAAACTTACAAAGAAAGCTTCATTTACCTTATAAGAGGGGGAGATAAGCAGAGGAGCAATGTTCTGGATGGCGCCATGGTTGAAAAGAACCGTCTGGTGCTCTGGGGTCTAGAGGAAATGCACTTCTTATCAACAATGAACCTTAGAATGGCTTAGTGAGATGCACTTCACCGTGTTTGTGTGGAACCATGCACTAACAAATACCTTACAACAGTGGGAGAAGATCTGTGTGATGTATTCTTGTGTTCTTTGTGAGCGGCTCAGTAGAGACATTAGGTGGGGAATCACAGTGGAGTCCTAAGAACACATTTAACATCAAAACTGAAATATATCAAGAGTTGACTTGACCAGTATAAAATGCAATTAGAGCTTGAGTGTCACTATTTGTATACTCCTAATGCATAATACTGACAACACTATGAATAACTACTGATGATCACAACTAAAACTTATGATTAGAATAGCCCTCAAATTCACGAGGTGTTTGCAGAGCATTTAGAGTGACGCACAGTGTAAAGCAGCTGTACGGGGGTGACTGGACTGATGAAAACCGTTCTGAGACATCGAAGACAAGCTTCAATGAAGATCAGGTCTGGACACAACAAACCTGCAAGCACAAAATGAAGGTACTGTTAAGGTCTACCTCTCATCGTGCCACCAAAGATCTTCTTGTTCTCTACAGTAAGGCCTTTCATGAATGGGTGTAGGGGTGTGCGCCGACCTTGGAGAAGAGCAGGGATGATGTGACAGTCCACCAGGGACTTGATGTTGTTTTCGGTGCCCATGGCTAGGCTGCCCAGAACTACAGCACATTCTGTCCGTAGCTCTAGACTGGATGAGCTCTGCTGAAGCAGGTATAATAACCTGGGACAAAAATAAGCACACAGCTGTACTGTTAGAGATACCAATAACCTGTAAAGTTCAGATGGATGATGTTTCTGCACCCCTTTGACCTAAAAAGTATTTTTCCATACTCTATCAATGTAATTTTTGAGTTTCACTGTGCAGAATGATGTCTGCACACACCATAGCTTTTTTTTTTGTAAATTAAATGCAAGCAAACATGAAGCCAAATTTTGCAAAGTAGGGGGAAAAAATGCAAATTACATAAATCATAAACTGGTTTGGTGTGAATAAACTAGGTCATGTAATATCATCAGGAGATGACAGTGTAGGCAACAGAAGAAACACAGAAGAAAATGTAGAGAATTCCAATGCCATTTTATATCTTTGCTGTAACATTTTTTTTTTGTGTCACAGCTCAGGCTAAGAAATTATTTGGTCTCCTCATCAGTCCACACTATCTGCTGTACCAGTCATGCTTTAGCACTTAATCTGAATATCTTGGAAGACATAATATCGATGCTAATCAGCAATGCCAATCCTCAATTTTAAGTGATCAATGATGTGAGATAAATCTTCACTACATGAGAATTTTTTAAAGATCTTTCCAGTTTTTCTTTATGTGAATTTACTATTATTTTAAAAAAAAAAAAAAAAAGCTAAAAATATTATATATTCATTCATTCATTTTTAATGTCTCCCTTGGGGAATGAATAAAGTACATCTGATCTTATTCCAAACCACGTAGTCCTGAGAGGGTCGAGTGGGTGCCAAAGTCTATCCTGGCTACCAATGGGTAAAGGGGGAGGGTACACCCTGGACATGTAGCCAGTTCATTGCTGATATATGCATACGCTCAACCATGACAGTGTGGGGAACTGAAAAGCCAATAAATAGCCCGAAACAATCAACTTCTTGATGATATTCTGACAGTTTGTAATTAGACCACTGAATTATTTGTAGTAAAACAATATCCAAAATAAATTTCAACTTAAATATGACAGCTTTTATTTTCTTGTACAATGGGAGTCAAAGGGATCTTCAAGTTTATCTTTTGACTGTTTACACTTTATTCACTTTTATTTATTGCCAATATGTACTCTATTTAGTTTTATATTGTATTGTATTTTTACTGTGTGTGTGTGTGTATATATATATATATATATATATATATACACAGTCA
>JAPQRQ010000015.1:18854790-18872475 GCA_037367365.1 Apogon talboti
TCAAAAAAATGTTTTAGAAAATGGCTCCTGAATGCAGCACTATATAGCAGCATAAAACGACATGTGCAAAAGAAGCTGGACAAAAGCATGATACCTCGTACTCTACTAGTCTCTTCTCTGCCAGGTCAGCCTTATTCCCAGCCAGGGCAATAACAATGTTAGGGCTGGCCTGTCTCTGCAGCTCCTTAACCCAGGCCTTGGCTCTCTCAAAAGTTTCCTATGGACATACAGCATCAAAGTCAGGTAAACCACCCATAAAAACACACATGTACATCTTAGGAAATTATGAATGACTATTTTTGAATAGATTAGACTGTCAAACATCAACACATCACTGATAAATCAACTTGCTTATACCATACCGGCTTGGTTATGTCAAAGACCACAATGGCAGCCTGAGCTCCTCGGTAGTACATAGGAGCCAAGCTATGGTACCGCTCTTGTCCTGCAGTGTCCCATATCTCAAACTTCACTGTGGTATCATCTAGGCACACTGACTGAGCCAAGAAAGCAGCTGGAGAAAAGGTACATATGAACTGGTTACCAAGTGTTCATAGATCCTTTCATCACTCACCCATTATTTTTCAGTCATCCAACTTTCAGAATCCTCTTATCCAACATATAAATGAAAATACTGCGGTATAACTTCCTACCCCAACACTTTTCAGAATTTCAAGTCCTCACCTCCTATAGTCGTCTCCTGGAACTCATCAAATTGTCCCTTGACAAAACGAAGCACCAGGCTAGACTTCCCCACAGCCATGTCACCCAGCAGCACTAACTTGAACTGGCAGATCTTGGTCTGTGGTAGTGTGCCGTTGGAGCGGCCTCCACTCCCTCTGGAGCTCATACTGACCAGAGTAGGAGACAGCAGGGGGGCTGGGCCTCCTCCCTGGGGTGGAGATGGGGGATTCTGTGAGATCAGTCACTTGTCAGTTCTGCCGCCCAGGTCAAGTCTCACTGATGATGTCTTGACCTGTGTTGTCTCCGTCTTGATTTAGCTGTAAACAAGTGACAGTATTTTTTTTAAGGCTGGGATTTGTTTGGTGCAAGATTACATCACACCTCACCTCACATGCACTTCTTTGTATCTTGAGACTACAAAAGACTAAGAGATTTCCAAATATCTGGATTGCATATGAATTGTTCCGGTTCAGAATTAGAATTACATGATAAAAATCCACTGCCTTTCATTTGCCTGACTTAAATTCCAAAGTATGGATTGCTTTTCTGGAAGATACTGCTCAATCCTACATATGTAACATTACCATTCAATAACACTTCAGTTTAATAGGGATGCAGCACCCAAAACTGCTGTGTTCCATCTCACTGACAACATGCTGAACACCCATCACTGCAGCAAATTAATCGTTTCAGACATTACACACGTCAACAAAATACGAGGATATAAAATAAGAGCAGACTAAAGACATGACATGTGGCATTACAGCACTGCGACACTTTTACCATTAACAGCTTACTCCCCTCAGTATTGTTATCAGATCACCAGTCCTTATCTTGCGTTTATGTGCTAACGGGACACCGCTCCGACCATTTAGATCGGACGACACAACTGATACAAACCTTAATGTTTCGACGCCCAATTCGTAACAATAGCTGTCAAAATGAATAACATATCATTACCAATCGGAACAGAATAAAATAGTCACCGTATATAATGTCGTTTCAGCAGGGCAGGTACAGCAGACTTAACTGTTGACAATTCCGCTATCAGCTGGTAAAAGAAAATGTGAACACTTCCTGTAAACCGGCGCAGGCGCACTTCGTGTCGCATTGTCAACCCTGTGAAAAGAACCGCATTCCCCAACGGTGATGCTTTCAGGAACTATCTTTACATATTTATGTCACAAAATATTTATTTTCTGAGTTCATATTAGTTCATCTTTGTGTGTTGTTTTATTTAGTGACTAAAACGTGTTTTTCACATTTTTAACAACAACGTACCAATGACACATATGAACCTGACCTGAATAAAATCCTATTTCCTTTCCTCATACTATTTATTTAGCTACTGTAAAAAACATTAACTTGACTTGATTGGAAAGTAACGGTGGTATAATTTTTTTTGTTTTGTTTTGTTTTTTGTTTTTTTGTGTGACCTCCTGGCCACAGGCGGCGCATTAACTAAACGACATACATATACCCGGAACCATTACAACGCGAAGGATTGTTTGAATACTGATGAGTGAACCCATGATGCTGCGACACTGGTAGAAAAATATATCCATAACATTAAATACTTTATACACTGCGCTCAAATAATATATTTAGCATAGATGTAACACTATACAGATGAACTTGTGTGCTTAGGTGTGCCATATTGCTGACATTATGCCATCGACAAACAAAAAGAAGCAGAAGCAAGGAAGAGACATAGCGGTAAGGTTAAGTTTTTTTTCCCTGGTGGTGATCCAAAGAAGGCATTTACACAACAACAAAACAGAAATTAAATAAATACACTTACCCAAGTACTGCTCATTTTATTTTATTTAGGTGTGATACTTAAAACACACTTTGTGATTATGTAACTATTTAGTGACAGCTGTGGAATGTGTAAGCAATCTTAGCTTGAGGTAGACTTACTTAATCAATTTTATGCAACTTTATACTATACTCAATATATCTCTAGATATTATACTTTTTACTCCAATGTGCTTGCCTGACTACTTTACTTTTTAGATTATAATTTGCATGCACTTCCAGTGCAGTGAAAACCATGTCTCTCCAAATGTGTTGATTTGTTTTTGATCATTGTAATGATTAAGCCTTTCTTTATAGATGGAGAAAATTCTGCTTCTTAAGCAAAATATACACACTGAAATCTTCTTGACTGAGATTAACTGAGTCAGTATCACAAAGCTGAAAACAGGGTTTGTGAGCATGTGAAAAGTAAACTTTTTAGAGGTGTGTGGTTCTCATAGGACTGCATAAGAGGATCTGATAGAACATGATGCGTTGCTGTAGATTAAATTAGCCAACAGTGACAACTTATAATGCGAATGTTAAATGTGATATGCATGTCAATACATTACATCAATACATTAGCTCAATATTTTTTTTTCTTCCACCATGTCTGACTGGCACTATTGCATAATTATAACAGTTTTGATGGCTGTGTTTTTGTTCTTTGGCCCAGGTACAAGGAACCAATGACAGCAGTGTGGTGAGCAAGGTGTCTGCTGCAGCACAAGGCTACTTTGAGGATGTTTACCTCCAGCACTTTGTGTGCAAAGTGGCAAGGAGAGCCCCACTCATAAACAGGTTAGTTGAGACAGTTGTTTATAGAAGTCAGTGAATCAATAATTCAAAATGAGTTTGTAATTATGCAGAACAGAGAAAAGCAACAAAGCTCATATTTCATAAGATAGAAATCATGATTTGCTTGAGTATCTCAACTTTTGCTAAGTAATTTTTTGTGGCCTGATGAATTAATTTACTTTTGTTTCAGAGGCTACTATGTGCGCTGCAGAGCTATGGACCACTGTGTGAGGAGGTTTCTGCAGATAACTAAAGACTGCCCCAAGAGACAAGTAAATGAACACATATTTTCCAACACTATTTAAGCTTTTGTTTGATTCCAAGAGGCTGCTTATTTTATTCATTATATCCTATCTTTATTGTCATTATTGTTTATGGCTTTCTCTGTCTTTCTCTTTCTCCAAAATCTAGATTTTGTCATTGGGTGCAGGATTTGACTCTTTGTATTTTAAGCTACATGCAGATGGGGCCCTCAACAGGGCTGTAGTGTTTGAGGTAGACTTCTCAGATGTTACGCGGCGTAAGGCTGCCTTGATTACTTCCAATGTCACCTTGAGGAAAATGTTAGACTTCAATTTACCCTCTCCTACAGGTTGGTCATTTCCACCCAAAAGACACACTTTCAATAAGATCCAAAGAAATCTCTACGTTTGTTACATATGCTATGTAGTGATAAAAAGCACATCTTTGCTTGTATGTCTGCAGACCCTGTAAATATATGGAGTTCCCAGTACCGACTATTAGGCGTGGATGTTAGAGAGGAGCTCCAGGTGGAAAGAGCTCTTGGTGCAGCGGGGCTGGACCAGACTTCCCCTACACTAATTCTTTCAGAGGTGGTGCTCACCTACATGGAAACTCAATGGTAAGGACTGTAGTCACATAAAATCTAAAATAGCACTCCGTAATCATGTATTTTCAATTTTTAATCAAAGTCATTAACTACAGTGTATATATACTATATCTTCCAAGATTAACATTACAATTATTGTCATGATGAAACTGAAGTGGAGTGTTTGTTCACAGCTGTTTAACAGTGTGTCTCTTCCAGGTCAGATGCTGTCATTGGTTGGGCAGCGAAGTTCCTACCTCAGTCACTCTTTTTAATGTACGAACAAATCCATCCCTGTGATCCTTTTGGTCGGATCATGCAAGATCATTTTAAGAAGCTGAATTCAACGCTGCACGCCCTTCAGCAATACCCAGATACTGCTGCACAGAGACAGAGGTTCCTGGATAAGGCCAGTATTTTCACAATACCATATATTTGTCTGTATTGTAGATTCAGTACATTTGGTGGAAGTTACACAATACTTTAGATTTACGTTTTTACAGATGTAACTCTGGGCTTAGTCAGGCAGACTCCTGAACTTGTGTTTCATCTTTAGAGCTGGGAGCAGTGTGTCTGTCTGGACATGAATGACTTCTACCTGGGGCTGGTTCCTGAAGAAGAGAGGAGTAGAGTGGAGAGTCTGGAGCCATTTGATGAATATGAAGTCAGGTTTTCAAATGAACCTTTATTGTCTAATTATGAGGAATGATAGCTCTTTTCAATTTTATAAGTGAAATGTCTTTGTGTTTGTCAACTGACAGGAGTGGCACCAGAAATGTTCTCATTACTTCATACTCTCTGCATCTCGAGGCTCTTTAACAGCACAAGCCTTACTCTCATATCCTGCAGGTAAGACTCAGTATTACATTTTTAACAATGAAATCACATTTACTGTAAGTGTTCTCTAAATGAGGTTTTGACATAATTATGACTTTGTTCTCAGTGTCTCCATTGCCATCCATTGGTCCATCATTAGGTCCTGTAGCCCTGAGTGTGCGGACCATACCAGTGAGTATGAAGGGGCTGGGGATGGCTTCCACCCTTATGAGCCCACACCATGTCCTTCTGACAGGAGGCTCCAGCAAAGGAGGCAGGGGAGCACTAACTAGTGTCCTCCTTAGGAGCCAGGACGGTTGGAAATCTGTCTGTGTGGAACCCTCTGGAGATCTGGGTGAGCTTACTTTCTTTTTTTTTTTTCAATAGAAGCTTTCCTTCGGTTGTTTAATCTCAGATTTAAAAAATGACATTGTATCAACCAAAATTTTTCTTGACAACAATGGGTTGATGAGATGCCGTCCTACAGGTGTCCGGTTATACCACACTGGAACCTCACTTCCAGGAGGAGGCGTTATGGTATTTGGAGGTCGTTCCTCTCCCCTTAACCCAGTCAAAAGCCTTTTCAAAGTGACCCTTGACCCCTGCAGTACATCTACTCATCTCGACTCAGAGGGCTCAGACATAGTAAACATAGTAAAACTCTGTGTGGAGCAGGTCGTCTGTACTGGTGATTCACCCCCACCAAGATGGAGGCACAGTGCTACTGTGGTCAGTCACAAAGGTGAGATGAAATACAAAGTCTCTGAGTAATCTTGCAGAATAGTAAACCAAAAAAGCAACATCATATGTCCATCAATCCTTTCTTACTCAATGCTCAAACCATGATACACTAAAGCTCTTGTTTTTTTTTTCCTACAGGCAAAGACTTTCTATTTGTTTTTGGTGGAAAGAATGAATCAGATAGAGTCCTTGGTGATGGCACATTCCTGTCTCTAGATCAAAATCATTGGACTGAGGTTTGCTGAACTCCTTCACATCTCTAGAAATAGAATCATGCACACTGATAGCACTTAAAACAATCTTATGATATCTGGCCTCTTCCTTCTTGTAAACACACTGTCTGTATGCATTATTTACAGGTCCCAGTAGAGGGTGCAGCACCAGAGGCCCGTCTTTCCCACTCAGCATGTTCATACCAGGGAGGAGTGGTGATGTTTGGAGGTTTGGACAGAAGAGGGGTGCCACTGGGGGACACAGTACTGTTGAGACCAACTGAGAATGGGTTCCGTTGGGAAAGAATAGAAGTGCACCCTCCTCCTGTTCCCAGGTCTGCTGTTACTCAGATCCACTCACATCCAGTTTTTAAGTCCTTTACTTACCATACACGAAAGCAGTGACGCTTGATAGAATGTACTCTATTATAGATACTCCCATTCTGCCCATGTGATTGGTGAAAAGCTGATTGTGTTTGGTGGAGTGTGGCTGCATCCAGATGGTGTACCTGGTGTTGTAGTGATCAACCTCGCCACATGCAGCAGTATGGAGTTCACTCTGGACACGGTCAGTATATATTTACTATACAGTAGTACACAGCTTCATAGAAACAATTTGAAGTCCATGTAAAAGACATTCAGTGATTTCTTTTTAAACACATTATATATGAGATACACGTGAATTATGTAGTAATGAATTGTAGACCGTACACATTTTTCCGTTCAGGATTTTTGGACCAGAAATTGTGGCTTAATGATGCACATGAGGCATGCAGAGTATGATCCCTCTGCTAACTCTAGTCAGCAATATATACTGCAAACTTGGATAAGTAGGAAAAAATAACGATTCTGTTGCAGAATGAAGAGACAAAGTTGATTTTAGGGTTTCTCAGTGTGCAACTCCTAATGGGATTCTCGCTCTGGTGACTCAAATGTGTATCTCTGTAGAATTCCAATGAAGCTCAGAGACAGAGAATCCATTTTGGATCATTGTGGTATTTGACATATGACAGTGGCTTCATATTTTTCATATGATAGTGCACCTTTAGCAGACATGCCCCTGAGCACTACTTTGTCACAATTTTGAAACCAAATTTTATATACTCTACATATGATTAAATTTGACTTCATGTTTATTAATGTTTTTTGTGGTGTAACAAACCCAGAGTACATATTAATGGCTGGTTTGCATGCCTTAAAGTTGGTGTATAGGGTTTATTAACTCCATGGAGCAAAAGCCTATTGATACAATAAAGTCTTGCATATAAAGGTAATTTATTAGCACTACATTTTGACTGGTCAAGTAGTCATGGTAGAACCACAAGTGAAATTATAAATTGTTATGTGTTATGTCCTTACTAGACGTCCGTGCCTTGGCCTCTGATGCTCCACTCATTCTGCACTGAGCTTCTGGACCCAGAAGAAGCTGAGGTGCTCCTGATAGGTGGGGGAGGAAACTGTTTCTCTTTTGGCACTCACTTCAACCCTCAGCCTGTCATTGTGGATCTGAAACCTGCACTGGATTTGAATCGTCAGACATCACAGAGAATGAACTAATCCTGACATGTTTGAGACATTTTTACCAGTTGAGACAAATGCTGTTGTTGATTCCTGTATTATGGATGACCAGATATGCACAAAGGATTCAGAACTTCTAAACATTATTGACACCAAGAAACTTTTGCTTACTGGACAGGTTTTTATTTGTGAGACCTCAGTTCAAACAAAGCATTCAGTGGAATTGGTTGTTTAAATATAGACTCATAATGTTCTGTCACAGATTATTGAAGGTCTTTTTTGTATTCATCTGGATGGAGGTTCAGTCACTCAGTGAAGCGTCTAAAGGACTGGATTGCTGGACTGATAGCACCCCAGTCGCCAGGCTTTCGGTATTCTCCCTTCTCTAGGAAGTACTGGCGTCCATGGTAATCGGGATGCTCATAGAACACCCACCAACCATCAAAGACTTTACATGAGTTGACCTCCCTCCACCGAAGTTTCTCTAGGAGTGAGGGACAATCCTCTGTGGCCTCGAACACCTGTCCACCGAAGTCTGCCTTCTCATACAGCTGCATTTTGTATTGGGTCCCACTGGTCTAGAACACATGGTGGTTAAAAATAAGGAGGATATATGAGTAAGAGAATACGGTATACATCAGGAGATCACATTTGTATTCAGTTACCAATGATTTTTTATACAATGACTACGCTTTCACAGTCCACATATGATTTGTATAAATGATGGCCACGTAGCAAGACATGCACATCCATGGGTGGTGAATAATCTTCCAGTGTAGCTCCTGTGTTAAAGTTTATTTCTTTTCTTCAGACTTCCCTGAGGTCTGACACTGGAGCTACACTTGTGTGCAGATGTTTCTCATATTCCACGGGCATGACCGACAACATCGTTTAGATATCTGTCTGTTATCGAACAACAGCTCCCATTGTTTGCAGCCTGCTTACTATTCAAAGCATGTATAAATAGTACAAAACCGGGTGCATGCAGCTACGATTTGCTAGATTGATTTTTGTATGAATGTGTTGACCATGAAGCTGTCCTGAGGCTATAGGTCAGCTGACTGTTAGCTCCGTCAAAGCCAGATCACGCAAATAGATTGATCCAGGAATTGGTCACCAGTGACAAAGCCTAGCTAGCAAATGGGAGCATCAACACCATAATATTTCCATATCTCCTCATCAGCTGGTTTGACTCACCCCTACACTCAAACAGGAAGCTCAGCTTTATGACTTATAAAGACTGTTAACTATGTAGATGTAGTGGTTAATCTGAAGATCAAAACACATGACACATCATTCAGCACAATGAGTAAGAGCGTTTAAAGTGCCAGAAAGATCTCAGCTGTTGCAGATTAGATCTAATCACGAGATGGTTGACTTACAAAGTGGATCATCTTGCAGGAGCTGATGCGGTCATTGAGGCCCATCCACCGCTGATAGTCCGAATACTCCCCCCTGGTCAGTACATACTGGTAGCCCATGTAGTTGGGTCTCTCATACACCACCCAAGCTCCGCTCTCCACCCGGATAGAGTTGCAGCGGCTCAGGTAAGTGTGGAAATCTGAGCAGTCACTGTCACACTCATAGCGACGTCCCTGGAAGTTCTTGTCCTCATAGAAGACAATCTGGTGAACATCACACACTAGTTTTCAATATCTCCTAAAACAATCGGGCAGTTTATCTTACAATGTTTTCTTGACATATTCTGAAACTGGGCTCCAATTGATGTTGTAGTTTTAATGTCCATTATATTAAACCCTTCAACACATCATTGCAGACAAATGGCCAGGGCAGACAAAATCTTATACAGCAAAACTCACTTTACCATAATTAAAGTAATCTCAATGTTTATCACAACTAAGCAAATATTTTTCTCGCTGAACTGATCACCACTTAAAACCTCCCCTTTCTACATAAAACTTTTCTGTAGTACCTGAGGCTGCCAACATGAGTGTCAAAGTCAGTTCTAGTTTGTATCACTCACCCTGCCCATCTTGTATATAATGAGGGATAGCCTAGTTGATGGTAAGTGGTGGATCCCCTGAGGTCTCAATGTTGCACAGGCCCCTCTCCAGTCCCTTTTATATTCATGGTGTCCCACATTTATAAACAGTAACAGTGTAGGCAAAAGGGGAACAATCGCTTTGTCATGAAAATGAGATCCAAAAATTGAGTCAGTGATTCTAGTGCTATTCAGTTTTTCCAGAAAAGCGAGAAAGGATTATGGCATAATGGCTGGGCATGGGAAACGTCCACTGACCCCACATCTGTACTGGCTGGACACAGCGCTCAATCCCCGCTTTCACTCTGGCACCATGTTACACATGCCAGCTCCACCACTTTGTCCCCACCTGGTTAGGGTCTGCCAACTCATGACTTATTTCTGCCTTATGGTTGCAGCAGTGTTTGCAGTTATTGCAATGATAGTAATGAAACTATTATTTAAATCACTTAAACAGAAAATCTTACATAGTTGCAGTTAGTCCAGCATGACTTAATTTTATTTTTTTTAATTTTGGTAATTTAACTAGGAAGTCACATATGGAATATTTGCAAGACAGATCTAACCATCGTAGCAGCCATATGGACATAGAAATGATTAATTTTCAATATACTAACACAATACATGACGTTAATAGGATCTTAAATCTACTTGTGTGAAAGGTGTGATTTTTTTTTTTTTTACTATATTTAAAGTTCTCCAGTAAGGTTAACATTAGAATACAATGGAGTGCATTTAGCATGCCAGTGCAATACAGAGTAGTGCAGTCGACATTACACTTGCAACACTTCTATTCTACAACTGCCAGTGTTAAATAACAAGACATTCAACTGGAATTCATGTCCTTATTACTCATCCCTTTTTCTAAGAAATGACTCTGTGTATTGTAGATTGAAGACTCAATGTTGTATCCAGAGGCAAAGACAGAATCGAAACATTAAAAAAAAAAAAAAAAAAAGCCAAATGGGACCTGGTTTCAGTCAAAATCTTTATTTATTTTGTGATCTTTTTGTAGTAACTGCATAGAATGTTTAGTATCAGAGGTATTTTACAGTTTAATCCATACAACTTCAGTGGAAGAGACATGACAGTAACATTTACATTAAAAACCTTATAGGAGTATATTTAGTTTATTCTAACATTTTACCAGAATGTATTTCAAACAAGCCCATTTTTCTACAACTAAAATGGTGCAGCAGAAAAATAATGCGGCAGTTGTATTGTGTGTGAAGTGCATATAGTATACTGTGAAAATTCAACTTTAAGCATTCTGTAATGAATGGAAAGTGTGGAAGCAGGGAGTTAGTGCTCCAGTGTACATTTAGAGATATTTAATGCAGGTGAGTGTGATTATTTATAAGGGGGGGGGGGGATCACAACTGTTTAATTGAAAAATTTAAACAAAAATACATTAAACATCCACACTTACTTGTCGACAATTCCGCAAACTGATTCAATTTTGTCTCAGTTGTACATTTCACACCTTTAAGTGCACATTAAATCAAAGGGAAAAAAAACTTAAGCACTTCTGAGTTTGTACTTCAGGCTCCACGGCTGTTGACGCAACCAGGATGAAGTGCAGTACGTTTCATACAGACCCAGTCCACTGAGAGCAGTGTAACTACAGTTATTAGCTCTGTTACCAACAGCTGACATGTTACAAGCTTAAAATAAGTCAGCTTTGGAAGGTGCATCACCTGTACCTACAAAAATATAAGTTCTTTTCCCTGTAATGGAAAACCTGATTATTTTTTTTTAATATTTAATATGATGTAACATACACTACTTTCCTAAAACTGAACTAAGGTGCACTAACTTGTCTCACATACCCCTATTTAAAACATCTACATTCAATCATTCATTCAATTCATGTGTCGTATCCTCCTATTGAAAATATTTTTAATCAGCAGATTCTCCAGGGGTGTATATGTTTAGCCACAGCCTCTGTTAAGTTCCTTAACAATGTCGTTTTTAAAAACATTTTGCCCGAGAAATACTATTTGTTTATTTTTTGTTGGACATCTTTTATTTCAATGCCAGTGATTTGCATCACATCGATCCTCTAAGATGGACCACATTTTTAACTCCTGTAACTGTAGGAGAAAGTTCTAGTTTGTTCACAATGTCTTCAAAGATGCTACACTCCTTTGTTTTTACAGTCTGCACCATCACTGCCTGCGATGTTGCTCTGCAACATGCCAGTCTACTCCCTATTTGCTTTCACGTTTCAAATGTAGCTGCCATTTCTGAGGAAGGAGCTGCAAAACAGCAGAGACTAATCGCCTTTGACTCATAAAAGAACAGGAGATTAGTGGCTTGCAAACCTTAACGAATGGTCCCAAACTTGTATGAAGAAGACATGAGTAATCAAGAACAAATTTTTATCGAAGTACCAATGGGGCCTCCAGACTGTTATGCTAGTTTTTATTACAGGTACACATATCCTGCTGTGTAAGCTGCTAACAAGAGAATATCAACAATTCATCGAGCCACAGTTGACTGTTCCAGTGCCCTTCCGTTTCCAACATGCTTGGTATCATTGTCCTGGGGTGTGTCAGTTGTATTAGAGGCCTTTAAAGTAGCAATGGTGGTGGGTGGGATGAGACTGTCAAGTTCTTGCCTGTGACCTGTTTCCAAGAGCCACTCATGAAACTTAATTTCCACGAGCTGCTGGAACTGACGCCTCTGTTCCCTGAAGAGAAAACATAATGAGAAATTAGTCACCAGGGAGGGGCTTGATCTTGTAGTGTTAAAACACTATAATACAGAAAACATTTAAGTTACAGACAGGTGACAGATGAAAGAAAAAAGTGTTAATTAGACTTTAACAGGCTTGTCCCTCCTCTGTATCATCCACTGTTGTTTTCCATGTACCGTCAAGGTCAGGTACAGTGTACAAGTATCCTGACACCAATGTCACTAATGAATCCCATAATATTTCACCCACGAGCGGCCAACTCACATTATTATTGATTTATAAAATGACTTTTCCATTATGCCTTTCCACTGATAAAAACAGCACACTGAATAGGATATAAATATGCCATGAACCAAAGTTGTCAAAAGTTTGACAGATAATTATGGGGTGTGAATGTAACCTGGTCAGCCACTCACTTGTTTAGTCGTGCTTCCATCACAGTTTTCTGCCAGTTGTGTATCCTCTTCTGCTTTTCATCAACTGCTGCCTGATATGGAGGTGGCAATCCCCCTGGAATCTCACAAGTGTCCCCCTCCATCTGGAAAGGCACGACGAGTGTGTGAAACTCCGCTGGAGACAGCAGACGGTAGCAAGCCGAGTCTGGGTTGGACGGTGTACTGTGTGATGTGTTCATGAGGCCCTCTGTCCCCAAAAGCAAAGGACGATCCCAGGCGTTGGGGACGACAGCCAGGCCCACACTGGCCATATGATCCTCAAGGGACGGATAGTACGTATGGTAAGGTCCAAGGGTAATGTTTGTGTTTCCAGGAAGAAGCAAAGGTTGCGTTGGCGTCAAGGCATGGATAGTGCAATGAGACGAGCCTCCGATGGCTATCCTGCCTGCAACACACACCACTCGTACGTTGTGACAGCTATGGATGTGGACGCTCGTCTCAACGGGACCCAGAACCACTGTACTGTCCCGGCATTTGTCCACACTGACTGATCTGAAAGACGATACCAAAGGTGACAGATGAGGTTTGTTCCAAAATGTATATAACAAAACACAAAAAAACAGAACATATCCTAACCTGAGAGGTGACAGTAGGTATATGAAGGCATCCGAGCATCTGTGTATTTTGACGTTGGTACCCATCAACCTCTCTGAGGTTTTAGCGAGAGTCTGTTTGAAGACCTGGGACATTAACACCATCTTACTTCCAGGTGGAGCTGTGTGGGTATTCCGTGCAATTTTAGCTCGTTTCATGGCCCCTTCCACTAGAATAAAGAGAAGGAAACAGGTGTAACAGCTTGGGACAGAACATTTCAAACACCAGTTTATAACATGTTTTGACAACCAAGTCTACTTTCCTTTTGCTGTAGACCCTTACATATATGTATGTCATGAAAAAATTAGACCCATTTCTAACCTGCCCTGAGTGTATCCCATCTACATTTGTTTTAATAAATTCATATTTTGTGTAAAAATAATTAAGAAAAATCCATTAAATATTTCCCACCGATTTTCCATCCCCAACATGACAATGTATTTTGTTTGAAGATCATAATGCATCTGACATTATTATGCTAATTGAACCTGATCATGCTCTATCCAGGTCTATCTTAGACATAAATAAATGTATCTGACTGTAACTATATCAGAGGTGTAAAAAAAAATTTTAATCTATGTTTAACTTATGCTTTGTTGTTTCTATTACTCACAGATTGGATAAAAAGAAAAAAGGAAAAAAAATGAAACCTCACTCCAAACAATTGTAGATACCTTGTTGGGCCCAGGCTAGTTTCTTGCCGGCGCGTAGACATGCAGTTATTCCAAAAGGGTTGAGTGTGAGGTTGCTTTGGAGACAAGACAGGAGCTTGTGCAGGGGGAAGGAGCGCGTGAGTGTGGAGTAACCAGCTTGTGTCTGAAGTGAACTTTTGGTCAGCAGTTTGTGAACAGGTTGAACAGCTCTGTGGCAAACGGAGCCCTCCAAGAGCAGGCCTAGACTCCGCACGGCTTCCGCAGATATCTGACAAAACACAACAGTAAAATGAGCATTAAAGCCTCCGAACATTTTATCTCTGGCCAAGCGTGTTGTGTAATCATCCCTGTTTATCTGTCTGGCTCTCCGTCTGTTTGCAGGATTATGCAAAAAACACCAATTTTCATATAGTGGAAGAGTATGGAAAGGGAGAAGGACAAATCCCTAAAAAGAGGTCAAAGCTGGACATTTTTTACACTTTCTGTACAATTGGGGATTCCCTGTCTAAATAAAAAAATTAAGTAAAATAAAAATAACCGCAATCTGACAGATGGTGGTTAGTCACCATGGTAGCAGTTACACTATCAACTAGCACCCATGGAGGAAGGCATCATTAGTTGTTTGTTTGTGGTTTATTTGTTTGTAATATTAAAACTAGAACAGCGTTCGAAGAGTGCAGACCTCTTCCAACGCTGCTCTAGTTTTAATATTTTTTAGAAGTTCCTTTCACATCAGTCACTGCAGTTCATTCCGTTTAAAATGTGTCTGTAATTTCTAAGGTTAAAGTCAAAGTGAACATGTTAATGTAGGAGTGCTGCCATTCCACAGACCTGACAGTCTCGAAGGGCCTGTCCAGAGTGTGACAGCTGGCCTGGCTCTACCAGAAGCTCCAGAAATTCAGCTAAATGGCTATGCACAAATGAAAGGTGAGCCTGATCATCCCAGTTCTGCAACAAACAAGAAACAAACAGTAGAACAAAAAGTAAACTGAGACTGAGAGATTACAAAAATACAAATCCATTTTCACAATCTGAATAATGTATTAATATGTATAAATGATGTATTAATATGTATAAATGACTGCTGATATATTAATAATATTATCATTCATTTGTTTTTCACAGTAACATGCTTTTTCAATATGTAACGGAGGTGACCTTGTTCTGGGAGCTGGTTTTAGCTTCTCGTTCTGATGGAGAGGGGGAGCGAGTGCGATGACTAGGCCACTCTTCACCAATCAAAGAGTTACGCAGAGACACACGGTTCAGTTGTTGGATGTAGAGGAAGAGGATGAACTGCAGCGTGTCCACAGATAACTAGTATTTAAATAGAAAAGAGAAATTACATTTAAAAGCAGGACTACAGCATCCTAACCCTGTCTTTGTATTAGAGTTCACAATCTGCAAACAAGCATCATGAAATATGTAGCACAACCTCAAAAGAGGTAGACAAAGCAAAAATCTGACAATGATATAGTGTTACATTCATGGGTAACTTGATACCTCACAGGTCACTGAATTTCACTCCACCCCTGTCATTTTCACCTTGTTCCTTTGTTGGTCCAGCTCACTTTTGGTGGAACATTGAGAAAAACACTCTGCCCACTCCAATCTCTCCTCGGCTGTGTGGCCAATAAGGAGGTCGAAGGTTTCAAAGTAGAGCCATGCAAGGTCTTCAGCAAGCTGTAGCTTCCCACAGGCAATATGCCTCCACATTGGCCAGCCCAAAATGGGAAAGCAGCCATCCCGTGTTCTTACATAGACCGCCATCTTACGGAGATAGTGCAGGCTGAGCTTGGAAGATGGTGCCACCTGTGGTTCCATTATACTTGAATTAATTCAGAATATTTGGAGAACATGTCCATTAAGAAGTCACTGAAAGTGTACTACATATTCACCTGTAGGGCACCCAGCATAAAGGGTTCCATGCGTGGCCATATGCAGACACTATCTGCCTCCATGTCTGTAAAGAAAATAAGAGGATCTACAAATTAGACTAAATATGATTTCAAACTTATAAACAGCAGCACCATAAAAGGTACTTAAAAGCATTAGTACAACACCATGAAAAAACCTCAGGCCAGCATAGGGATGCACCGATCCGACTTTTTCAGTTGCAATGCCAATACCAATGCTGGAGCCTTGCGTATCAGTTGATACCCAATACCGATCTGATTTCATTGTACATTATAACAGCCAAGTGGCCTCTGTGTGCATGTGTGTGGATTCACACAAAATCCAAAAAGAGATGACTGCTGCAGTTTGGCATACTTATGTATTTTTTGTCTAGGAAGAGACTGTTGCCTGAGTAGCGAAAATGGTAAGTTAATAGGACCAATATTTTGTGAGATATTAGTAATTTTCAAATACAATGGCCTTACAAATGCCAAGAATCACAGTCATCATTAAAGTGGGTTACGTAGCAACAGATAAACAATAAGGCCACGTTGACATGGTGTCAAATTTCATGTGTAGGAGCAGATATGCCAGCTGAGAGGTTATTCAACTGAAAATGCCAGTGGAAATTTCCAAGAAAGTAAAGGAATGAACTGTATCAGAGGATCTAGAACCCATGGTTCCACATGAGTCAACGCGCTAGTTGTTGATTTAAGACGCTACAAGCCTTACCTGGTGCAGAAAGGTGCGGTGTCACATACAGTTTTTACCCCCATATTATTTTTGTATTTCTGGTGTTTAGCACATGTGCACTACATGGGTTAATTTGGTAAAGCGCACAGATTTCTGGTTTTACACCAGTATTATTTTTACCCCCATTAACTGTGTAGTTTTGAATATCCAAATAAAGCTACATTTACTGTAGTGAATGATAAATAAATGGGGTAAATTCAGGACAACAGGTTTCACTACCGGATCACTACCGGATGTTTACATAGAAAAGAATGCAGTTGTGCATGCCCGACGGTTTGGAGCAGGTGCATAATTCTTAGGGAGTAAAAAAGAATACAAAGGTAAAAATTGTACAGCAGCATGGAGCGTGCACAGCTTCGTATTGAAAATAGTAGGCCTATTATATATTATACATATGTATAATGAGTCTAATGCGACAGTGATGATTTTTGTATCAAATGTATGGTGTGGCGGCAAGGATTTTGACGTCACGGTGCACCATGGCAAAACCTTACCAGCAGAAACACTGCTGGTGTGGTAAGGCTGAAATACCTCCAAATCACAGACCCCCTAGTTCGCTCCATGTTGCCGGTCTGTGTTTGCAACAACTCCACTCAATTCTAGGCATGCATGATGTAGCCTGTGTCACAAAAATTTACGGGGGAAGGATCGGTCTTAGGGATTGGTTGCTTCTACAGATCCCCGATCCAGTTAAAATGTTGATATCAGGGCCAATATCCAATCCTAATATCGGATTGATGCAACCCTAGGCCAGCACAAGTGGAAGATTCTACTGTAAACAACTGCCTGGAGATTTGATGGAGTAAACGTATTAAGTTTAAATATTTAAGTGCAAGTATCAAAAATTTACTCAAGTATAATAAAGTGCTTAGTTTCTTTCCACCAATATAAAACAGCAAAGCTTTTATCACTTCATTAAATCACAAGAAAATGTAAATATTGTTTCATAATTAGAGAGCTCTTGACATTTAAAGTCAGGCTTATTTGTCAATTCACCAAACATATAGAAGAATTGAAAAACAGAGCAAGAGATTAAACACACAAACATACACAGTGTAAAAATGTAAGAAATAGTTATACACATCTACAATTATTAAAGTATATGGTATGGACTATGTACATTGTATGTTGCAGCATTAGTTGTATGGTAGTTTCAGAATAGCTGATGTAGTAGCAAAGATGGTCATAAGATCAACTCAAAATCTAATCAAATCTTTACACACACACACACTATATATA
>JAPQRQ010000015.1:18872575-18891153 GCA_037367365.1 Apogon talboti
TGCCAAATCATAACAAAAGTTATCTCATTGCACTTTATAGAGCTGGTCAAAACCAGGCTCTCAAGCAAATTTACAGAAACCCAACAGAATCTTCCAGGAGCAAATACTTGGTGATGCAGATAATGCTTCTGAGTTTGGGTTTGAGATGAGAGTTTTATAGTCCAGAATTCAACTTCTAAGCAGCACTATGTATGTGCAATAATGTGCCAAAGTCTTAGGCCACACCTCGGTTTGCTGTTTTTGTAGTATTAAATTAAGCATGCCTGTATATTTTCCATTCATTCATTCATTCATTGAGCACAGCCTTAAAAGACAAACAAAACCTGAACTAAATGGGGTTCTAAAGGTTAAAGTCACTATTTAGCGTGACCCGTCCCATGACATGAAGCAACACAAACAATGAGAAACATCTGACATGTTGAATGAAACCTGGCAAAAAACAACAAAAATTTAAATCAATAATTCTCATACTGTCTGAACTAAATAGTTAAAAACATTAAGTGCACAAGGTGGTCACACTAAATACTATATCTTTGGTTTATACAGGCTGTTTTTTCCTTGAAATGTGTGTTTTTAATGCTTGTAATATATCCAGATTGTATCTTAATGCAGGAACTGACAAATGCATTTGTGAGGTCATTATAACTTTACTAAACCAGCAAACCTAATGTTGGTCTAGGACTTTTGCACAGTAATGTACATATATGTATACATGCATGCAGAAATATATATGCTGTCCCTACAAGCATCTGCACTTTGGCTGACCCATTTGTGATACAATAAGCTAACAGCTAGATTATGCACCCATGTCAACTGGGAACTAGGCTACTCATGCCATCAACACCTGACTTATCACAACACTAAGTTTAGAAAGCTTATCAAGTTTGCACAAAACAAAAAAAAATCCTGATAGAAAGCCAATAAAATGCCCTAAACTGACTTAGCTTGACTCTAGTAAGGGTATGATAACTAAATCGAGGAGTTAATTATTGTTAGACTTCACTGAATTAATGTGCCCATCGGTAATATAGCTGACGTTAGCTAGCGAGGCTCGCAAACAAAAAGCTTTGGAAACAACTCACCTCCAGACATTGTCCTCAGCGTTGGTCCGTCTCGATGTGTGATGGTTTGAAGACTCATCGGTGAAAGTAGAGACTGGGAAGAGTCATTACGTTGGTGTTATGGCTGAAGAGCTGCCCCCGAAGTCTGTGTACATGTCTGCCGTTCTTCCTATTTGGCGCCCTCCTCTCTGCTCGGGTCTGACATCTGTTGCGCGCAGTTCTCGGGGGCGCGCTTAATTAAGCACCGTGGTCCGTATCATACGTTATAAACAAGCCCGATTTACTTGGATTTAACTATCTTACAACTATTAAACGATTCGGAGAAAACAAATGCATATCGAAGTTTATTAAGTAATATAGTCAAACGCAGAATCAGAGGTGTTTCTTTAAAAGTGGGCGGGGTTTGGGCCCAGAGGCGGATTTGCCGACATCCAGTGGGAGGGGCTTCTGTGACAGGAGGAAGAAGGCTTTTGACTTGCAGCAGGCTCCAACCTTCAAAACGCCGGTTGTTCTCCTGGCCCTTCTAGTGAAATTTTCAGGATCTATGGCTGCCAAAGGGATGAATCTGTGCCATGTGTGCTTCCTTCTTCTTTATGTTGTCACAATGGTTCTTGCGGGGTAAGTCGGTTATTCTCGGAGAAGTAGCTCACAACGGTGAAACAGCATCTCCAGCTGGTACACATGTTCCACTGTGATTGGTCTAGACCCGTTCTCCATGTGTGGACAGGACTGAAACAGACATATAACATAGGTTATAACTTGGTCGTATGTGCTTTGTTGTGTTTCACTGTTAAGAGCTGTTGTCTAACGTTTATATTACATAGACCACTGCTCAACATAACTCTAACGGCCATGTTTTGGTTGGCAAACACTAGCTAGTTAGCGTTAGCTTCCTAGCTACCAGAGATACTGAGCTTCCTTTTTCCATAGATATTGTAGATGTGTTAAATACTGAGGCTATCAAAGCTGTTCCTTATGTGGACGTAGCAACGGTGATAACAGATGCACATTTTACTCTTGCTATACATGTCATTATGCTTCATAAGCTCTTTTATCTCTTTTGAAGGCGAGATTTCTACAAGATCTTGGGAGTGAGTAAGAGTGCATCGGTGAGAGACATCAAGAAGGCCTACAGAAAACTGGCTCTTCAGTTACACCCGGATAGAAACCCAGACGACCCAAAAGCTCAGGATAAATTTGCAGATTTGGGGGCAGCTTATGAGGTGGGTATTTGCCTAATTTTTGTATGGATGGATGAGAAGATATGCCCGAAACGTATTTCCATTCATACGTGTTTTATGTCATTGGTAGGAAACGGTGTAGTAGGTTTTTATATGATGTTTAATTGTGTGCGGAAGCGCCTGAAGCACCACTGATACAAAAGTCTTTGTACTGGCTGTTTGGTTGTTGTTGGAAACCGTACCGTCGCTGTGATTGGTCGTCTAGACCGTGTGGCTGTATCTGATTGGCTATTACGCAGCACCGTTTGCATTCAGAAAAACCAGACGTGGATGAGTGGGAGTGGGCTTCGGCACTCCAGGTGTTTCCGTATCAAATGTTCCCATTTCATTGAAAAGTCACAGTGAGTCTCTGTGGAAAATTAGTACAAACACACGGGAAACACACATACACTGAAAATATAATGAGATGAAGGTTTAACTATAATTTAAATAAGAGATTTTAAATTTTAAAAAAGGCACTTCTGAAAAATAATATAACCTAGAGTTTTCAATATTTGATATTGGTTACACACACACACACACACACACACACAGTCCATTGTAATAAAAAGGAAATTGTACTGTAACATTACATATTACAGTGCAATGCTTTTGTTTCATTTTCTATCTGAGTTTTATTTTTTGACACTCAAAGTAGTTTCATAATCTAAATGTAAATCTATTTGTTACATGTGGTTTACCATAAGTCACCTCTTTCAATTCTTTAGTTTTTTGTTTCAACATTCCGGCATTTCTTTTTTACTCAAACCAAAATATAAAATGTGCAAAGTGTTCATACTGCATGCAATAACAACAGTGAGGTTTGTTCCATAGGTAATGCCATTTAGTATCAAATGACATTCTTGAACATTTGATTGTAGAGCTGCACAATGAATCAAATCTCAGTGTCAACTGATATAGCGATATAATCCCAAAGGCCGTTTAAAGATTCCATTTGTCTAAGATATTTCGCATTCATTGATACTGCGGAAATTCACTTGGATCATAATACTGTATTGTCTACAATAATTGCAATATGATTTTTTTCACCGAATCCTGCAGTTTTAGTTGAAAGTATCCAGGTGATTTGATCAGTACCGTAACACTATCATGCCTAACTTTCCTAAAACAAGGAATAGTTAGCAGAAAATATGATAAAATTCAAATATCCTTAAAATATTCAGGCATAAGCTTGGTTTTGTAATTTTTGTATTGGATTACACTGCACAGGAAAAGGCGCTCATGGTATTGGTTTTCATAACAGTATGAAATGTAAATGACTGACACAGTGTTATATTATAGGTACTTTCAGATGAAGAAAAAAGGAAACAGTATGATGCTTATGGAGAAGACGGGCTCAAAGAAGGTCACCACAGTTCACACAATGATATCTTCTCCAGGTTGGTTTATTGGAGGAATCTTAATTATCCACAAATATCCAAAATCTGCTTGCTGAAAATGCAAAATACTCCCACGTTGCTCTTCATTGGAATTGGCACTGTGGAGGAACTGTATCACAACAGCAATACAAAATCACATTTGTTTATTTATTTATTTTTTTTACAATGGCCCTTTGTAGCTTCTTTGGTGACTTTGGGTTCATGTTTGGAGGCAACCGGCAACAACAGGACAGGAATATTCCTAGAGGGAATGACATCATACTGGACCTGGAGGTTACACTTGAAGAGGTGTACTCTGGGAACTTTGTTGAGGTGAGGAACGTTTTCCTCTGCAGCAACGTCTCAGGAATATTCTTTTCTCTTAATTAGCAACTTGCTAATCTGTGTTAGAACGGAAATACTTTAATCTTTGAAGTCAGCCAATTTCTAAGTGCACCATTTTGTGCTAAAGGTTGTACGTAACAAGCCTATAGCCAAAGAAGCCCCCGGCAAAAGGAAGTGCAATTGCCGACAGGAGATGAGGACAACGCAGCTTGGACCAGGTCGCTTCCAGATGACACAGGAGATGGTGTGTGACGAGTGTCCCAACGTAAAGTAAGTTTTTCATCTTTTTAAATTGATTTATAAGAATCTGCCGTACAGTTATTATCAGAAGAAAGAGGAAGTTTGTATCAAAGTTTTGTACACAACCAAAAGTATTAATTTCTTCAGTTACATATCAAACACTGGGGACTGCTCTGTTTTCTAATAGTGTAGATCAGAGGTTTCCAACCAGGGCTTCACTAGTCACATCTCAGGAGCTCAGTGAACGTTTAAAGAATAAGAATAAGTAAATTCTCTTACAGAAAGTCACATGGTAAACTGGTTTACATTTTTTCCAATTAACCCACAGACAACTCAGGCCCTTCTGATGCGAAATGTTTATTTATCCATCAAGTTATGCTGCCGTCACATGTTAAGTCAGTGATGCTGTCACTTTAGGCAAACTCTGCAGGCTAGAACACGCCAGGTTTGACAATACTGCAAAAACAACCACGCCACTAAAAGGCAAAAAAATACTACTCTCATGTGGAGTGATGTAGGATAATATAATTTGGCTAGAAATGTGAACACAGAGAAACGCTTCACCACACTCTTCACAGGACGTTCTGGCTGATGGCGTCTAGACTTTGTGATCCAAAATGTTATTGTTACAAACATTTAGTAAATTTTCATACAAAAGAAGCTTGTTCAGCTGGTTTGAGATCAGTTGTGTAGATAAATGTCACTACTAATATGAAACATGCGTAGCTCTTGGCCACTTTCATTTTCCCAAACTGCTTCTCAGAGGAAAAAAAGTTGGAAACTCTAGGTAGTCAGGTTGCCTTGGCTTCACACTCATTGTCAACACTGCTTGATTCATCCGCTTTGATTAGTACAGGGTGAAACTACCTATGAACTATCTTTTTTTCCCTCTCCATTGGGCAGGAGGTTATATGCATTTCTGTGAATTGTATTAAATTCTGCCTAGCTGTTGAAATGCTGTGTATGTTCAGTACAATTTTTCCCAGACAAACATTTTCAACAATATTACACTGTATAGGCAACTAAAGAATTCCTGAGTTATTCTTTCTTGTATAGTCCGGCTAAAGTACATTTATTATCAACAACTGTAAGTCTTGGAAATGTACATGTTCATTTATATATATTTGATGTGAGTTGGATTACATTCCAAATCTGATTCAGTGATTTGGAGAAACTATACAAGTATGTTGTAGTTGAGAGCAGTGTGTTTTGTTTATGCACTATCACACCTGTCAAGTGTAAAGTCAGTACTTGGACCCAATGTATAGATTTGCTGCAAATAACATGATTTGTGTAATTATTAACACGGTGCATGTGAATTTATTCTTAATCACAGACTTGTCAATGAAGAGAGAACACTAGAGGTAGAGATTGAGCAGGGAGTGAGAGATGAGATGGAATACCCCTTCATTGGAGAAGGTAAGGATACCTGAAGCTTTATATTAAATTTATATACTAAAGTCTTTTTTTTAATTCCACGCACTTAAGATCTGACATTTACCACACAGGGGAACCACACATTGATGGCGAGCCTGGAGACCTGCGTTTCCGCATCAAAGTCCTGAAGTAAGAAAAAGTTGGCCCGTATTGCATGAAACAAATCACTTAATTGCCAAGTATCCGTTGAAAAATGTTAAAACTGTATTGGTGATACGGCGGTACGTTTCTTTCAGACATCCCGTGTTTGAGCGCAGAGGAGACGACCTGTACACAAATGTCACAATCTCATTGGTGGAGGCACTGGTTGGCTTTGAGATGGACATTGTTCATTTGGATGGCCACAAGGTCCGTTCAAAGTTAATGTTATGGATTTATATCAGCTTTCAAACCTTTTTTTTTTTTTTTTTTTTTTTAAAGATTAATACGTGACTGAAAGTAAGAGTCCAATTTGAAGGGACTTGCTGATCTGCCATCTCCTTCCAGGTCCATATAGTGAGAGACAAGATCACTAAGCCTGGTGCACGTATGTGGAAGAAAGGAGAAGGCCTGCCAAACTTTGACAACATTAATATCCGTGGTTCCCTCATAATCACCTTCGATGTAGAGTTTCCTCAGACACAGCTGGACGAACAGCAGAAAGACGGTGAGACCGGGCAAAGCTTAGAGACGCTGATCTGTCACTCATCTGTATTTTACATGATTTTTCCATGTCAAAGTAAAACCTGAATAAGCATAGGGAATACAGATCCTTCACAGGTGCACTACATGGTTCAATTAGAGTAATTCATTTCCAGGAATGCTCTGTGGTTGTATCCAAAGGCTGAGCAGGCCCACCTGACTCAGATTTCAGATAAAGATGGTGAGAAGAAAAGATATAAGTAACTTTTATAAGTAACTTCAATCCCAAATATTCCTCAACTGGTTTGTGTTTCAGTAGGAACAGTGACTAAAGTGACATCTGCATATACTGTACATCTATGGGAAAGACATTAGAGGTGTAAGTCTTCTCTAGCCTAAAGTTTCAATTCAATAATGATTTACCAGTTAACAATGTGAATACTCAATGATTCTTGACGCTTCTTAACGTATTGTATCCCCAGTTATTATTACCTTTCAAAAATCAGTTTACAAGTGTCTGAATTATTTTATTACCCATGTCTGTGCAATTGACAACAGTACATTAACATTACAACAAAACATAAATCCTAATGCACTGCATTACAACTAGATGTAAAGACTCATTGGTGATTCGGTTATGATGTCTGTATACGTATGTCTTTGAAGCAAAACATTTCTACACCCATAAAAGATCAGTAAATCTGATCAAAAACTGGGTTTCCGGCGTACATGTGGTTAGGAGGATGCCTGTACATTAGTGTAACATGTAGTTTGGATAAACAAAACAACTGTTCCACACGAGTGAGAGAATGTGAGTGAATCACATGATCAGAGGCCCCGTTCAGACCCAGCATTAACATGTATCCTGAGTGACGTTATCTCGGTTATCACTATGTCATGCAAAATAAAATTGGGCAATAAAAAAAAAAAATGTCAAAATTTCCGTATTGACATTTAAAGTATATTGATACATGTCACATCATACACAGAGTAACAGAGAGTAGAGAGACGGATGCAGAAAAGTGATATAGTCAGATGAATCATCTTTCACCATATTCTCAAGTGGTTTCACTTCAGTTTAACACACTTGATGCTGGTTTTACCCTTAAATTGTACATATGTATAGTTGTATACAGCTTACTTTTAAGTGAATTCTAAAGTAGTAGTATTCACCAGTAGTGAAGGGTTAACTGACAGTACCAACTTATTATGAATCATTCTTTATTAACAAAATCAATAATTATCAGGCTACCAAAGACCATGTTCATGGGTGAGACCAACAGTTTAAATCATTTTAAAATGAAGTAATTGTCTCCTAAAAATAATGCATTGGTAGAGGATTCAAACAACTGTAAAAATGCAGAATTTTAATTCATGTATTCAGAGTTGAGAACTGCATGTAGATAAATTCTTTACTCACAGCTCTTAAAGTGTATTTGTGTTTGTATCGATTAAGTTTTTGAAAGTATAAAGGTTTTTAATGTGCTGCTGTTAACATTTATTATTTTATTATTCTGTTGCAGGAATTCGGAATCTTCTGAAGCAGGGATCTGTACAAAAGGTTTACAATGGACTACAAGGATACTAACACCAACAGACACAGCCTGGACTGAATTTCTGCCACACTCTCACACACACAAACACACACACAGACACTTTCTACCAACAGGAGCGTGCTCCCGTAACTTTGGCCAGGGTGTATTTATTATTTTCAGATAGTTCTCAGGAGGGCTTTAGTCCAATTTGTTTTTACAGCAGTAACACAATTACTGATGTTTTATTTGAGGTATATAAATGGAAAGGATGCAATGTCTTTGTACTGTTTATGTCCCAACATTATAACAGAAATATTCTCTTCAAAGTGAAGTGTTGAGATCAGGCCTACTTTGTCTAGTTATGTGTCAACCACTATAGCATCTTGGAGAAAACAGTTCAACACTCTTACATCTGCTGAAGAATGAGCTACTGAAAAACTGGACATCTGAAATGAAAAATCCCCAAACCACCTCTGAACAACTCCCACCAACATGTGCAAACCTGAACTTTGGTCTTTTTTTTTTTAAATTAGTTTTATGAATGTACAGCGAAGAACTTCAGCTGTTGAGTCATGAAATGTTTTTCCACTGGTCCAGTTCTTGTTCAATGATGCTTTGTAAATAGATAAGGAAAAAAATCTTTTTTTTTGTTTGTGTTTGTGTTTGCATTTGATACATTGTGATGTGAGGATTGCCTACGTCCTATAGGTTCACTGTTGAAAGAGATGAGCTTATTTCTTTGAACAGTGAAATTTTATTTCTTGTATTATGTAGGCAGAATATGTCAACAGTTCCTCTAGTGTCACAGCAAAAGATTTGTTTCATTTCACTCTCCTCTGACACTGTCCCATTTCCTGGATCAAATCTAACTCAAAGAGACTCGAGACTTTATAACGTCACAATCCCCATTGGATGTTATAATTTTCCCGACTCCCCAAATTGGTTCCTTTTGTTTTCCCTGTGTTCACAACTGAAGACGTTTTTATGGTTTAACTTCACGTAAGACCTCTCCATTGTTTTTAGTATCTGCTGCAATGCTGCCTCCAAATTTATTGAGTATCATGGCCTTACTTGTGAATTATTTGACCATTTTTAGTGAGTTTTCTGGGAGATAATGTTCTTTGGACCGATTATATAAATAAAGATTTCTACAAATTCTGAACAGATGTCATACCATACATTCACCAGTAGGTGACGTCAGAGTCTGAGGTAAAACCTGACTTTACTCTTACCTCTGTGAGTGATAAATCTGTAAGACAAGTGTTGCAAGTAATGGTAGGGGAATTTTCACCATGTGCTGACCTTGTTAGTTGAACCCATCACATTAAGGCACTGACCACTTCATACAGGCTTTGACTGACTCATCAGAATGGTTGCAGATAGATGTGGCCATGGAGAAAGTGTGGCTTTAGAGCAGAGTATAACTTGACTGTAATTGAGGGATTTACCATATGTAATAAGTTATTCCTCAGCAAGAACGCTCTCACAGAGATGTAGCTTTTTTTTTTTTATACTTATTTTGGTTTTGATAAAAGTTTTGTAAATAATTAACCTGTACTGTGGTAATTTAGACAGCAAAGCCTGGGGGACTGGAATCATTGCATATCCTAACTGTTTATTTATATAATTAATAGAGTAGTAGAAAATCAAACTTGTGGTGGATGGGTTTTTTTCCAAACGCATCTGCAGCGGCACGAAGACCAGAGGAGAGACAACCAGCCGTTTATTGTCTGAATTATTTTCAAAGGATTTTTGTTGATGTACTTGACTATTACAGATA
Organism: Apogon talboti; assembly: GCA_037367365.1. Classification (NCBI taxonomy): domain Eukaryota; kingdom Metazoa; phylum Chordata; class Actinopteri; order Kurtiformes; family Apogonidae; genus Apogon; species Apogon talboti. Next base: position 18,882,194 of record JAPQRQ010000015.1, read on the forward strand.
ATTTAATGGTTTAAAGATAAAAGGAAATATTCAGTAAACAGAGATAGTGAATAAATCAAATCACAGCACACCTCTAATCAAAGAAACCACAGTAAGTAATGTTGATAGTTTACTTCTCCCCTGGGACTGGGCTCAAAGTGGGATTTTCAACAGATGTATTTACAATCCGTGACAGTAACTGAGATCTTGTTGAAGCAGACTTATCAGGGGGTCATTGATACTGTACAACTGTACAACTTTGATATAAATACAGTAGCAGTTGTGCACTTTGAGATTTGATGTCAAATGTAAAGTGCGTTACAAATAAAATGTATTATTATTATCAGTTGTGCAAAAGTCTTAGGCCACCTCTGGGTTTGCTGTTTTGCAGGGTTGAAATGAGCATACATATTTATTTCTCCTTCACTTCAGATACAAGAAAATACAAGGGAAAGGACAGTCTTAAACACATATGCAAAGAAAACTAAAGGTTACAGTCACTAGTGTGATCCCTGACCCCATGACAAGAAGCAACACAAACAGTTAGAAATGTCAGACATATGTATGAATGAAACCTGGTATAAATCTGCAGAAACTGAATGCAATTAATCTCATATAGTCTGGACAAAAGCGTTAATAATATGTCACTAAATACTACCTCTCCGGTTCATGGAAGCTGTTTTTCCCCTGAAACTTTTGTTTGTACTGCTGTACATACTTATCATATATCCAGATTATATCTCAATACAGACACTGAGAAATGCACATGTGTGGTCATTATAACTTTACTAAACCAACAAACCTAATGTTGTCCAAAGACTTTTGCTTAGTAATTTATGTCTTGGTAACACCTTTTCCAATTTAATATCTATTTAATTCCATTATCAACCACTGAAAAGCCACTTGTTTTCATACAGTAAAATGTCTTATCATTAAGTAACTTACTATTTGTCATTAACAGTAAAATATGCTTCATATGATAGTTTATGATGTACCTCATATCACAATTGCAACCTGTCTATTTCATGAGCAGAACAAAAATCTATATAAAATCATGGAAGAATTCCTACATATACTTAGTTTGTCATTTTTTATATTTTAAAATGAACAATCCTAGTTACATTTGCTGTGTTATGGTTATTGTGTTATGACATATCTTTTCCTATTAAACAGCAGAAATGTGTATTTAATTTCCAAACAGATCTACACATCCTGACCATTTGATCCCAAGTGTTGTAACTTGTCTGTTTTACCATCATGGCTGCCATCTGACTCCAAAGTGATCCAATACTTACATGCATCTCTATCTCTGGTCCTGACGCACACCCACCTAGTGGGTGGAGGCGGGTGGTGCTCAGGGAGTCTGTCTGCATGGGTGGAGCGGGGATGTCCACAGAGACATATTCATGAAGGTTAGTTTATAGTGTGGTGGGCGGTGTGCACATCTGCCCACCAGTAATCATATCAGAGACTGTGTGTGTGAATATGTATGTAATAATCTCTTATAATAGTCTGCGTCTATGTCTGTGTTGTGTGTCCGTGTGTGTGTGTGTGTGCATTTATGTGTGTGGCCGTTCTCTGTGTATAATGAACTCCCACAGAGATACTGTAGCAGGGTTGTGGTAAAGGGAGTTTCCTCTCTGGCCCACCGCACATCCCGTAGTCATTTTCAGTCTGAACAGACTGTCGAGGGGAGAAGAGACGCTTTGTGATTCTATTCAGATAAAACATCTCACTGTTTCACCTCATAATTGAACACATCCTCATAGTACTAGTGCGATAAAAGCGTTTTCAGGCCACAATAGCCTAAACACAAAGCTAAAGCATGTAGAATAACTAGAACCTGTCTGGCTGGGCTGATTCTTGCTATTATATTTACTCATTAAAATACTCACTGTCCTAAATATATGTTAATATGCTTACATGCTGAATTTTCAATTTATAAGTTGCTGTCTGGATTCAGGAGCCTTGAGCAGGCAGTCCACATTATAACACAGTATGAGCCATCTCTTTATGTGACCCTTTTGTAAGAGGTGGTTCTGGGAAGAAAGGGCTGGGTGAGTTATGTCGGGGATTTACCAATCATCCACAAATAATATATTTTAACCACTTGTAATTGCAAATTGTAGAGCACATGAGGGCAGCATTGCCTCTTCAATCACATCCCTCTTTAAATCACTTTTTATTACCCACAACACTCACCGGAGGTCTGTGTAGTGTGCGTGTTCGTGTGTGGTGTGTGTATATGCTTGGATGTACGTGCACACACATGCCTGCACTTGCCAGTTGTTGATGCAGATAAGCACAGGGATCACACTTGACCCTGAGTGTAATGACTTCTAAGCGTAGCTGCAGGGTTAAGAGAGGCACAGGCTAAAGGAGAGCTAATTGAGCAATCTGTGTGAGAGAGTGTGTGTGTATATGTGTGTGTAGTGGCGGCGCCAATGGATGTTTTGACCTGCTCTGACTCTGCAGTGTGTTCAGTTAATGGTGCCTGACCCATGAGATGCAGGGTTTCTAAAGAGTACCGCCCAAAACATCACTGGAGCATTGCTCGGAAAAGGAGACATGATGTTATTCAGTTCCCAAAAATGATTTAACAAGTTTTTGTGAATGACAGTGTATAAAATCTGGGATCTGAGGTGTTTTGAACTGGTTTTCATTTTAAAAATGGAAATAAAGAATAGTCCGCTGACACCAATATTTTAAACTGTCGTACATACTTGTTAGATTATATTTTATACAACTTTGAAATTGTTTATAATAAAGCTTGTTTCAATTAATTTTCTAATAAGACTATATGTTCTAAACAGTTCTTCATAAAGCCAGAACAAATAATCAAATACATTTCCTTTCACAGTGACATGTAGAAACACCACAGTAGATAATTTTAGTAAGAGCATTAATGTATGAAAGTTATACTCCTTAAAAGAAATAAAGTATTGAGAAAAAAAATGTATGAAATGAAACAGATACGTTTGAATTTGAGGTCGATATACATCTGAAGAAATCTAACACCTTCAGAAAATTCTGATTATCTAATCTTAACTTAATTTTACACATATTGACAGGTTACAGGGACATCCTTCCTCAGGAGTCCCCTCCGTGTCAAGGATGCATTTAACAGACTTTGTTTTCAGTGTGTGTGTACTTATCGATGCCATGAAGTACCAACACATGCCAAGGCCAGAGAGGACAGTGGGGAAGAGGAGGGGGGGTGCAGAGGGAAAAAAGACTCTGCCTGAAATAAGAAATGTTGATGGACAAAGCCTACAATTTGTGGGATCTGAGCATAAAGCAAACAAAGGGCAGCTTTTGTAAGGAATAATGCATGTCAGCCGTATCCTTAGCCCGCCACAGCTTTGAACACTGCTGGGGACGTCCATTGCTCCACTGTGTATGTCGTGTTGCTATATTAAAGCCAGTCACCTCAAAGGGAAAAGCCTCAAGTATTCAACAATTGAATGGTGGGGCTCTCATTATGGCCAATGTGGGCAGGAAAAAGTGGCTTTGGGGGTTTTCAATTCAGCGACTTAAAGCCCTCCTGTTAGCTAGGACGAGCTGCTGTTTATCCCAGTGCCTTTCTGGGGGCTAAACATAGTCAACTGTCATTATGGATCTCACTCTCTCTCTCTCTCTCTCTCTCTCTCTCCTTTTCTGTCTCTCTGCCTCTGTCTTTCTCTGTCCTCCCACTCAATAACATTTATTTATTTCACTCCCAATTTTGTCATCTAATGACCTGTGTTGCGTTGTTGTTTGAAAGAGCTGATGGCTCTGCAGTCTCCCACATCCTGAGGAAGAGAAGGGGTTTGCTGGGATACTGGAGGGCGAGTGCAGGACAAACAGTGCTACAGACCACCTATATGGATGAAAGCCACAAGTCTATGGACAGCATTCCATAGGCAACTAAAGCCGGTGAGGCAGCGCTTTACATGCCTCAGCTGCATGTTAGAGAGGTCTGTATATACATAAAGCCTGCAGCAATCCTTCATAAAACAACCACCTTCACAGTTGTCCTTTACAAAAGCATTTTTATTCAGCACATCAGTGTCGGGGACTTGTACGGCTGGCATAGCAGCCTTCCAGGAGTCGCAGCAGCACATGAATAGGTCCATATTAGAAAATCTGTATGCACAGTATATGAAATGAGGTAAATATGTATTAGCATGTATGAGTGGGTGGGTGGGTGGGGGGGTCAGGAGGGTACACGGTGGAGTGCAGAGGAGACCAAGAGAGAGAGAGGTGAAAGCAGTCTTTGTGTTTAGAGCAGAGCCCTCTGGTGGACCCTCCCCTCGGCCGGGGTTGCCCAGGCCCTGTGGTGGCGGATCACAGTTAATAACTGTGCGGTGGGCTGTCAGAGGCACTTAGCCTGATGCTGGGCAGGCCGGGCCAGGCTGCGCCCGCATACACAGCCGCCTCTGCCTCCCGAGCCTGGACCAAAGCGTTCAGCCGTGGAGGAGAAAAGAGGGAGAGCGAGAGAGAGAGAAGAGCTGGGACATGAATGACAAATAAAGGTATTAAATAAAAACATTCACTGTATGTAGGTCCTTCTCTACGCAGAGCTAAAGCATGAAGGGAAGAGGTTATGTCTTCCAGAATAAGCACAGGTGATTTCCTTTTAGATTTCTGTGACAAGCAGGAAGAGAGTCCGCTCCAGAATCAAGCTTAAAGGATTGTTTTACTTTTTATGCCTGTCAGACAACACTCACACACCCCTGTACATTGTAACAACTTGTGGTTGCAGTAATTATTCCTCCTGTCCATATTGGCCATGAAGGGATCTCTTCTTTATATAATTTAAAGTGACAACATATGCAATCCTATAAGTGTGAGTTTCAGAGAAAATGTAGGATTCTTTCAAAGTAAGGGTGTTTTTTGTGCAGAAATCCCTCTTTTTTTATCTGTCCACTGTGGTTCAACTAGAAATAATCAGTGCTGGAACAGGTACTGAGATCCTTTAAGTGACAAGTGATACCACATAGTGAAAATACGCCCCTGCGTTCAAAATTCTACTGTAGCTCTGAAGACTATGAAAGTGATTATATGTGATATTATTGGATCCATATTACTATTGGATTAGTGAATATTTTGTATTTAACTGCTTTAAATTATTAATTTGAAGTACTTTATGTACTATTTGTTGTTTAATCTTCAGCAATACATCACAACACCATCATCATTTGTTACATTTGCTGCTTTATGAGAACCACACATCTCTAGTAAGTAAAGTAACTGTTTTGTTTTCAGTTATGTGACAATGCATTTTTTGTCATCTTCATGTGATCACCTTTGAAAGGAGCCCATTTTTCTCAGTTCCTAAAAGGAACACTTGATCCTTAAGATTTTCACAAATATTCCAAATCAGCATTTTGAAATATGCAATTTTCACCAAACAGGAAGGGGATGAAAAAATGGAATCTGAAAATAAATCTAGCATAAAAAATTGTAAATCTATCCCCAAAGTCTTACAGTTAAAGCCAAAGGGACTGATATGATCATAATTGTAAGGAACATATGAAACAAAAGCTGTTTCATTGTGCATTATAGGTATGTGACTTTTGTTTTGACATTGATTTTTAAAACACGTAAACCTTTATTTAATGAGAAGAAAACATCTTTCCAATACTATTCAGTCATCCTTCACTGTGTCCAAACAAAACAGATGTTTTTTTTTGTTATAGACCACAGACTCTCCTTGAGTATCCGTCCACTAAATCACATCTAATGCAGTTGCGTGAAAGGAACCACTGCACCATCTCCAATCATCAGCACCAGACGTTATCTGACCCTCCACAAAGTACCTCCACAAGCCCTTATCTGATCCCCGCTCATAAAGCTTGTGCTCCACATGAGTACCGTCATGAGAATCGACCAATGGAGACTCGTCTGATCTTGAGTGGCGTTTTATTCCCGTGCCAAACAGTACTTGTGGACAAACTGCCCCGTCTGTCTGACTCAAAGTCCAGCTCATCCCTGTTGACTAGATTAGATAACCCGGTTTTAAAGGCTGGGATACTGTTTGCTTAGTGACTCCTCTCTGCCCTAATAGCGTCTGATCTAATGGGAGATTGCAGGCGGCTTGTTGACAATGGAGACCCACACAGTGTCATGGCAATGGCACAAACAATTCAGAAACACAAAGCAGGGCTGGGCTTTAGTACCTGTAATTACTAGATAAATATCAGCTTCTTTGCTTTAAACCAGCAGCAATAAATATTATACAATGCTTAAATTACAACCATTACATTGTCTGTATTACTTAAGATATGACGTGTTAATGGGTTCTGGTTCAGGATGTAGGTTAGTATTTTTATTTATGAGTGTTCAAACAGAACAACCATGAATACAAGAACACCTTTATATCCCAGTGTCCACTAGGTGCCGGGGTGAATCAAAAACATCTAATAGAGTTTCAAATAGATCCACAATAACTTATTTGTTGGTGTAACAGTGTGAACATGGTGTTCTTCTGTATAATTCTGATACAGTTGAATATACCCACAGCCCATGTTGCAAAATCTTATCAATTAGCATCAATCAATCTAGAACATGTAATAATAAATAAATATATATTTCTACCATGAGTTCTAGATGTGGTAGTTTTTATGCTTGACTTTTGGGAAAAGATGTTAGTCTATATTTAGTTCGTGGTAAATTCCACTGGTATTTTCAGTTGAATAACCTCTCAGCTTGCATGTCTGTTTCTGCACATGAAATTTGACACCATGGCAACGTGGCCCTGTTGTTTATCTGTTGCTAGGTAACCCACTTCAATGATGATTCTATGATTCAACGTGATTGTAAGGTTATTGTATTCCAAAATTACTAACATCTCCATAAATAGTGAGCTATGTTGCTAGGTAACCCACTTGCTAGGTAACCCATTTCAATTATGATTCTATGGTTCTGGACAATTGTAAGGCTGTTATATTCCAAAATTATTAATATCTCCCAAAATATTGGTCTATCAGCTAGCCGTTTTCGCCAGTCAGATCCTTGACCCAAAATACATAAGTACTCTAAACGGCAAAGGCCCGCTTTGTCCGGTTTTTGAATTACAAAGTGGATACACACGCACTTGTCATTTCCCCTCATGTAGCGTGCATTTGCGCATGTGCAACGGTAACAACTTGGACAAACTGGACGAAATGCGTTGGCAAAGACGAAATCTTTCCCTCTGGAGTTTTAAAAAGTGAATTTTAAAGAGAAAAGATTGTGCCTGTGTAGATGGGACTATTCTTCAACTGTAGGTACCAAATTGACCAGTTAAAAACATCTGTAAGAACGGCCCAGACACACACACACTCTGAGACCTTCCAGCATTATGATATAGATTTATACACTGTTGCCCATAAAGTTGGAATAAAATATGTATCACCTCTTCTCATGAATTGATTGTGACAATATGTAATCATTGCACCTGGTAATTTCCGATGTGTATAAATAGGAATAAAATGAGAAATGAATCTGAAAACAAAATTATTCCAACTTAATGGGCAACATTGTACATATAAAAAGTTACATATATGTGAAATATCTCAAAATGTACAGAATATACACAATATACAATGAAAAGCTGACTGTATGTAGAAATCATGTATCCACATGTATTAAGTTTTTGAGACAAACATTTTCTACTCTACTTTTTCATGTTCAGTCATTAAATTGGACATAAACATGTTCATGTGTCCAAAGAAGATTTTTGACAGTAACTTCAGTCCCCAGGTTTGTGAGTCCATATCGCATCATCTACGTGAAAGCTTTAAAGTGGAAGACTTTGACTTGTGAAGCATAATTCAAAGCTTACTTGTTCCTTCCAGGGTGCATATAGTTTGAGAAAAGGGGGGTAAGTAGTTCTGTTGCTGGCGTCTCTGGCCCTCTGTTTAAATCATCACTTCCTGTTCTCAATCCCCACGTCTGCTTATCCATCATTTCATAAGCATGCATTTGTACGTTTGTGTGTGTGTGATACTCTCTGGGTCTTATTGCACCTACACCAGCTTCCCATGGGTGGTGGCGGTTGGCAAAAAAGAGGACTGTTCCCTCAAGACACCCCTCAAATTATGGCCTAATCAGTTAGCCCCAAGAGCAGCTTCCAGACAGACAGACAGACCCCCCTGGCCTACAGCAGCTTCATCCACCCCCCCTCCTCCCCCTCCTCGCCCAGCCACACAACGCCCAGCCTGGCCTTGTCCCTGCAAAGACCCCTCTCCCTTTTTCTTTCCTCACAGTGAGATAAAACAGGTTCAGCTTTGGTTTAACAAAAGTGTCGGCTGTTCCTGTCCCGCACTTATCTCCCCTTGTCTAGTCTACTTGACCCTTTCACCTCTATCAAATGCACTCACATCAATGATGGAGGTAACTAAATGCATTTATTTCAATTGTTCTATTAATTACAATTTTGAGGTACTTGTCCATTTTATGCTATTGTACACTTCCACTCCAATATAATTCAGAGGGAAATTGTTCTTTCCACTCCACTACAAGTATTCAACAGATGTGACAACTGCCTCCTTTTTAGATGACTAATGTACACACTATAACAAGTGTTAAAATATACGGTACCTTGTTAAAGGTTAAACCACTTTTTTTTTGCATTGACGTCTTACATAAAGCAGTGTGTAATCAGGCTCACATTTTACATGTCTATTCAATAGTTAAGAGCTCCACCAAAGAACTTCTCCCCCAAACTTCTCGCATGGTTTTATTTCAATTCAATAAATGTTGAAATATCTTATAAAAAAATCAAAGATTAGAGAAAATGACCAAAAAGCAGGATTGGGAATTGTATTCTTCTTACCTCTCTAGTGAATCATATGATAATCCCTTATGTATAGTATTAGGTAACAGTATAAGGTTTATACTATTTATTTTAGTGTAACTTCATATAAAACTGCAAATAAAGTAGTTTAAACTAGCTTTGCCCTCAAAACATATAGCGGTAGACTGCTGCTCCAACACTGATGCTTCACTATTGACAG
>JAPQRQ010000015.1:18901690-18925242 GCA_037367365.1 Apogon talboti
CACACACACACACACACACACACACACACACACACACACACACACACACACACACACACACACACACACACACGAGGAACTGCTCTCTTACTGGACCCTGCAAGTTCCCCCATCCGGGTTTTGAGCATCCAGAGGCCACGAGAGAGAGCAGTAATCCGTCCCCTCTTCTCAGTGGTACCCGCCGCGGTTCCTGTCATACCAACACCACGCTCCATGAAAACAGTGGAGCCAACGTGCTTGGATGCGTTTTTACGCACGGTCACAGTGTTGCAGATGTTTCAAACCTGTGGCTTCATTTGTGTTGCGCATGCTCTCGTAAAATGTGCATAAAAGGCACTTGTAGTTTTACCACCCGGCCATCTTAAATACACATCTGAACCACCATCAAACCATACTGAAAAAGAAGTGAAAAGGGGAAATGGAAATGAACAGCCGTTTAAATAATTAACAAAGTCACATATTTATACGTGTTAATAAATGTATCTTTCCTTAAGGGTTTTATATTATAGAGACAAGCAATAATTAATTAAATCAACACGTATCAAAAAATAATTAGTGGTATAATGACTTGAAAATATACAATTTCATACATTTCAACACAGTTTAAAATAAATTCTGACCTTTTTGCATGACTCCAGACCGCTGATTTTCCACTTTTCAACTCATTTTGCATTGACTTTAAGTCAGTGTTGTTGTCATCCAGTTTTACAGTCATTTGACCCTTGCTGGCTTCCTTATCTGTGAGACACAATGCAGTGACATCTGTCTATCAAGTCACAGGTTTATTATTAACTGGGACCCCACGAAGCCGTGCACTGCTGTTGGAGTGACCCGACGAGGGCGAGGGAGTGAGAAAAAGAGCTCATCCTTGACTTATTATTAGGCTACTGATTAACATGTATCAGTGCATGGACTTCAACTTGGACGGATTATCTCGAAGATGATACTAACATGTGTGAAACTATTAGAGGGAAGCTGGTGCTGATAGCAGCCAGATAAGGTAGTGCTGTGTGAGGCAGAAATTTTCTAATCATGGGAAAGTAACAAAGCAGCATTCCGCTTCTTAATGTCAAGGTCTCAGATAGTTACACACGATTTCAGTCTTTACGCATAACTTATAACGTCAAAAAAGCATCGGAAATGACTTTTTAAGATGTTTAAGGAGCACATTCGTCTATGTGGCTGCACCTATAGAAGATGTTTCCAATTTATTTTCTCCTTAAAAGTTCTAATGGGCATTTTTAGATCGTTTTATATATTCTATAAGAGATCCGGCCCACAAATGCTTTCATGTGTCATATTAGTTTTCTAACGCCCCCCCTACTCCCTCCCTTCCTCCTCTCTCTTTGTCTCTCCTCCCTTCTCTCCTCCCTCTATCAGTCAGTGCGCCCGTTGGCACAGGAAAGATTGAAAGTGACACAGTCTGATTAAAAACCGGTCATTTGCGCCGATCAATCCAGCTAATACTGAAAGCCAGACACCGGCGTCCGCTTTTCGCATCAGGTTTGGGCTTTGTTGTCTCCTGTGTTGTTGGTTTTATTTCGCTCCGAGCGTCTTTCCGACTATGCCGGGTTATTTTTTGCGCTTTTCATTCTTCCGAGGATGAAGCCATATGTTTAGGGGAAGACAGACTTTGAGCGAACGGGCGAGCAAAACGCAAAAGGGAGGCAAAAAAAGTCACAATTTTGAGCGAAAAGTCAAGTTTGTGTGCGCGCTCCGGTTTGGCTACAGCGACAGAAGGGTCCCGCCGGCTGTTGGACCAACCACTACTGACTGGACAGTCTCTCTCTCTCTCTCTCTCTCTCTCTCTCTCTCTCTCTCACCCTCCCTCCCTCTCACCCACTCTCTCACTCTTCCTCTCTTCTGTCTCCTACTTTCTCCTTCCACTACTTCCCCACAGACGCGCATCGTACGTCCACCTCCGGTGCCCGTCCACCTCTCCACTCCACTCAGTCCGCTGCTTTGCGCGCTGTCGGCGTCCTCCCCCCTCCCCTCCCCTTCCCAAGTGCCACTAACTTTTTTCTCGGTGGATCTCCGGTCCGGCTCGAGTCCAGGTTCAGTACCAGTGTGATCTGTGTGTGTCCAGGAGCCGAACCGAAGCCCAGCCCTGGATTCAATACTCCTGATCAATGGACAGAGCCTCCTCAGCGGCCAGCAGCGCTACAGACACGCCGTAAACAGTGAGTAGTTACAGACACGCAGCCCACAGGAGCTGTGACTGCACGGAGCCTGCACATCTGCCCACCAGGGACGATGAAAAGAGCCTATAAATCACTAATAAGTGAATATAGAGGAGAGATAATAAAAATGATAAATTGATGACTGACACTGACAGTATTCAACTAAAATAAACTCTAACTTGGAGCCAAAGACATTGTAATTTAATTAAATTGCCTGTAAATTATTATTATTATTATTATTGTTATTATTATTATTATTATTATTATTAGTATTATTGTTGTTGTTGTTGTTTCCACCTTATTAGTCATCAATTAAAAGTTATAACAATGATAATCACTAAAGTAATATCTATAATGTTAATTATTTGTTAAAGATTTTATTAAAGAAGGCACATTTATCTATATTTTCCGTAAATAATTAAGTTCATGTGCCTTTTGGTAAAATTTATTATATTATGTTTCTGTTGGTTACATTTTTTGCAAATAATAACTACTTTATTTCAATGATTTAAACGTTACACATATTTCATAATTTCTCAGCAAAACCATGATAAAATAAAAAAATTAGTATTGCGACTTCAGTATTTAGTGTTATGTTCTGATTTTTTTTTCCCAAAAAAGTTTGGCGAAAAGTTACAACCTGAGGCTAAATGTCAATGTTTCATGACATTGTCGAATTCATTCCACGCAAATATATGCGTAAGTGTGTGTTTGTGGTGTTGGACGTGCATGTGTGTGTGTGTGTATGTGTGTGCGTTGAAACAACTCTGACTTTAAACACATTTTCAGTAAATCTTATTTCCAGAAATCGTCTTAAAATGCGTCACGGCATCACAGCATTTCTGTCATCTTTGTAACTTTTTAACTTTTTCCCCACAGATGATTACTGTTGTTACAGATTAACACACACACACACACACACACACACACACACACACACACACACACACACACACACGGACACACACTCAAAATGCTAGTGAGTCTTTACATTGCTGCGAATTGTATTTCTCTTGAAATCGTTTCTTATGTTGAATAAAATAAAGTGAACCCAAAGGTATAGAAGTGTTTTCGGCTGCTACAGGGGCCTTTTAACCTCAGTGACACACGGGACAGTAAACGCACCACAGGCTCAGACCAATACGTTCAACTCACAAATGCATGGGAATTGTGTTCATTTTTAACAGTAAATATGAAATATGCGGACATAACAAAGCTCAGGTCTGATCAGGGATCAGTGTGTAGAAGTCTGGGACAAAAAGGCCTCTGGTCTGCTCTGTGTAATCAAAAGAAACCGAAGCCAAATGCGTTTGGCAACAAATGAGAAACAGGCCTTCTGCAGACCGTCATGTCAAGAGCAATTGTTTGTCCTCCACTAAAAATAAAAGCAAAGAATGCCAAGAAATGAAAACTACATCCTCAAGCAAATTTTCAATTAATCCTCACTTGTTGGTAAACATCTCAAAGTCTTTTTTACGCGTCAAACAAACGTAAGCGTCAGAAAACTCAGGCAGTACTTTGCGTTTTGCATTTTTTTTAATATAGGCGCAGACACTGACAGCAGCTATAACCTCAAACTGGAGATTTGCGTCCTCTCTGACCTTTTAAAACAGCAGGCTGACTCAGTTTCCTCCTCTTTACCAAACCACCAGGAATTCACACAGCCTTCATGTTTACAGTGTTTTCTCATAAAATTTTAACACGTGTGAATTGCCAACTTCCTTTAAAGAAATGTCACTTTTCATGGGTTTTCACACCTGAGCAGGTGAAGTAAGGATGGGGAATTTGGATCATCCAGAACGCAGAATTTCAATCCAAGAGGAAAGCGAACTAGTAAAGTCAAATTGGTAATTTATTTAGAATTAAAAGTAGAATTAATTACCTTAATTGGCTTTTTACCGTATGGTGAAACGTACAGACAGCACCGTGGCGCGTTACCATCCGACACCGACGTCAAGTTCAAACATATTTTCTTTCTCAGTCCATGACCTCCGCATTTAGACAAAAAAAAATAGTGGATTTTTTTGGAGGTAGCCGCGAGGGAAAATGAATTCGTTTCAGTTGGTATGATGGGAGACTTTCAGCAACCGCTCCAGGTTTCTGGCCTGTCTGTTTAAACTTTCCTCAGATGTTTAGAAGCAGACTTATCGGTACGTGAAAGGGATTGGTGTGTCAAGAGTTTGCCGTCAAAAATAGTGGGAACTCGTATTTACTTCGGATTTATCTGAGCTGTCTTAAGTTGTGTGTGATTTATTTTTTTCTGTCTACCGCAAAACGTAAAGAAGAGAAGATTTGAAGCACTGATGGTGATGCGCAAATTATTTATGGTCTGCAAAGTCATGCACATTATGTATGCCCGTTTTAACTTCACTGTAATTTTCAGTAGTTTTTATTTATATTTTATCTCATTTATTTGTACGCATTTCTTATTAAACGAAATTATTTTGTAGTTAACATCACTAATAGAGATCTAACAGAATGTTTTCCAATCACAATTCATTTAAGAGATTAATCAGACAATCTAATGTGACTGCACTATTTCAGTAACTTTTCTTTTTCCTTTTGCTGTTCTGCATGAACCCAGTTATCTGATCACACATATTATGGGTGTGTCCATGCTATTAAACTGCAGATTAGATAGTAGAGAGGCTCTGTGGGCAGAGAAGAGCTTCACTAATGATGCTCCTTTGGCTTCAGGCGTCACTGCTGCTGTCCTCACTCTGCCTCACACACATCACTATGTCACCTTTTCAGCCTTGTGCATAATTTCATCAGACACCCTGTGGCTTATGATGATTGTTGATGACAAACTCGTGTTCCTTGCAGTCCATAACTGAGAAAACTCCCTTGAATGGACGCTGAGACCTGTCCTCACTGTTTTTCCTACTTCTTCTGTCTTTCCCACAGTTATTCCCATTCTGGTGAGGTTGGTGTGAGCTGTGGTGGATGGGTTTGGCATCAGTATATGCACGTATGTGCAAGTGTGTCTGGACCTTTTTGAGTAAAGTTACTGTGAAGTTTGACTTTGTTGCCATTTTTCTTCAGTAACATCAGCTCTTTAAATGTCTGACAAGTTGCATTGTGCAAGTGCTTTCACAAACAGCACGCACTGGTGACCAAAATATCACAACTATTTAACTAGCATGTGATGTAATTCATTCTGAATCAACAATGCATAGTGGGCTACTGCATACTGCAGCATGTCACTATCATTTTGTCGACCCCCCCCCCATCTACGCATGTTCGCTCCTCATGGTCTTATTTGTCCCCTCTGTGTATGACTGTATCTGAGTCAGTGTGTGGTCCCTGGAAGTGTTAAAGCAGAGAGTCTGTGTAGCGTGTTGGCTGTGGTTTGTGTGGCTTAGTGTCTGTCTGTGCACAACTGTGTGTGTGACTATGGATGAGCACGTGTGTGCATACCCTAGCTGGAAGGGCGAGGCCATAAATGCTCTCTGTTAACTTTTTATCCAGTATTATCAAATAAGATGTTTACGAGAAATCCAAACATGTTTGCCAGAAGGCCTCCGTCTCGCCCCCTCGCCCCAGTTATTTTCTTCAATGTGAGAGTGTGTTTTAGCCTGTGGACCCTCTCCAGAGCAGCAGAAAAGTGTGTGTGTTTGCTATAAAGGTCTCTCTTCCCCTTACACCAACTCTTCCCACATCACAATGTTCTCTCAGTAACACATCTGATGGTCATAAACGGCAAATTCCACAATAATGTAACCTTCCCTAACAGCAATCATTTCTCATAAACAGCCACATAAAAAGTTTCATGTTGTTCCCCATTTTGTTTTCAGACTTTAAAAAACAAATTTTGCCAATCATACTTTTGTACTTCCTCTTGATTTTGCACATTGAAGTTGCGATGGTAGTGTGTGTGTGTGTGTGCATATGGTTGGGATTCAGAAAGGCATTTGAGCCTCATTTAAGCACCAAGTCAGTCTTTCCCTGTGCATACACTTATGTGTACATTGAGTTTGTGCATGTATTTGACAGCAGGGCTTTTAATATCACTCCCCCTCCTCCTTCTGTCTACTTTTATCTGTGCTGCAGAGCCAAGCATTAACCAATAGCTTGATAGCCCTGCTATAAAAGTGGATCTCGAAGGGGAAGGACAGCCGTATCTGTGGATATTTTCCTATAGGTGAAGCCTCTCCCACTCTTCCCTGCTATCAGTGCTAATAATGCCCTCATAGGTTATTTTCTCTCCGTCTGGTTTGCATGTTAAAGGCATAACCTTTCATTAACGGCCACGTATCCTAACAGTAAAAGAGATACTGGAATGGCAGTTAGAAAGAAAAGGCACCGAGGCAATGTAGTGTGAGTTTGACTTTATTTGTTCGGCGCCATTCGGTTTGATCCTGCAGTCAGAGGTTAGTTCCTTTTCTTACTAACACGTTGCTCTCATTGGTCTCATCTTATCCTGATGTTTAGCTGCATGTGCGTTAACTTTTCCCCCATAATTATCACTGTTAGTCTTCTTTCTGTCTGAAATCTCAGAGCGAAAGTGTGTGTGTGACTTTCAGAGCTACAGTGTTTACTGCTCTCTCTTTCCTGTATGCCTACAATTTATCACTGTGGGATTACAATGAAGTAGTGTGTGTGGGTGTGTGAGGTGGCATGGAATTGGGAGGCGGGAGGCAACATTTCTTCTTCGTTGCATCTTAAAAACAGATTGTTACATCCACTGGAGATCATTTTTACTCTGCATGCGTTGTGTCATTTAAAGTATTTAAATATCCATGTGGAGCTTTAAGTGCTTTTAAGAGCTTAATTGATGCAATGTAAAAGCCCTGATCGGAGCGATGAAGGAAAAAGTAAAATAAAAAGGTGAAGAAAAAGAATTAAAACATGCTGAGCAGCTTTAATTGGCTGTTCCAATTTCCTTCTGCTGCAGCTCCCACTTTACACTTCTTTACACCAGTCATTATACCATATGTCTTTCAAATGGATGGGACTACCAATCAGTGTTTGTCAGCCGTCTGATTTGTAGAGTTTAGACTGGCTTTGAATTACATGTTAGCCTCTGTTTGTGTGTGTTTATGTCTTTTGAGCTGGACATATTGTTTATAGGTGTGTTTGTTGTTGTATCCTACTCTTTTATTTCTTTGGGTGTGTCTACATTTTTCCTCTGCAATCTTGTCTTTGGCCCTCAGTATGTATTTGTTATGTCTAGAACATGTAATAATGTGGAATTTGATAGTGGCTTATCAGCAAAACAACCAAAAAATTGTCCCAGTGTCAAACATAATGCGGGACAAACAGAGCAGAGTTTTCTATTTGTATGTCACAGTCACACTAGAAATTTTGAAAACTTTAGTTTATGTTGATATATTTTTCAAAGTCAAAGAATGTGGCGTCTAATTGTCACCTTAACAATTAACAAGACTTAAAACTAAGTCTCCAGTAATGCTTTATATCCTTCTCTACGATTCACAAGCGCTGCCTGGAGAAGCAATAAATTGGGAAATGTGTCGTGAACTTTTCCTTATCAAAAACACTTCACATTTGGTGCTTGTCTCCATAGCAGATACATAACATCTCCTCTTATCGCTTCCTTATTAACTGCTTTAACTATCACACGCCTTATCAAACAGTGGAGTTCAGATGGATTTAGGATATTTGACAACATTATTGGCAGTGATATAACATTGCTACATCCATTACTTTAGTGGCAGCCATTAACAGGAGTCGTCATACAGTTATCAAACTGTACCCACATTTTCTTTAAGACCTTCTTTAGAACAAAAGGTTATTGCTCAACATACCCATAATAATTACATAAAATAGATTAGCATTTATTAGTCTGTGACTGTGGATGTTTCCCATGCTATTGTGATATTTGGACACACAGACCCAGTTTTTTATTCACATATTCACATTTAGTGCTATTTGAGGGTGTTGTTGCAGAAAAAGACAATAGAACAAAATAAATGTGAAAACAAACAGGAAGACTTATAGTTATCTGGTGCACAGGGATTAATAAAGTGATAAATTAATTTATGAATCAGTTACTCGTACACAGTGTATCTGTTGTAAATCAAGGTTTTGGTTTTTGTGTTAATATTTAATAAGACACTCAATTTGTTATACACATCTCTGCGGTACAGTGCTTTACTGCTATAACTAGATTTTAAGAAATCTGAACAATCTTAACATCAGTTGCAGTTCCATCAGTCTTCTTTTAGGACAAACTGAATTACTTACAGCTTCTCATACAATGCAGATACACATTTTAGAAAATGAATACATGAATAAATGGAACATTCTGTTTTATCTGATACTACTTGACCTGGTAGCATTTGTTGTTCTTGATGTGGGACATCTTATCATGGGGATGAAACCAAACGAACAAGGGTTGTCAAAAAAAAAAATGCATGGCACAATCTCTGGGATCAAATACCAAATGACATGTAATTGAAGCAGGATGTGTTGAGAAGATTAGATGATGCTGGGAAAGTGTGTATGAATGCATTTGTGTGCCCCAGGTTAGATGGTGAGATGTCGGCACAGCCAGGTCCTGATAGGGATCACCAGTAGCAGGGAAGCTACGGCAGGTTAGGACGTGTCAGATAAACAGATTCCACATGGGATTATTTTCAAATAAGAGGTGAAACTTTCATATTAAATCGCTTCTGATTTGGCCTTAGTTTTCCTTCGTTAACTGTCGTCACTTTTAGATGTAGAGTTACATGTATCATCACAGTGAGGAGCAGGCTGCAAATGCAGTCACTGCTGTCAGCTGCAGCTAGTGAATTTCCTTTTATGTCACGTTATATTCAGTTGTTCTTTACTGTAGCTATAACATTGTTAGTGGTTAGATTTATTTGCAAAGCCTCCCTTTTTCTCAGCCAGCCCCACATTGTGAATTATAGCTACCAGTGTAGCTCTTTGAACTTGTTTTCTTTTTTAAAGCCACTTTTATTAAACTCTGCCACTTGCATTTTTGGCCTCTTTGCCTCCCACATTTTTTAATCACGCCAAAGCTAATGTTTTTAATTTATTATTCATTTTGAAATTTTGCCCAGGCTCTTAATACTTTTCAGATTGAGAGTTTGTTTTTCGTTGTCTGTGGTGGATGGTGTTTTTCAGCTGTGCAGTTGTGTAAGAATGCGAGTCGACATAGAAGGTAGAGGGGAGGCGAGAAAGACGGCGAGAGGAGGAGGGGGAGGAGGGGGAGGAGGGGGAGGAGGAGGAGGACAAAGACACGCCACTTTTGTAGAACATTGTCTTTTGTTCAGAGTTACGACAGCTGGAGCAGTAAATGCTACAGAAATATTAAAAGTGAGTGGAGTGCAGTTTCTAATCAAGCGCTGTGGAGTACGCCACACTCAGACAATAACCATGGATTCTCCCTCATTTGTTCTGCTGCATTGCTGGCCAATGTCACTTAGCGCAGAGACCCTCTGTGTTATTCCACTCGCAAATCTGGTCACTAACTTGATTTCCATTCCCTAATATAAAATCCTCCCATGCTTGCTCTCTTCTCTCACCATTTTTCCACTGATTGTTTCTTGTCCCTATCTTCCTCTCTCTCTCTCTCTCTCTCTCTCTCTCTCTCTCTCTCCATTGAGGGTCACACATGTTGGCAGATATCATCCCGGGGCTTGTATGTAAATAAAAGCTGTCCATTTGGCCTGAGCAAGCTGGCTGCTCTTTGATACTTTGGCGTGTGTCCCTTCTCTGTTCTGGCAGCGTTTCTAATGGCATTACCCTATATTAGACATTTGGCTGAGGCTCTTATCAAGGGACATAAACCCATGAGGCTCACACTCTGATGTATGTGTGTGGATACGTTTGGGGGTTTGCTCCCATGCATGATATGACATATTTGTATACAAAAACATCACATACACTGAAGTAAACACTGCCACGGCCTCGCACATTCACCACAAAGCTGATAAAAGGCTGCTTCTGTCTGATACGTTTCTGATTTTCTGTGCTCCAGTTGCAATTTTTACAACTTCAATAAAAATGTTTACTGTTGTTCGATTATTTATTTACAGGAAACAAATCTACATGAATATTAAACAGTCTATCAAAACTTTCCTATCTTTTATATCATTCTTAGTGAGGATAAAAATTGATATTTTAAGGTTCAATATGTAAGTTTCATGCATTCTTACATTAAATTTATGGTGGAGCTGTTTGTTGATATTAGGAAACTACATGTCTAAGGTAACGTTGGCTTTTGTTGTATAGGCCTATTGTTGCCACAAGAGGAGAAGAGAGGCACTGAAATGAAATGCAGGAACAGTGCTAGGATTGTTGCTGGAAAAATGTCACAGGTTGCCATGCCATGTAAAAATCAGTGTACAGGTCAGTATCATAGATTTAGACATCCAAGAGCATGATTAGCTTAGCAACAGTTAGCTAACGTCAACAAATGAGCTGCTTCCACCACAAACCTAAATACACAACTCTTACATACTGAAGCTTAAAAAAAATAAAAAAAAAATAAAAAAATCTGAACAGAAGTACCTTGTGGATTTTGCCCAAACAGTAGTGAATAGAGCATTTCTCTGTGACTATTTCAGCCTTAGATAATGAAGTATTTGTGATTGACACTAAATTAACTACAGTGGGTGTGTGTTCATCTTATGAAAGAACATGACATACAGTGCAACACTGTGGTTGACTGATGTGTTTTTCATATTTTATGGACAACAGTGGAGGTCTGTGGCACAAAGGGATAAGATATATCAGGCTCTGGCTACACGGCCATACCAAGTGGGATTAATGTGTTGTTGGTGGTTGGTTTGGGGGTTTCACAGGATTTGTAATCAATAGGAGGGGAATCATCAATCTTAATGGTTAAATTCCTCATGTAAAATATCCAGACAGTGACAACTTGTATGCCTGTCTCCTCTTTATTTGCCCCTGATTCCTCCAGACTCGTTCACTCTGCCTGGAGCTCCTCTGGGGGTCTGGAGGAGGATGGAGCGAGGAGGAGAGAGTCCCATCACGCAGGACAGTCCTGAGCGGCCGGGGAGCAGCCCAGATCTCAGCTGCCTCCCGCCGCCGGGGAAGAAGGGCCGCTTAGAGCTCAACGGCAGCCCCACAGGACCCCGTATACGGCACAACGGAGCCCCACAGAGACCCCTGGGAGGTAAGACACATGTTGATTAGGAGAAATAATATAAACATGTTAGCTGTTTACTCATGAGAAGAAGCTCTAAAACAACCAGATTTCACCTACTTCACCCAGGTGTCAGAGGGTTTTAAGCTCCTGTGTGTCAAACCCAAAGACAGCCTTTGGCTCTGCAAAGAGCCACATCCTGGCAGTGACTTGAGTTTGGCTCAGTGCACTGTGTTGCTGCTGGGAGAACCACAGAGCTGTTTCTACACTGTTAATCTATAAGTCTGGAGGGAACTGTATAATACAGGCTTACCAAATAAAGGAGATTGCTCCATATAAACAAGATTTATACAACTCAGCCTGGGTTATCGATCTTTGCATTCAATGTGGAAGTTGTTACTTGTTTATGTGTGTGCATGTGTGTGCATGTATGTTTGAATGCACCTCCTTTGTCTGCGCCTGGGTGCTCGTGTTGCTGTAGGTTTTAGAATTATCCTAATTTTATTTTTATCATTCCCTTTTATACACTGTCATATATAGTTATGACATTAGAATAGAAATATTCCTCCTAATTTTCTCATATATCTTGGAATAGTTTTGTAAACTGTGGGATCTGTGCTGAAGGAATGATAAAAATGACAGTTCACTTGGTTTGAGCAGTGTATCAGATTGTAAAGATAGATCTGCAAGTGCTTTAGGAAGAGTTAATAAAGGAACACGGGGTTTTATTTTGATGTAGCAGGAATTAAGAAAAAAAATATTGTGCTGATAGGTAAAAATGAATGAATGTAAAATGTAAAATTCTGCGGAAGAACCGTGATGAAGGATTGAGGGAGGGACAGAAAGACTACAGAGGAAGGGGTTTCCTGTGCTGAATGGATGGTTGGCCTGTAATAATGACGGGTTGTCTTTGAAGACAGGAAACTCAACGTGTCTCCTCCAAACCACACTGCTGCCACGAGGAGGGGGCCACACACACACACACACACACACACACACACATATATGCAAACACACAACAGAGCCACATGCTAACACACACACATTTACATGCTGTCACCAAACATACGTCCATATTCACAGAGTTTGTATACCGTGAAACACACTCCAAAAACAATACTGCCATAACACACTCCCAGACACACTCCACATACAAACATACTGAACACACATATCTTATTTTAATATCCTCGTTCACTCATCCCCATACATATTAGAGGGATTAGAGGTTTGAGGCAACATCGCATCATCCAAACCAGATCACACAGTCAGCGGGCAAATCACAGGACACTGGATATAAGAGAAGACAGACTGAGGTGCAGAAAGAGGAGAGAGCGATATAGAGCCGGAGAAGGGGAGAGAGAGAGATGGTGGGAGAGAATGGGAGAGGAAAAAGGAAGAGAGAGAGGAGTGCTGGTCGGAGGGAGCTGCTCTGTGTTGACAGTTATATTTCCCTGTTGGGGGAAATTCACTTACTTGAATTGGCACAGCGCTCCAGTGTGTAATTCACTCCATGAGAGCCTGGAGGACTGGGAGCAGAGTGATTAATGAGGAGGAAATAGAAATATAGGAATTGACTGATTAAAACAACGGGTTGGGCGGTGTGGGGGTGGAGGCTAATGCTGCATGCACCTCATGTGTTTGTATGGAGGAGCATGATGTGTGCTGGGAAAAGGAGGCATATGTGTGTGTGTGTGTGTGTGTGTGTGTGTGTGTGTGTGTTTGGTATTGTGTGGTATCCATGTGGTAACACACATCGCTGTGCCCTGTATTATTAGTGCTGGGACGCTGCCTAATGCTCTCAGTCCATCATTTCTTCTGAAAGCTTTAATTAATTGCCAGATGACAGGTGGCCCAAAACCAAAAGCCTTTTAGGAAAAAGGTTGATATTGGAGAGAAAGTAAAGATAATAGAACAGGAAGCCAGAAGGACAGGGATACTGGAGGAGAATGCTGATATAACAGAGACTGAAAAGCCGTAACTGATTAAGTATTCTATGAAAATAAGAAGACGTGTGATATATTATTTTATTAAAACATAGTCATTAAAAATAATAATATTCTATGTGTGGACTTTATCAGGTCATAATGCATTATCACGCAAAATAAGCTGACCATGTACCTAATTTGTTGGAATAAAATGTTGTATACTTTATACTATATATTTCGGCAAACCACAGATGCATGTAATATTTGTGAACCAATAATAGTAGTGATGCGTTGATTGAGAAATTCAGACTTTAACAACTGTAATAATTTTCACAGTTAAGCAGATGTTACTACTGTATTACGGTTTTTCTGTTTTTACTGCGTTCATTTATTATTCTTTTCTATAAGAAATGTGTTAAAAAGTATAAAGCAGTATCTGCGGTGTTTTAAAGTATTTAAGGTCTTTTCATTATCTTTGAATGATCACAAATCAGTGACATAAATTCATTAAACAACCTTTAATAAAACACAGCAGTTAAACAGCAGCTACATGTTATAAACAGAGGAAAAGTCACAATTTCTCCATAAATGCATATTAACCTTATGATGTTTTAACCATTCAACTGTGTTTCTCAGAAATTACATTCATACTTAACTATTTCTTTACAGCACTTAAGTCAGGTCAAGCAAAATGATTGGATTAATAGGAAAAATTTTGCAAAGAAAATGACCCATGATGTATTTAGTTATATTTATACCAAACCGTGATCTTTTCCTAACCCTAACCAAAGCACCATTTTTTGTCTAAAAATAAAAACTTAATGGCAACATTTAATTCCACCTTAGTTACACAAAATGACCTTTTGTAAAGTACAATTTATCTTTAGACAAGATCTTGTTAAATCAACCTGGACACTGGATTAAGTTTATTTGTTGCACTCTAGTATGATGTCAAAGCTAAACCGTAACAGCCACAGATAAGAAAATAGTTGAATAGATTATTATTATTATAGCAGTTACTGTTTAACAAATGTTGTGATCCAATAGAATGAGAAATGGAAACACCTCTGTGCAGTGTGTAGGAAAATGATAACAACCTGTTTTTTGTTTATCATGTTGAGGTTGGAAAGGTCATCAAATCCTAGCATACTTGTATTGATAAACCTCTTTTCTAGATGTAGTGGATGAATTTGCCTCAGTTAATAATTGATATCATTATCCCTAACCAACTTTCACATGTAGTGCTGAACTTTTGAGAGTATGCCAAGTTTTTTTTTTGCCCTGGCTTGTTTGTGGGATTGATGGGTGCGCTTGATCAAAACCGTTGGTTTGGTGTGTCTGGTTTGATACTTATACCGTAACAATATTTAAGGACATTCTGTTGACAACTTTGCTTATAATATAAATCTATGTAACAACCATTAAATACTCTTCAAAAGATACTGTATGTTTGTCATTAAGGTTTTCCACTCTCATTAATCCTCTGGTGAAACAGACAGTTGTAACAAGTTAAGGTCTTTTGAATATTGTCTTTGCATATCTGTACGGGGAGACTAGTTATAGCCGCCTATCTAATAAACCGTTAAACCCTTTGAAAAAGCGTCTAGTGAACAGTGAACAACACTGTTAAAGTCTATTCGTCGTTGATAAATGTAATGTAATTGAGTATGTCAAGTATTGCAACAAAACAAAAAGTGGTTACAAGCCACAACGATAAATACAAGCCACGTGTTTGCTGTCAATGAAGACAATAAAAGTCATTATTTTATGCTGCCATTCTTTTTTTCCTGCCTCTGTCTTCTTTATTCAGGTCTGATGATTCCAGTCTTCTGTGTGGTGGAGCAGGCAGACGGAGGGATTCAGACAGACGGATGTGAAGGCAGAGACGAGCACGCAGAGTTTGTCCTGGTCAGAAAAGATATCCTGTTCTCTCAGCTGGTGGAGACGGCTCTGTTAGCACTCGGCTACTCCCACAGCTCAGCGGCGCAAGCCCACGGTCAGTCAAAGAAACAATACCAACTTCTATTAACTTTTTTTTTTTTTTTTACCACTGCTATCATAACTCTATATACAGTTCTTATGAAATAACCATAACAAAGTAACATTTGATGTTTTCCTGTAAACATGTGATGCCGCTGACGTGTTACCAAATAGAGAAATGTGTAATTATATGGAATACATTTCTGTATCAACTGTTGGAAACATTTGATTGTGAAATTAAATTACTCAACTCAACAAAATAACATATAGACATTTAATTTTACTTAAATTACGTAACATTAATATACATCAGTAAACATAATATGTACAATGATGGTGAAAATTCCCATGAAACCCTGCTACATTACATCATCAAACCATATCTTGTTATTGTTTTCAGACAGACACCTAGCAGTAGAAATCGTAACATATCATTGTAGGTTTTTGTACAGCCATTATGTGAGCGCACAACAAACCAAAATGTCAAAGTAAATCATTTTTTGAGAGTCTCTATAGACAGAATTATGCCTGACAGAAGTTTTTAACCCACAAAAGGAGATGTTTCCATACATTTTTGTTATATTTGAAGCTTTTCTTAGCCCATAATAAGGCCGACAAAAAGAACTGGCTTCACTCCACGCTCAGAAAAACCTCACAACCTTCTTTTCTGCCTCACTCCAGCTTCACACAACTACCTGTACTCGCAACAATGGTCATATTCCACAATGTGGAATCATTCAGTGTAAACACACTCGGTGTGTTTCTGCGCACTGTTAACTTTTATCTTGACCAGGATTTACCTTAAGCCCAACTAACACAAACAAACAAACAAAAGAGCTTTGTTTGGACGGAGCCAGACTTCACTGACGGAAAATCCTTGGGCTAAGAAATACTGACTGCCAGTATTCTTCAAATCCTGTGACAGCACTTTTATTAAAATATAAACCAAATGGCATGTTGCCTTTCAAGAGCATTTCATCAAGGCTATTATTAATAGTCATGATTTTCCAACCACCAAGTGTCTCTCACTGTGTAAACTGTGGTATAACTGACACAGAATGACATGCCATGTAGTTCACCGGTCAAGACTGGAATGATGGCTGTGAAGAGACTCTCCCTCTAATCAGTGACCTGAAAAGAAAATGGATGTGAGGTTGTCTATTTAGAGCAGACACTGTACTGGTACAGTGGCAATAAGCACAAGAATGTTTCAAAAACACAACTAAGACACAGACAGAGCCTGTAAAACTCATTAAAGACACAACAAAGAGCTGGACAAGAATGTCTCCACAAGACAAAAATACATTGTGTATTCAGTAAGTGTGTGTGTGTGTGTGTGTGTGAGGGTGTGTGTGTGTGTGTGTGTGTGTGTGTGTGTGTGTACTGTATTTGTGAGAATGTTTATGAGTGGAACACAAGAAATAGTCTGTAATTTATTGTTGCACACATGGTAGTCATCTGCAACAGGACAGTGTCATTTACTGCTGTCTTTTTCTCAAGTATGCAAAAAATTCCATCTGTGCAAGGAGTTTTACATTGATATAAAACGGTAACAACTGAGCAACAGAGTGTTGAAACACACAGAAAATAGTGGGAGATCCCCATCTGTTCAGTTGAATGTTTATGAGGCGTCATCCACATTAAGTCTTGTTGAAATTATGTCAGCAGATGCATTGATATATAGACCTGGTCTAATATACAGTATGCATGCAAGTGTATGTCATTATTGTTCTTTCTGCAGAAAGGGAGATGTCTTATTTCTGTTCTTGTTTTGTTTGGACCCTTTAGTCTAACTGGTATTCATCACTACTTTCTTATTTACTCTCTTAAAATTTTATCACAATAATAATATTTTAAAAAGTAGTTTTCACAGTCTATAAATACTTTGACCAACAAAAAGAAGCATAAGTTTTAAATTTCATAAACAATCAGAAACAAAAAACACATGAGAATCATACACCTAAACAGTTCAGCTTGTTTTGTTTGAGAGTGAATATTATGACTGGTTTATTACAGTTGAGGGTTAAAGCGATACTATTGCTCTGCTGATTCCATTTAAGACTATTTCAGTCAGGGCCACGTTTGACAAAAAGCTTATTTCATCTCCACTAAATTATAGTTGTTGGGATGGATCTGTTCATGGAGACCTCCAGAAGTGACCAGGCATCAGTGACGATACAATTAAGTCGAACGTAGCACGAAAAGGCGGAAGTGTCCTGCAAAGCGACTAGCAGACAAAGCACTGAATGTATGCAACTGAGCAGGTAGATAAGCAGTTTAATACCTTTGCCTTAGATGAGATTCACCAATTGGGTATGAAGAAGATCAACTGAGCCATCGGCTGATGTGGGCTGGCTCTCAGATCAGCTGTTATCAGTGATGTGCTGGATCATGGGCTGAGTTTGGCCTAGTCATCACAGATACCTGGATAAGAACAGACTTGAATTTTTAAGAATATTTAGTCAATCCGGACTTGACCTCTGCTGTTTTTACTCTTAACAAAACATTAAGACAAAATATAAAAGAACATTTAGACAACGGTGCTGCATGTGGCCCATTGTCTCATAAACAAGTAGGTAATCCCTTTACTGCTTTAACACTCAGAGGCTCTTATCAAGCCTCCAGCCCACGTAAAGCAGAGATGAACTCTTGACCTCCACTTCAATGATTTCACCAATCCAGTGTTCATTCACCTATCATTTAAGGACGTATAAGAATAAAAAGTTAGAATTTTGTCTCATTAGGAGCCCAAAGAGCTTAAATGATCATTCTTTTTGTGGCATAATGCCATACAGCAGATTAATCACTTAAGTCAAATCTGTTCTTGAATAATAATGCTTAAAAAACCAGACATCACTGCTGCCATCTCCCCAAATCTCACCAATTAGTCAGTTGGCCTGAAGCACAAAGCAGTCCCATTAATAAAATGCTGGCATTGTATGTATCTGCACACCGCAGATATGTACAGTCTGAGAACCAGAAGTTTCACACCAACATTTCTAAACACATATATATCAATATTATATTGTTGATAACTACTCTTGAGGATTTCGCCACTATAGAAAATTCGATGAGGCCGTAATAACAACCATGGCTCTCAAAACAACAGCATTGTTGTTGATTTTATGGTTCCGGTTAGGCTCTGGTCTGTCTCTGGGCTTGGTTTAAACAGATAAATGTGATTTACAGTGTATTTAAGAATATTCAAACAAAGCCATGATCTTTTCCTAACCCCTACTAAAGTGCTTTCATGGCCTTAAGCTAAAATCCTATGGTCAGGATATGAACTCCAGTCTCCGGTGGCACAGTGGGTTTTGCATTCACCATCCACCCCAACCACCTCTTGTCGATTGAGGAAAGGCAAAACTGTAGAGGATCCTTCAACTGCAAATTGTGTTGCGATTATACATACATCTGTGGTTTGTAGAAATGTGGAAAGGCATCATTTTATTCTGGGGACTGGGTTGCTGAAGCAACAACAAATAGATCAATCTCAACAATGAACTGGAATTATCGTTCAAGGGGTCTTGTGTTACATCCAATTCTGATATCTACAGCCATTTCAGAAATTGGGGGGATTTAAACAAAAATCAGCAGCACTGATAATAGTGGAACAGTTTCCAACTTTTTGCACAATGGGATATGGGATCACACATAAAATCCCTCAAATTCCAGTAGACTTGAGAATATCTTACCATGCTGTTTCACAATTTCTGTTTTGTTTTGTTTTTTGTACTTCTAGTAAGAGTTTATTATACCCTTCCTTTCAGCTGACTCAACTGAAGGTCTTTTAAGACATTTGGGCTGTAAAGTTCAGAACTGTAACTGTAACTGACACTGTGTTAAATGGAGTTCGAAAAATAAACAACACTCGATGCACATTATTGTAGCAATGGTCAAAAATCACCCACTAACATATATGACGAGCGTTGACTATGGTTTGCAGATGAATGCCATTAGTAGCACTTCAAGCTCCAATGTTTTTGCCAAGTATTGGGGGAGGTCTCTCTCTCTCTCTCTCTCTCTCTCTCTCTCGCTGTCTCTCTCTCTCTCTCTCTCTCTGTCTGTCTCATCAGTGTGTATGGAAAACAGCGAGCCACATTGGTCCCCTGTCCACATCAATGCACTCCTCTCTACAAACACCACAGCAGGGGCTTCAAAGGCAAGACTAAACGGGACATCGCAACTCGACACAAACAAAACTCTGAGAATTAACCCGAGCACAGTCCGCATACAGTGTGCACATGTATGCGTGTGTGTGTGCACGCTCATGTTTGTAAAAATACACACAGGGCACAGTCATGTAAACTTTATTTAACCCATACAATGATACATTTACACACGCTCACACTCAAATGTACATCCACAGTGTATTCGGTGTAACAGAAAACACACACACACACACACACACTTCCCTCCTGCTTCTCTCAAATGAATACTTTTTGTTTTTTAAAACAAGCGTTTATGTTAAATGAATAATTTCTGGCTTAAATTATACATTTTTTCCCCTGCGGTCCACAACCAAAATTACACAGAGTCCTAGCTATTTTCTCCCTGTTTGAATTGTGTCCTGCATTCTTGTGTCCCAGCGGTGTATTTAAAGTCCCCGCTGAGGACCACGGCCTTTCTTTAATTAGCTTACCCTAGTAATTAACTGGGAGATATTGTTTATTTCAATTATAAGGGTCTGAAGGCTTTTATAGAATAGATGGGAGAAGACCTGTACTTTACGGCTTTAGACAGTGAACAGTTAACATTGGTCAGTAAGAGAGAGAGAGACAGACAGAGAGGGGTAGAGGGAGTATTGTTGCTGTGCCACGTCTAACAGGCCACAGAGGGTCACTGCTGCTGACCGTCAGCTATTTACTGGACATCTCAGTTTAGACCCAGTGTAAATTGTAGCCTCGTCTCTGCCATGAAGATGTTGCATACCACATTGTTAAAAAAAAGTTAGTTAAAGCATTTAGTTATTTATTAAAAGGACATTCTACTAAAATAATTCCTGAAGTTTGCTGATGTTTGACTTAGGGTGCAGGACTTTATTTAGAGCATAAATGGTCATTGTTAAAATAAGGGCACAGTGTGTGATACTAACTACAAGAAAGTTGCTATTCTGATAAATTATTTATCACTGGTCAATAAGGCATAAAAAGTGATTAATTAAACATTAGAGATGCTCGTCTTTCCTAAGCAGAGGGCTCAACCTCGGCTCAACTTCATCCAAATTATTTATCAGACAAGGTTTGGATCGTTTTAGTGAAGTGTAGCGCTTCCTCGTGCAGTTTTTTATTTGTCTATTCCCAAAGGTCGGGTCAGGACCCACATGGGGGTCACAGGAGATTTTATTTGGGGCGCCACAATAACTGTACTTTTCCAGCAAATGTTAAACTTTCAATGATAACCATGTTTTTGATGGATAATATTTGTCTCATAATTGTACAGTGAGTCTAATACGAAAGGCTAATGTGCAATCTGCATGTTTTATGGACGTTAAGTGCATTAAATAATGTTTCGATTTACTGTATCTCTTTAAAATGGCAGATTTACCTGTCCAAGATCATATCGGAAGGTGATGCAGACATGACATAACATAACATGAAAATGTCCCCTTGTCATGAATGAGAGATAAGATGTGAACTGAGTCATGAGGATTTTTCACTTTTAAAACGTAGCCACCCAGAAAAAAACATTTGGGAAACACTGTCATAGAAGACTTCCTTGAGATGGAATCTAGATGATAGGGTTGAGCCATGCGTATGGGGTTTCCCTCAGTGTTTCCAGGGGTGGAACCTGGAACCAGTTTGGAAGAAGCCCTGCATGCATGTGCAGCCTGCTGTGACCATTAAGACTTATTCTAGCATGGGACAATGGGATTACTGTGTGTCCACGTGTATTTGTGTCCGTATGTGCGCGCACAGCCATCCATGCGTGTAGGCCTGTGCAAGTGTTGATGAGAGAAGTCAGAGACACGAGTGTGTGTTTGTGTATGGATTTGCGTTTGTGCGGATGGGCACACTCAGACATGAGCCAAGCCACCAGCTGGCCACATTAAAGCATGTCTCTGGGAGGTGGAATTTTAATGTGGAAATGGGAACAATGATTTCTACTTTTAAATGTGGACATGAAGCAGAGCCCATTGAACAGCAGACCAAAAATGATGGATCAATTATTAATGCATTTACCATCACACTGTGAGCATGCGAGTGAGTGTGTGTGTGTGTGTGTGTGTGGGTGTGTGTGTGGGTGTGTGCTTGCATGCAACTGCTACATGTACGTGTCCACTTCTCTTCTCTGTGTGCTGTCATGTGTCATCTGCGAGTTGTTTATCTGCTTATTCACGTGTTCACTTCCACCCAACTTGGCATTAAGAGAAATTGTTATATTTTCAGTTGTGTGGATGCTACACGCTGATCAAGACCATTTCTGTGTCTTTGTGTGTGTTTGTGTGTTACAGTGTTTTAAAGAAAAAGGCACACACAAAAAAAATATGAAAAACAGACAAAGCCAGTGAGGAAGGCTCTTATTTTCCTCTGTCATAAAGCGAACTGAGTATTTTATTCCACCTCTTTAAAATACTTTATTACTTTTCTTCCTTTACAAAATAACTACATACACTAAACTCTTTCACATGTGATATTTAGGATTTCACACATGATAATGTAATATCACATAGAAAAGCCACAGTGTCTGCGGAGAAAAAAAACACATGACACGTGATGTACAGCTTTATATGTTATATGGGAAAACAATGTTGAAATGAAACGTCCAAAAAAACCACATGTCTGTTCATGTTTACTCTTTTCAAAGACTGTCTTTGTGAAGGTTTAACCTTTTAACATCCACTCTCCTCATGGAACTGTACCTTAGGTTTTGGGTTAGGTTTATGACAGTACTAGACCAAAATGCATTTATTATACTTCATTTGAACCCTAGCCCTTTTCTAGTTTCGCTTTTTAATATGTGTTTAAAACACAAACTAAACTTCATTAGTTCAAGTACAGCTGAAAGGTAACCTTAAACCTACCTTCACCTCTGAACCTAACTCTTAAATGGGTTTCTGGTGGCCGACTGGATTGTTGTAGGGTTCAAATGAATTGGAAAATGCATACACTAATAAAAACAACTCTTGTATAAAAAAACAAATTAACGTTGCCAATTAAAAATTGATGCAATATCAGATGGTTCACTTTGGTTTATTAAACATCATCTTGGTGGTCTTTGGTTCTTCTGGGGTTCTTCTCTTCCCTGAGGGTCTGGTCCACACTGTTCATGGAGGATTAAGTGATGTGCCCTCTGTATGAACAGATAATGAAGAACACAGCCCAGCCTGTCTGGAATCAAAGATATAACTGAGCTATAAACACAGAGGGAGAAAGGGAAAGGAGTCATGGAGATCAGAGGGTTTTGGGAAGAAGAGAAAACTAAAGTAAGAAGAAAAAAGCAAAACGGAGATATGGGGGAGGGGAGATGGGTGGGATAGAGCGAAGAACCAGGGGACAGAAAGACAGAAAGAGAGAAAGAGAGAGAGAGAGAGAGACAGAGACTTCTCAGGACCCGTCTGGATCTCATTTAGAGAATAGTAATGCGATTAGCTTTGTTTAGTTTTCACAGCTCCAGCCAGTCCCCATGAAAAACCTGTATGTGAGCGCGTGTACATGTGTGTTACTGTGTGATCATTCCTGCACTCACAGGGTTTTCTCTAGGCTTGATATTCTTCTTAAAATCTACAAATTAAAAATACTAATAAATGCACACAAAAACTTGTTTATTCCTTTTTACTAGGATTTTAATAGGATTTGCTTGTGTATTTACTTGCCGCAGAAATGCACGAAAATAAACCCGTTAAAATTATTCATAATAACTTTTTTTTTTCCTGGCATTTTTCTCCAAATTTCCATCCACTACTATATTTAAGAGATCTTCTTGTTTCATTCTGGTGAACTCTGGTGAATCTTTTATAATAAATTAAAAAAAAAAAAAAAAAAAAAGAGGTTGGTTGATGAAACTCTAATGTATCAACTGCATTTTCACATCAAAACGACCATAGAAGGGTCAAACAGTTTCTTTTGTATGATGAAGATGTGAGAGATGTGTTATCAATGCAAACAGGCTCAAAATTATCTATAAAACTGTGATAGAGCAAAACATCACGCCACATTTTTAGTAAAGTAGATGCACTGATACTGATATAAAACTGGTAAAAGTAGCCCGCCTCTAATATCTGGGCACAGCAAAGTTGTTTAATCTCCTACGACCCACTGTCCACGTATGAGGACAAGAAATACACAGCTTTACACTAAAAAAAAAAGAAAAAGAAACAACTGTCCACCGCAAATGACATTCCATAAAATTTTTTAAGAATACATCTGAAAAAACTGTTGCATC
>JAPQRQ010000015.1:18938079-18952728 GCA_037367365.1 Apogon talboti
ATCTGAAAAAACTGTTGCATCATGATGTTTCCAATATAAGCAATTATTTAATTAAAAAAAAGCCAAAACTCAAAAACTTGGGGCTCCTGGGTCTTAGGAGGTTAATATACCTCCTCTATATACAAGTATATCTTATCTACTGTATAGATATAATGGATTCATTTGATTATATACTGTAGTTTGTCATAGTTTATTTTTGTTTTTTATGTTGTTGTGAATTGACACTATTGACATGGGAAAAAAAAAAAACATGGCAGATATGGTTCACAGTTGGAGTCTAAATCTTTTACCGTTGGGCTCATTGACTGCCCAAGAGGGCCCCCCCACCCCAAGGGTTCCAATGCAGAGGCAGTATATTTACACCCACCCCTGGATGAAACATAGCAAGTATTCACCATCATTGCGTCATTTAGGTTGTACTTGAGTGTAATAGCTGCAGTTACATGGAGCGTATTTCTTCAAACTGTGATAATGGTTTGTGATTAGAGAGTCCAACTTGATAACATGTCTGTTCACATGAGCCAAACCATTTCATTAGAATATTCCTTTTTTGACATTTGCAAAGTTGTCCCACCTGCTGTGATGTCGAATCTACAAAATAGAACAAAAAGAAGA
The DNA here is from genome assembly GCA_037367365.1 of Apogon talboti. Taxonomy (NCBI): domain Eukaryota; kingdom Metazoa; phylum Chordata; class Actinopteri; order Kurtiformes; family Apogonidae; genus Apogon; species Apogon talboti. The sequence goes on from JAPQRQ010000015.1 coordinate 18,938,695, forward strand.
AAATTCCATCAATTTTATTCAAAGTATTCAGTCCATTAATACTTTTAAGATAAGATAAGATATTCCTTTATTAGTCACGCAAGGGGAAATTCCAAATTTTCAGCAGCAAGAGTGGAGAAAAATATAGCACACAAGAGTAAAACAAGTATTAGAAATGTAACTTACAATCAAAAAAGCTATAAATACTGTTTACAGCTGTTATGTACATGTTGAATATATTACAGGTTGGATAGGGGAGATATTTATATGTACACCTACAGTATATACACATATCTACATACATAATTATACATGTACAGATTATGCATGAGTATGGTTTATTGCACAGATTTTCTTAATTATTCTGGCATTATTCACCTTTTTGACTAAAGCCTTTCCGTCCTAAACTGTTCAACAGTCCTTAAATATCTTGCATCATAGTTTTGTTTTGCCACTGTCATGTTTGGGCCCCTCTCAGAAAGTTGCCACATCCGCTAACGTTACCTCCATGTGGTGCAAACATGCACAGGAAGAATAAATTCACGCTGTATGAAAAGGTGAAAAGGTCAATCACACAATCTGAATTCACTGCTTACCCAAAAACACTTAAGTGGGGCGATCATGAGCTCAGGTCATCCGGTTAAAACATCTTCCCACCAGCCCACCCTGCTCCCCAATGCAGAGCTATTATATACCACATATAGTATATACCATATGCTATAAATCAGAAACAGGCAAATGCTGAAACTTCCCATTAAGCATCTCGACACGAATCATATGGCTTGTTCTGCGGCTCCACCCACCTCCAGTCCACCACCGAGTAATTTTTCCCGCTTCCCATTCAGAGCTCTGTATTAAAGGCTGATGGGAAGACGGGGAGGAAGCTGTGGTGGCACCATTAACACATTCCTCTGCTCCTCTCACACTCTCAGCAAAGACTAAAAATAAAGTTTACCCTCAGAGCGCCCAATGCTGGAACCCCCCCACACAAGAGACAGTGAGATTTATTAATGGTAAATGAGGTGTGTGCGTGTATACCTATATATACTGTGTGTGTTTTTGTGGTGTTGTCTTCAGACCCCCCTCTGTCCCAGATGAAGCCTCCACCAACCTCAGGCTCCAGCCAGCCTGCCACCACAGACCACACATGTGTCCCATCTGCCACACATGCACATACACAAAATCTCACACTGATAGTTGGAAATATGAGCACTCCTTTGTATATGGACAATAAGAGGGTCTCTAAAACTGTAACAACCAACCACAAAATACACATAAAAAATGAATGCAGCGCTGCCCTCCGAGGCATGGCTGTACAGTAAATCCACCCACTGATGTGTACGTGTGTTGTATGTGTGTGTGTGTGTGTGTTTGACTGGACTATGTAACGTAGCGTGAACCATTTCTGCATGTTTGGGGCTCTGGGGGATCTCTGACTGTGTCACAGAGTGTCTATTAGGTCTGCAGGTGCCTTTTGTGTGTGTGTTTACGTGTGCATGTCAGTAACCTCAGCAGCATCACATTTCTTCATGACTGACATGGTCCTGCGGCTCGCTCCACAGCTCTTATTCATACGGCTTTAGCAGTTAAGTGCGTCCCACAGCTAATTTGGCAGAGTCTGCCCTTATAAATAATTTCTTTATTGTTTTTGCTAAATTGATTTCTGCTGCACGTCTAGGGCTGTTTATATGTGTGTGTGTGTATCACCACTCACTGTGGCTGAGACCCCAGGAGTGGTGGACTAGAACAAGAATGAACAACTGTACCCTTCCTCACTTCTCTGTGTGTCTCACTTCAGTCCAAAGATGCTTTTGTGGCGTCAAATACAAAGGCCCTCCTTGCCACATGGTACACATATCTCCTCATTCACATAGGTCATATTCATATATTTATTTCAGTAGTTTTGCAAAGTTCATGTATTTGGAGAAAGGTAGCAGTTGGTGGAAGAGGGTCCATTTGAGGTTCTTTACTACCTAATAAACTATTTCTTGTTCATTTAACTTGAAACCAGTCATATGGCATTGCAGGGAGAAAAAAAAGAAGAGAAGCAAAAGCAGCAAAACCATTCTGACTTTAATTGCATAATGTGGGCGTAGCTCCTAAACCACCGGGTCACATCCTGTTTCTTCATTGAGCCTTTGCATCTTTATTTAAACGTTATCTGTTTATAATGCGTTCTTCATGTGAGTCTCCAAGCTAAATGTGAAAGACAACCTCCATGACACTTCAGATGTTCAGGGAACTAACAAATCACAATTACTCTTTTTACTCTATAATTTGACTTTCACTTCACTGTGTTTGAGGTATTTTACTTCACTGCTATTCAAGTTACCTTTGTTATAAAGCAAAATAATTATCATTTGTTTAAAAAAAAAGTGTCCATGAGTCAGCTGATCAAGATAACATAATACAATTGACTTTTCTGTGAGTTGCGGCCATTGAAGACTGTGGCAGATTGATCCTGTTTAGTAGTAGTAGAACCTAGACCAAGCAAATGAGCATTTTATTGGAGCATCAATGGTTTTAATGTTTCCACTAGAGGCTTAGAGCCAATTCTGACAAACAAAATGAAAAGTACAATCATGTTTGATACATTATTTGAACCGCAAGGCTGCAATAATCTTATATGATCAAAACACAATATAACAGATAGTTTAAGTGTACTTAAAGGTCATAGTTTATGAATCCCATTTTGTTAAAAGTATTCCTCCTCTCAGTCATAACAACACATGATTTGCTGCTCTATGAACTTTTCAAAGCTTCAATAAGTTGTTTGTAGTTTTCATTCATCCACTTTGAGAGTCTGTCTGCGTTTCTCTCTCTCCGTCTTCTGTGTGTCCTGGTGGCCTCTTATTCATTGTTACAGGGTGGAGTTTGGGCTTTTTGGCAAACCACAATTAAGTTAATTGTTTAATTGCAGATAAATGGAATGAATACCACACACAGCTTGAAAGAAAAAAAAAGTGCACCAACACAAGTGTGTGCATCCATATACACAACAACCACACAAACAAATGCACCCACACACACACACACACACACACACACACTGGGCTGCATTCCCTGTTAGCCTCAATAACATTACGTGTATACAGTTTTTCATGAAGGAAACATTATTTTATAAAAAAAGGAACCATATAGTGACTCATCTACTCCTTTAGCCTGGACTCAGTCGTCATGAATCGCAACCACACACACTTAATATAAGAGTGAGACACAAGAGTGGGTTAAAACGACACAGGCTGGGAGGCACAGAGTGAAAAAGCAAATAAGATGAAATACACTCTGATTAACAGAAAAGGTGAAGTCATGCACAAAACTAACAGAAAAGTGATTTTTCCTTCATTGCATATTTATCTCTGTGTTAATGGTGTCTCTGGTGATCACATACTGCCATCCCCCACCCTCAAAAAAAAGAAAAACAGAAAGAAATTACACATAGAAAAAGAGAGAGAGAGAGAGAGAGAGTTAGGGGCCCTGGAGGACCAGAGCTCATTAAGGAGAAGATGAATATTTCATGTTCTATAATTCTTTCATAGTTCTGTGCCGTAATTTGCCTTGATTTACGTTTAAAAGAAAACTTTTTCATTTTACTGCACAACGTTGCCAGCATTGGGGCTAAAACAGAGTGAAAGGCAGAGAGAAAGGGAAACAGTGAGACAGAGAAGAGGAAAAAAAAAATAAAAAGAGACGTTTTTCAGGAATATTGAATCATGCCATGAGAAGAGCTGGTCTGGCTGCAGGGCTCCAGGGCTTGTGGTTTTGGGAGAGCAGGACTATATTGTGTTGCTCTGATGTAACATACAGTCTCCTCTATAGGGTAACGGTCAGAGATGGGAGGAGTAAAGGTCAATAGGGCCAGATTTAATGTAAGCTTTTGTACGAAAGTTAAATACAGCAACTGCGTTTGAACTTTCATGGGAAAGATTTTGTCAATGCAAATACCAAATTGACTTACAGAGGGTTTTTTTGTGAGTTAATGGAGAAGTGAAGTGCCCATCTTTATGCCTGTACAATGACTTTGAAACTGTTAAAAAAAAAACATCTTAAGTAGCATTAATAAGTGACATTTATCTGTGAAAAGGAGGTGTATATTACTTAAATTATATATCAATTCTTAATAATAGTCAACATTGTTTTGTCTTATGGAGTTATTTTAGCAATCAAACTAAGGTCTTTAACGCCAAAATATAATCTCTAATCCAAAACCAGATCGTGTTTGTTGTCCTGAGAAGTGCCCAATCCAAAGAATAGTCGGATGGATCAAGTAAATGACATGTTTGACAGTTGGGAAAGAGTGATATTTTGTTTGACTTTTGTTTACCAAAAGTAATAGTAAAAAGCTATATTTATAGTCCTGCTTAATGTAAGAAAGCACTTATTCTTAAATTGAAAGTTGAGAGAAGGGTTTCTGAAAGTGAGTAGAAAAATGGGGAAAGGGAAAATTTTGTGAGTCACAATTCCAAAGAATAAGGTGAATTAGTTCTTTTGACTAATAACTGAGTTGAAGAAATATTCAACATTTTAATACCCCTTTCACAGTGGTCGAAAGACTCACTAACATCTGGCTTTTGTCTTCTGTGTGAAAGGTTACAATCGGCATTCGTTCCCAGGTCAGATGACTCCTCAGTAGTCATGGATATTTATTGGATCCAGCTCTGATCGGTGATGGAAAGTAATGGAAACATGACACTGGGGTGTACCTGTTATTTTTCACCACTTTTCTGGCACGGTGACAAATTCCATCCATCTCCATTCAAGCTCAAAAGTTGTTGTTGAGTTTGAAAGAGGGACTGAAGGAAAAGAATTGTAACTTACATGCATTCATGATTCTATCTACACTTCCCTGGTTTTTGGGCACACTTATACTGCCAATGTGGATGTTAAAGGTTTAAGTCGTGTTTAAATCTTGAGAAAAAGCTAGAATTATTTTTATGGCAGCTTCCAAATGAACTTTTTTTATCTACATTTAATCAGAGAAAATCAGGTATTCTCCCATTATAATTTACCAGTAAAGGTGACTACGCAAAATATATCAGTAACTGAAAATAAAAACAAGCATCTACATCCACTGTCATTTGTCAAACTACATGGGCTTTATTTGTGAATCAGTGTTGCAGAAAATGACAGTGTCTAGAGCCTCTGGACATCCAAATAGGTCATATATGAGACTGCATTTTATGGAAATTATTTCATTGTATTGATGGGATCAGTGGTTCAAAAGTTATGAAACATTTTAGATCAGGAGATGCTTCTGTTATTTAGGTTTTGGAGGGTTAAAAGTCCTGAAATACACACTAACTTTTGGCATAAAATGATTTAAGGATAAATGATTGATGGACTAAAACACTGTAGTCCAACAACTAGGACTGAAGGTGTAAGAACCACGTTACAGTGGGTGGGACGACGCAGAGGAGAGGGGAGGAGGGCTGGGATAGTGGGTAGGGAGGTAGAGGTGGAGGACATTGAGAGGAGGGGTGGATCCTGGCATTCACCAGTTCAGGGCTGATTTGGATGTGGAGTCATGTTGGCTTGGCAAAGGCCCACTTCATTAGTGTCCTGATGCATTATGACTGAGTGGAGCAGGAGGCAGAGGAAAGAGAACGTGTAGGAGGGTTGTAGAGAAGAAAAGGAAAAGACACTGAAAGGAGAAAAACAAGGTATGAAAGAAGAGGAAGAAAACAGAAGAAAGAGGAGGCAAGCAAGAAACAAGGAGATGAACTCTGAATGAGCCAAACAGCCCTGGGTGTTCAGTCCTGCTCTCTGACATCATCATTAGTGCATGAGCGAGACCAGGCCCCGCCATCAGTACATGCATGTGTGTGTAGCGATTGATCCAAGAGTCCTTGCTGTCAGCCCAAATAAGTTTAGAAATGATGAAGGTCTGTGACTGGTGGGGTGGGGAGACGGTAGGTTTCGCAATGCCTCCATGATTTACCCTCAATTTAGTTATTAAGTGTCTCAGTAAGTTTGTATGGGGATGTTTGTGGCTGTGTGGTCCTCATTAGGGCAGGGATAGATATCTTTTTTCAGGCTTACGTCTCTCACTCGCTCTGTTGTTGGTTTCCTAGCATTCTTAACGTCTTTTCTCAATATCTCAAATCAGCACTTTGCATGAAAGACAAGATGGGGGAGGTAGAGGGGAAAATAACAAAAAAAACCAAAAAACCTAAAAACCTACTGAATTCCTGTAAATTGGTCATTCCCCCCCCGAGAAAATAAAGCCCCTGTGAATGAAACCGGAGCAATTTCATGGTCTGGCCTGCCCTCAATATTATTTAAGTAATACCCTGTTATTATTGAAGAGAGGGAGAGAAAAGCGAATGACTATTATCTTTATGTGGGTCCTTTAATTTTAATGCACCACAGATTTATAGCTGGGCATTCCAGTGGGGAGGCCCCTCCCTGCTCTTAAAGCAAGCGGGCGGGACACGACCGCAACGCTCTCACAACAGCCACTACCTTCTGACAAACAACCAAAGTCCCCACTTTCCCTTCCAACACTTCATCCTGCCCTCCTCACTGCTGTCAAATAGCCCTCAAACTGGTCCTGACAGTGGGAGAATCCCTCTGTGTCGGAATGAACTCCACCCATCACAAAAACAAATACATTTCTACACCTACCCACACTTTCTTTATTTAGAATGATTCTCCACCTTGCACTATGCACTCAACTTAAACAAAAAGACATAGGTCATTTACATCCATGTGCACCAACTATTTCCAATCTTTTCTTTTTTTTTAATAAATAAATGAATAAAAATAAAACTCTATATATTGACTCCCACTGCCCATAGTCTAAGACTGTTGCGTCCCACACTTAAGTTACGCTGTTTTTATTGGGTCTTTGATTGGAAGAGGGATATATCTAATAACGATATGATATATTAATTCATTTTTCCAATTAAAACATGCATTCTCTGGATGAGTTTATAAATGGTGAACTCATCAACACCACGCGAAATGCAAATGTGAAGCCTTAATTGTATTTTGCCAGACAGAAATGATGTAAAAGACACAAAACAAAAACAATTGCTAAGAAGTTAATAGATTAAAATGATGTAAAAGACACAATAAAACAAAAATTATGGAAAAAGATGTGATAGGACAAAAACTATGTGAAAGATGCAAAAAGATTAAAACAATGTAAAAAATAAATAAATAAAATTGAAAAGACATGACAAAGAAATGTCAATCATATGTCACTCTATGCAGTTATTAACTTGTTTTTGAACGTTTAGGTTGAAATTTCTCTTTTAGGTCAAGCTTGAGCTACACAGTATAGGTATAACACACAGTGAGCTGGTCAGGCTGATAAAGACCTGTGTCACAATATCTGTATTTATTTTACATCATCATCATCATCCTTGTGTATGTCCTGCTTATTATACAGCCACTTACAAAAAAATAAATGACAAAACACTGATATAATAATTTGATATGAAATTATTTTATGCCTTCCACTAATTAAGATCATTTCTAATGGGCTCTACAGTTGGAACTGCGTATACCACACCAACAATTTTATATTCATTGTAAGCATACAGAAATAACAGACCATAGGACGTCATTCTTGACACAACTGAAAACTCAATAAAGCCAGACATTTCAGATGAGTTGAGTTGATTAACCCCAGACGTATTCGTGTTGAGTTCATCCATTTCCTTCATTGTATAATGTAGTCGTACTTACAGTTTTAAGAGTACTGAAATGTAAATCTTGCAGGGTGCAGGCTGCATATAAATAATAATAGAACAAATTAATCCTCATAAACAGTGCTCCTTTTATTTAGCACCTCTGTGTTCAGTCAGTAGTTGCTCCAACAATGTTTAAGTCCCAACAAAATGAGTTGCTTCTGTTTCTTTTACCACATTTACATAGATAAAATAAAGCTGCATTTGCATCTCTGAGTTGTTAAAATAATGCAGCATTATTAGAATGAGCATTAAGTAAATCAGTTTTTGCCATTAACAAAATAGATGCAGCTTTATAGACAAAAAGGTGTTTTGTTATTGATTGTTGTTGTTTTTGAACTACTACACCCATATAATTATCGATCTTTGCTGAGGACAATCCAGGTTGTCTCAGCCTGAAGTGAATGGTTCGCCACTTTGTTCTGAATGTTTCCGGAAAGCACTGTAGACGTCTTTTAAATACAGTACCCTGTTTTATTTGTCTTTATCCACAAATTATTGAGCGCCTCCAAATTTATGAGACGTCACTTTCTTAATAGATTTCCATACATTTTTTTGTTCTGGTTTAAGACTTTAATGACTGATCACAGATGATTAAAGTTCTTTGTCCCGTGTCCTCCTCAGCTGTCTGTCCTTCTGAGGTTTTCAATGGGCTGGTTAAAGAATGATGGGGTGTCCTAAGTTTGTAAATGAGAGACTTCCTGGCAGACAGGTGGTTGGCATTTTACTAGAGCTAATCTTACACACATTAGGTCAAAGGTATACGGGACACATAGCAGCTTGAATCCCAGCCTTGGAGCTGGTTAATAGACTGTGACGCCCTGTGAGCTGTGAAACACTTGTTCTTGCCCTCTGTTCACCCTGCAGCCCTATAGCCCTGGCTACTGTGTGATGAATGGAGGAGCAGGGTGTTTTATAGGATGTGTTGCATCATCACAGGTTTCTATGAACTGTAGAATATAAATCATTGTCTTTGTAAATGGATATATGGCACACATAGTTAATTGACGTCAGTGATCCTATAGAGCACATATTTCAGTGTTGCATTGACTATACGATGGATCCACATGTTGAAATTACAAGAACTTACTCTAATTATTAGTACTGCATCTGCCCAGCCTAGGACCTTTCAGTTCATTTTTGATGTCCAAGGGAAATTACTGGACCAAAATACCTCTGGATACAATTAAACTGAAAATCAATCACGTTTTGCTAAAGTTTTACAAAGAAAAAAAAACTGTCAGGGTACAGAAAAGTTTATGTGTAATTGTTTGTTCTTAGGAAAGTTATACTATCCATTTTGTTCACGGGATTCAAAAGATTGTCAGCTTCGTATCAAGCTCAACCCATTTCATACAAATGGTTGTGATTGGCCTGGAGGTGGCAGAGCTGGAGGTGTTGAGATTTTTCAGAGTGATAATGATAGACAGGATTAAGAAAGAGTACATCAGAGGGACTGGTCAGGCCGGACGATTTTGCGACAAAAAGAGGCCAGGTTTAGATGGTGTGCAGAGGGATGTTGAATATATTGGTATGAGGATGATGAAGATGGAGCGACCAGGCAGGAGGTAAGGAGGAAGGACAAAGAGGAGATTTATGGTTGTGATGAAGGAGTATGTGCAGGTTGTTGGTGTTGGAAAGAAGATACCTGAGACAGGGTCAGATGGAAGCAGATGATTTGCTGTGGTGACCCCTAAATGGAGCAGGGAAAAGTAGTAGTAGTAGTTGTAGTAGTAGTTGTGATTGGCTTGTCACGGGTTTGGTTGGATGGATGTTTGAAGGGGAGGCAGGCCAGATAAAATCTGCCAGTACAAATGAAACATGTGCCCATAGATTTGTCTCACATTAGTTAATAGGCAACTGGTGTATTCTGCAAGAAATCATCAATATGGTGATTATCACATTGTCAGTTTAAAACCGTTCTTGGATGCAGTCTTGATCAGGGGTCACTGTGCCCCATTAATCAGCTCTTCTGTCTTTCTCGTCAGGCCCATCACAGGCCACCCCCTGCCCCGATAAAGGAGCACCGCCTGTCACCGATGCGTGAGGAGCCCTTACCTGCCCCGGCCAATGAAGTGGGGTCACAGACAGTAGGAACGGGTCCAGCTGGATGTCCACCTGGCTCCGTTGGCGGGAGTGGAAGTAATAAGAAGCCAAGGTCACGCACCAAGGTAGAATATATGATTTTAATTTTCCTGCTCAGTATCATTCAGGACCTCTAAAGTTATAGTCTTGGATTATTTCCTTTTTGCTTAAATTCTCCATGTCTATTTCTAAAATGTCTTTGTTTCATCTAGATTTCCCTGGAGGCCTTAGGTATCCTGCAAAGCTTTATCCAGGATGTTGGCCTGTACCCAGACCAGGAGGCTATCCACACCTTGTCAGCACAGCTTGACCTCCCCAAGCACACAATCATCAAGTTCTTCCAGAACCAGCGGTACCATGTCAAGCATCACGGCCGCCTCAAAGAGCTGGGTGAGGGGGCTGCTGCCAGTGGAGGTGTGGATGTCAGTGAGTATCGGGAAGAGGAGCTGCTTTCGGGTTCTGAGGACCCAGAGTCCAGTGAAGACGGAGCCGAGGAGATCTACCAATCCACAGAGGGAAGTGGTGGAAGCTCAGGGGGGTTGAACCAGCCTCCAGCCTCCGCCAGCTCTAACTCCAGCCAGTCGTCCTCAGGGTGCAGCATGGCTCAGGAGGAGGGCAAGGACAAGGGGCACGTTCGACCCGGTGGCTCCCTGTCCCCTGGGAGCTCCTCATCCAGTCCTAGAGAGCAGGCTGACTCAGAGTCCTGCACGGGTCCAATTTTGCAAACCTCTACCCGCCCACACCCCCAAAGCGCAGTATCGGAACAGACCCGTTACCCGCAATTATCTCCATGTCAAATCCGGACCCGCCCGGACCCATTAAACACATAGACTACACAGCCACTCACTTTAAAGTGCTTCATTTCTTTTTGTGCAGTCCTAATCATAAATCATAATTAACCATATTTGGCAGATTCATTCACTATGTTGCTACTCACTATACTGACAGTTAATTGCCCATAAGGTTACTGTGCTGAAAAAGAGTATTATCCACAGTCCCTGGTTCTGCTGTTCTTGAATCACAAATCCAGATGAGGAAAAGTCTCTTTCACTGGCTGCCTTTGGATGCTGAGCACATTTTTGAGCAATCAGTGCCAGGTTAGGAAACGTTTTTGCATGCTTCTTCCACCAACACAAAACCTCAAAGGGATCCTCCTTGGGTGTCTTGTATGCACAGGCTCAGTGTATATCACAGGGGCTTCTGCATGTGTTGGCTCTTAAGTCTCATAAAATGACACCTGAGATAAGGCGAGCGCCCATAAAAGCAAACAATCGAGAAAATAAAGTTGTAAGTTTAATGTTCGGACACTCATATAGTGCACTCCAGTACAGATATCACTTAATTTAAACCTACAACTTTTGTGGTGAATAGCTGCAGGTGGTTTATCGGTCAGGTGTTTTGTATGACTACATGACATTGGTAGAACCCTAAAATTTCGCTCTCACCTGCTACCTTTCCATAATGAGTTCACTTTACCTGCGCCTGTAGCTGTGAACCCATATGAATGCATATTTCAGCCCTTACACAGTACACACAGTGCAGAACATGTGCTGGTCTCTAGGTTGACATCCAGATGTAGAGACTTTCCAGAGAGGAAAAGAGAGACGGGCGTAAAACTAGGAATCATTAATGGACTTATGATGGGAGTATGGCTGCATAGAACCTATGTGAGATGTATATCTATGTTGGCACAATTTCACTAACAATCAGGCTTGAATACTGTACATGATTCGACACTACAGTGACAATCTCAGACAGATATAAAAACCTGATATGTGGAGCGACAGCTGTAAAATTACCTCAGCAAAGAACAGCGGGTTTGCAGTGTGCTGTGACACAGCAGTTGTTGTGTAACTGTGAAAGAAAAGCTTTTCCAAATACGTTTTAAATGATTTACTCACAGACTCTGATTAGGAGGTGGAACTGTTGCTGCTCATGCATCCAACCTACAAATAGACAAAAAAAAAAAACAAAAAACACCACCATTACTAGCATTGATCTAATTGATCAGTCAGCTCTCTTCTCTACAAAAGGCACTCCAGGAGGGCAGCGTTTTGTCTGCTTTGGCGTACAGTACTTCTCTCTAAAGTCTGAGCACAGTCACATAGGACAAACTCCATGCTGAGTCAAGTTGGCTCAGCCGGGTCACATTTTATGACCAGATCCCGGGGCCTTGGAAGCCCTCAACAGTCATATAGATCCTCAGGAGACACATTATTAATGCTATTGCCTGCCTGAGAACCTATATAGATGGTGGTCGCTGTCGATCTGCTAACTTAATTTCAAAGTGGGGAAAGGACACGCTGTTGGAACCAACCCCACAACCCACCGTAGTCTTACCGTCCCACTCCAGAATCACTACCAGTCCTATCTAGCACTTACTGTTCACAAAAAAAAACAAAAAAAAACACTGATATTTTGTGGACTTGACTTTTGCCTCTCTCCCTCCATCTCCTCCGTAACGGCTCACAGAACTGTGAGGTTAAAATATGACTCAAGCGAGTGGACAGTTTGGCACAAGGACAGTGGACTGACATCAAGAGTCCCTCAGAGGATGTGGTGTGGAGGGACACTCGGGCCTGTGTACCCAGGGCTCTGAACCCTTCCTGGAACCACCGGCGTATGTGTGGCAAGAAAAATGTCAAGAAAGGAAGGACACAGCGGAGATTCAGGAACCAAACAATCAGTCACTTTATGTGCGGTAGTCCACCCCTTCCAATCTCTTCTCCATCTCACTCTCTCCCCCTTTTTCTCTCTCTAATTGGTGCCCACAGTCTTGTGTTTCACCACACCTACCCGCACTTAAACTTCACCAACCCTATTTATTGCTATCTTTATCCATGATTATTATTATCATTATTGTTATTATTGTTGTTATTATGGTTAGAAATTGCTGTCATTGCGTGCTATTTTTAGTTTTTATTTCCATGGTTTTAAATATTGGTTTGCAGAACAGGGCGGTTGTTTGGGCAACAAGAGACATTAAGACACTCTGCCCTAAAAGAAGAGGAAGAAAAGGAGCAGAGTGAATAAAAATGAAAAGAAGCAGTTACTGAGTGTTATTAGGTAAAACAAAATCCTCTCTTGTTTTATTATGCCATTTTTATAGTTCTGGTTTCCAAAAATAGTAAGTAAGACTTTGTGAAAAGAGAAAGAGTTAAATAAGAAAAAGCAAAAACTGTGCTTTTTTGCTGCAGTTGACGACAATCTACTTTTTTGAGCCATTAAAGAAAAGTGGCAGGTTTGACTTTGTTTTTCACTTTTAAATGTCTGTAAATACCCAACATGGGATAAATTGTTATAGATATTCTTTTATTTTTTATTTTGCTGAGTGACTTTTACGTGTTTGAGCCAGTTCCGCGTGCCAGATGAGTGCTGTTTTTTTTTTCCTTTTCTTCTTCTGTTGGACAACTCAGTGAAATCGGTTCATTTCATTGTGTCGGGCCAATCAGTTCAGTCACAAGTATTTAAAAAGAAATCAAAACTGCTTTTGTTTGCTGTCTGGTGCAGTTGTGTATAAATATATGTATAAAACAATATCTGACATTGGATAGTCTTTTGTTTTACTATCCTGATCGGCTGCTACACTCAAACAGAAGACCTGCCTTTTAATGATTACATCAAATCCAATCACTCCATATGATGTTATTGTGCTTTTCTGTATGACAGGAATCAGGGTTAGACTTAAATGCAGTTCCAATGAAATCTGGATTTATTCAGTGTTGAAGTGAATTAAAATTTGTGAATTCAGAAGTTGTCTGTTGTTATTTGTAAAGCATATTTAATCTGAGCCTTATTCATTTAAGCACACTCAAACTCATAAAAAAAACACACATATTATAGCTGAGCCACATTTCTCTGCAGGCTAATCAATTAAAGCTCTGGAAACCCACAGGGGCTGGGGTTTCTGATAAGTGAGTGAGGAGTGACAGTAATTCACACAGAATCTCAGCCAGAGTTCTCTGAGTTGGTCTCTTCTATCCCACAGTATTACTAATAGAGTCTTAACTTTGACTGTGAAACACTGAAAACAATAAGCTGGACATGAGAAACGGTAAAAAAAAAAATTTAAAAAAAAGTTGATTTCAGTTCCACAAATATCTACTTTCTTCACTGCTGCATTTCACAATATAAGGACATGAAAACAAAATTACCCTTCAACCAATAGTGTGATTTGTTTGTGCAAACACCAGTACATGCAGACATGCATTTAGTTACGCACAACTGCAGCACGATGCATTTTGATCTCATTAAGTCGTTTAAGATAAAAAAATAA
>JAPQRQ010000015.1:18965040-18979118 GCA_037367365.1 Apogon talboti
CTGACACCACCAAGACACACACATGAAAAGCTCCCAAAGGACACTGTCCACTACAATTGTCTTTTTTATACCACGGCATTAAAGTAATGAATAAAAAAGTCACATTTTTACACAGTGGGTTGAGTTCCTTCCTACATGGTTTTCTGTGTTCCATGTATTTTGACCATTTTACTAACAGGAGGAGGCATGGCTTCAAAACACCTACAGCCAAATTACCACATGACAATAAATTGACCCATGTTTCAGATAAAATACTATATTACTTGATTTTCTCACATCACAATACCAAATAAACCAAAACCTGTGTGATTTTGATGTGGACATAGTAAATCCTTACAAATCTACCACTGGAGGCCGTTGGTGATCACAACAGAAAAGCCTTAGAAATAACCTCAAACACCCCTGAGAGCACTTATTCAGGCCTTAGCAACTGCAGGGCCACTACAGTTGCTAGGAGCTAAGGTGTTAAAAGCACAGGCCTCCACCAAGATGTCCACTCTTTTTCTCATTACACAATATTATTAAGCAACAAATAAAACACAAATTATGAACCCCCCCCCCCCTCCTTTTTTCAGGTGGTGCCACTGGTAATGCTGGTTCTGTGAAGGAAGAGAATCAGATTTTGTGCACAATTTGCCTTTCCTAAAAATCAGGGGACTCACTGAGACAGGTCAGTTGGTCTTGATGTTCTGCACAGATTATCTGATAATGAGAGAGGTTCAGGAACCAGTGGGTGGAGCCAGTAGTGCACCTGCATGGAGGATATCTGGAGATGGACGTGACCATATCTGGACAAAAGGGGCAGAACTATAGGAGCAAGAAAGGTCAAACGTGAGCTATTGCTAAACGTTAGCTTGCTGACTTGGTAAAACTTTAACAAGAATTATGTAACAAAGTAATAGGACAGTGTTGTTAATGTACAGTATTCATCACGACTACAGTGAAGCTGTCTATAAGGAGAAAAAATGCTTCATCAGCGGACATCAAATTCTTCTATTTGACCTGAGATCTGTATAGATAGACCATCAGAACACTTATCAGAGGTTTGAGACTGGAAATAATCATGTAAAACAATTATTGACTCAGTATAGAAGTTAAATTCAAGTCTATGGGACGAGGGGCTTTTGGAGGCAAAACCAGTGGCCGTCAGCGGCATTAAACTTTAAAAAACTCCTTTGATGGCTTCATTTTGGAGCTGAGGTCCTTGGGAAAGACGGCACAAAAGTCAACATTCTCCTTTAACTACTATACAACTTTTGACCCCATGCTATTACAACAGACAGTTAAAAACCTATTTATATTTCGTCAACCATTTCTTCATTCAGCCTTCTGTTTTTCACCATAAAGCATCAGTACAGCAAGTTTCTGTTTTTAACTGTGTCCTTATGGGGGCACTCATGAAGTGGTACACTGTGCTGTCGGTCAAGATATTATTTGCAAATCTTGTTTGATATTAGAAATGAGATTTTCATCTTCTTAAGTGTGCCACCAGATTTCAAAGTCAGTCAGGATTTATTCAATCTTTAGTCCGTTGGTGCGACCTGGTGCTTGGTCAGTTTATTGTTGTTAATCTAAGATGCATTTAACTGATAAAATGCTACGGTAGCTGTCCACGTTAGGCCCTCCAATGTTAAAGAACGTCAAAGATATGGATGGATGGATCTTCCTCTAAATATAAAGGGTTTCTCCCTGGCTCTACCTTTACAAATGTAGTGAAAATGATACATATTTAGACATTATCATACACACGCATGTCCAATATTATCATCACATATTGTAATATCATTATCTTCTGCCACTCAAACTGTTAAAAGAGGAAGAGGTCAAGATGCAAGACAGGAAGTAAGTTTCAGCAAATAAACACAGTTCATGACCCTGTTTGTGTACTGGATTAAATCACACTTGTGTACTGTAATGGGAATTTCTTACTGTATATTTACAGTTGAAGCAGAAGTTTGGTGTACGTGTTCTAACTCAGGTCAGACGTCTGCATAAAAAAGGTATATTAGCTCACCTGCTGAACAACAATACAAGTCATCTCCGCTGTCACGCTAAATTAGCCTTCATTGGGCACGTACACACATATAGACACAGACGATACCGGTGATTGGGTGATGACAGCGGTGATATGACTGCTGCCCTGTCTGCTAGGTAACCATGCCTGTCTGTTGATGCCAGTGTGGATAACATTCACAACTCTGCTCTGAAGTCTTTCATCCACTTCCATCTGGAACAGGACACACACACGTACAAATCACAGATTCCCTCCTCACTTTGTTTTTGTGTTTCCCATTGAGAAAAACGCTTGTGTCATTTTCCTGTGATGGCTTGGACACAATACAGCTTTAGAGAAGAATAGCAGAGCAGTTTCACAAAGAGGAATGAAAAGTTTCCAAGGACTGCATACTTGAAATAATACCTCCTTTTTTTTGTCCTTTCAAGCAGCTTGTGTATGCGAGTGACTTACTATGTCACATTGCAGGCTTGTCTGAGTGGGTTGCCCCTCCGGAGTCCTGGAAAAGACTGCCGACTGGAAGGCCAGATGATATCATGGGCTGAAGTGACGTGTTGTGATTGGTGACTGCTGGAAATCAGCCACATGTGACATTGAATCTGAGCTAAAAGGTGAGAAGGGCAAAAGAAAGAAAGAGGGAAAATAAGGACTGACAAAAAAGAAACAATGACGAAACTTACTTGAAGAATGAAATGTTACTTACTATTTCCCAAACATTTTTATTAAAAAAAAATTGCTATCCAAGGCCTGAAAAAACAAAGCCAAAAATTGCTCTAATTGTAGGGGAGAATATATTAAATTTGATGTAGAACGTTAACCATTTCCACAGTTCCCAATACATATGTCTTTGCACAACCTATGCAAATATGTAATCTAGAAGAACAGTGTGGTTTTTGCAGTGGGACAAAATAAGAATACAATTAAAAAGGAAAAACAGGACACTGTAAGCACGCAATGCAGGTTCAGTCATGGGTACATGCAAATTAAATGAGAGGTGCCTGACTTCGGAAACTGCAGATTTACATATATATATACTGTTTATATATGTGGATTTTGATATTATATATCAATATATATATTATATATTTGATATTGTGTCGCAAAGCAATGGTTTCTTGTATGAAATCTGAAAAGCACACGTTAATTTATTTCTTCTGTCAGTCATTTTATTTGTGCTTTTTTGAAGGTATTAAAAAGATCTTAAAATCATTGTGCAGATACCCTCATCATATCCCATCACCAAAACCAGACCCCTGCAGGTCAGCCATTTGGCCACTAATGGGAAGTCTTAATTACACCCCCTCTCTTATTTCTTACCTTTCTGTTTCCTTTGCCTTCACCCCTCTCTGTTTCCTCCCTCCTTTTATTTGTTCCCTCCCCTCTCTTACTCCTCCCTCCCTCTCTTTCCTTTAACTAGGCTGTGCCAGTCAGTGGGATCAGGCCCGGGCCTCCTAGCCTCGCCTCCCAGACAACTGCAAACAATTAGGGAAATTAGTGGCTCCAGCATCACCATCAGGAGGCCTGCTTGTTTATAATTTAATCGGGGCGCATGTCAAAACAGTCAGGGCTTGAGAGAAACAAGATGCGTCGGCGAGATGAAATTCAAACTGCCAGCCAGCTCAAAATATTAGGACTGTTTGTTTAATAGCGTGCGACCAACTGGGTAAGAGCAAAACGTAGAGGGCAGCAGGAGGCGGGAGGAGAGCGGCGGAGAGGGAAAATCCTAATGAAGAAACGAGGAAAGAAAACAGCAAAGGGAAAAAATGAAGATGTATTAATTTAGATTTTTTTTAATTCATTTTACATCATGCATTTATTTTTCAGGCCTCTCTCTTTCCGCCTCCGCGCCCCCTCCGCCCTTCTTTCACTTAGCAGTGCTCTGGGAATTTCAAACACTTGGATCTGTGCCGCCTTTCAAATTCATTATAAAAGCTTTTTGCTAAGTAAATAGAGAGAGAGGGAGAGAAAAAAAATGCCACATTCATTTCTTAGCCCCCATGCACCCTCCCCCCTGCCCCTTGACAATATATAAATAAACTAGAGTGACCTGATTGAGATGTAAAAGGCAGGGAGTTAGCACTGGGACCCATACATTACTTCCCAACATTAACAGTAGTCTACTCAGCCGACACATGGTGGTGGGAGTATGGCCCCTGGGCAAATGGTGAGGTTAGAACTAATGCCCCCCTCCTTTAACCACTCGCCCGTGCCCACACCCTTGGAAAGTATGGGCTACGGTTGGCAGCGCGATGATACTGCCACAAAACTGACATATTTTACATAGACGCTCCCGGATTGTGGTATCCGTTAATGTAAAGAGTTATCATACTCAGACCACTTGGCCATTTTTCCTGCCCAGATTTAACATTTCCCTCGCGCTGAAAATGGTGTAACCAGTCAAATGTTCCTGCCTTCACCCCAAAAAGAAAAACACTGAAGAAATGGTTTGCAAAAGCTCTTGACGCATATCCAAAATTAGAAATATGAAAGCCCGTCAAATCATCAAGTCGAATCTTGTATACTCTCTACTGGAGACGAGTAAACCTTACATGATGTGAACTGACCGCTCTGGATTTTTGTCAGGAAAAAACTAACCATTAGCCCTTTTATGCATGATGTCCATAATAGTGAGAGTTATTGAAACTTCAAATACAACCACAGTATTTGCAGTACTTACTTTGCAGAGGGTGAACTCCCAAACCTTCTCTACACTACTGTATGAGCATAGGATTTATTAATATTTTTGCATCATGAATCCAAAACAGTGACATACGATGTAAATGCATCCATTACCTGGAACATCTGTCAAAACCAGCAATGATATAGTTACAGTTATATGAGTAGATCGGAAGGAGGATGTTACATTGACTTTCATTCATGGCTTTTGTCGGTCTCTTGCATCAGTAGTTTGATTCTGATTATCACAGTTCTATGTTCTATGTTCGGTTATTAATATTAGTTATTTCCTCATGTAATGATAACAAACAAAAATGTGAATTAATCAGGCACTCACTGTATTCGTTTAATAATAATCCCTGTGGAGGACGAGCCGGCAGGTGGAGTGGAGAGTTGGAGGAGGAAGATGATCTGAGTATAAATCTGAAAGATATGGAGAAGCAACATTGTGAAGGGTTGTGTTGAATATGAAACCAGCGAAGTTTCCGAAGAACAGCAGTGGTATGTTTACTGGAAGGAATTTTGGTAAAGACGCAGGCAGCCGAATTCTGAACCAATTAGTGTTTATGGATGGATTTGGGAGGTAAACCATAGATAAGAGAATCACAGTAGTCGATGGTGGCTGTAACCAAAGCATGAACAAGAACGGCTGTGCTGTTTGGCATAAGAGATGGGTGAAGATGGTAATTTTCACATTACATAAACTAGACCAAAACAAAGACCTTGACCCATGGCCGCAAAATTCTTCTTCCTTGAGTCCAAGTGAATGTTTTAAGAAATTTCCTGAAAGCATTCTGAGAATGGAAATGTGTAGCTGGAAAAATAAAAACCAAACTAGATTAATAAACCCAGACCAGAACTTATCTTTCCATTATGTAACTTGCTCAAAATAATACAATATAGACACTGAAAGGTTCGCATTTGGACATATTTAAAGTGATGTTCCCGCTCAGATTTTTTAATAATTCATGCATGAAAGGTTTCAAATGCAAAAGCTGTAATGGAAACAGAGGCATCTAAAGTGAACAAATATAGATGAAGATGAAACTTTATTCAAAGCACAAACAATAATAATAATAATAATAATAATAATAAATCGTCATTTAACAGCGGACAAACTCACATTGAAATTATTTCAACCTCGATTCACTACTCACAAAAACCAAGCGGGGGTCATTAAAACAATGCCTTTCGCTCTAAGAAACTCCAAACAGAGGCTGACAATAAGCGGAGGATGGATGGAGGGTGAAGGGTGAGGCTTGACAATGATGGTCTCAGAGGAGCATCATTAAGCTGATGAGAATCACAACAAGGCAGTAATTGGTGATAAGCTGATGCATGGTGAAAGTGATCCAGAGCCAGGGATCATGATAGCAGAAATACAGACCAACACACACACGGTATGTTTCAGTGACAGACAACCCGCTGTGCAGACTGTGAGGCTGGCAGACACGCAGGGTCTTGGTCAAAGAGCATTATTTAGAGTACATGACTGTATGTAGAACGGCACCAAATGACTTTCATTACACCAGTCTGCTAGCCGCTAATGCGTGTTCCCCCGGCTACCTTGGCCGAGCAGTCAGACAGACACACAGGCCCTGACCATCAGCCGCCAGTCCACGCAATCAGCCGCCTGCTATCAGCTCTCTAATTGGATCAGTGGCACGAATGTGATTACAGCAGGCGTATTTATTTACATAATAATTATTACCGCCCTCCCCAGAGGAGAACGCCAGGGTCTGGGGAGAGATGAAGGGTGGGATAGAAGAGGGGAGCGAGGGAGGGGTTGGACAGTGCAAACAGCAGGAAGGGTGAAGAGCTTTTCCTGTTGAGGAAGACGAGCTGTGAGAGCAATGAGCAGATTGAAAGGAGGATGTGTGCGGCGTCGTGACAGGTCCGGCGTGCATTTCCTCTGACAAAACACAGTTTAAGGGGTTTACACAATGATGACGCAATAGAAACACTTAAACCAACGTCATTGTCTTACAGATGAATGACACAGTTTGACCTGGTGACGCCGTTTTAGCTTCAACTGGAAAATAAGGATAGGATGAGGAAGGGAATTACAGACAGTGCAGTCACTGATAGTAATGCTGTTATTGATTCTAATGTTGATCTGATTCATTATTTACTATATCGATTTGTAGTGATTTGTGTGGAAATAAGCAGGTATTTATTTCACTTCTTAAGACAAAAACTTGCTAAGTCTGTCTGTATGGTGCTAATGTTACAGGATAAGGGTACTCAGCTGGGAAGCAGTGACACTCAAATACAAGGAATTCCTATGTTTCATACAAATATTTAGCATACTACCAATGTTTCGACCCTTTGTTGAATTTACCCTTTTATATTTATTCCAAACAATACTGCGTTCCCTTTCTTTGTGAGACAAAGTAACTCTTTGTACCCTGTCTTTCTTTTTTCCATTACTCCTTTTCCAGTAATGTAGTTTAATGTGTTTTTCAGTGAGCATTAATATTGTAAAATTCAACTTTCAATCATTATATCAACTTTTCTTTTCAGTCATTGATCCTTACATGCTACTGTACTGTGTTTTGGTGTGTGTACTGCAGTGTGCTTGTGTTTCCACGTGATACCTTTTTACATAATTCTGCTGTCCAGAAGTCCAGAAGAAATACTGTACATCATTTGGCCCTCTACGCTAAATTAAGGACAGATGAGTGAAGTAAACAAGCTGATACAACTCTTGATCCCTTCCCAAGAAGAAAAAGATAGAAACAATAGACTTGGAGGTGACTTTTAATGACATATAGAGTTTAGTTGTAGTTGCTGACTTGATCTTAGATAACTATATTAGTATGCAGGTAGGAAGCATATTTGTTATTTACCATAATTATTGTACTATTTGTATGGGAATGGAGTTTCCTCCCTTATGGTATGTAATGGTGAACCCGCCACAAGCTCACAGATGCATGTACAGATTAATTCACTCTCATAAATTCACACAGACTAGGCTGTCTGATACTTTCTCTGCAACATGGATTTCCCATTTCGCCAGTGGCTGGTGACGTGATACGTCTCTACTGTTTGAACAAAATTCTGATAAATTTGGCCCCCCTGAGAATATTCCTCCAAACCCAATATAAACACATCTCTCTATTTCAATAACAGACGGACAGAGAAAGAGACGGAGTGATACCGACAGAGAGGGATGGAGAGGCTCTGGGGACACGGTTGCGTTTACTCTTGCTGCCATTGAAGTTGTCCAAACCCTGGCTTTGCTTGCCGCTTAATGGTGCTTAATCACGGAGCTCCTAAAATAGGCCATTATATCAGCACTGAGCTCTAGAATTACACAGAGCCCTCGGGGTCTGAACAACAGAGCTTTTGTTAATAAGCTGCCATTAATCAGATCCATTACGGAAGCCACTGGTCCAGCGGGCGGCACCATGGTTGATAAATACCTCAAGAATAAAAAACAATTTACTCACCTTGTCTAAACCACAGCTGATATGTGGTATATGTGTGTGTTCCTGCATGTGTGTGTGTTAACACGGAGCCTGGGTGGGACAGGAACCATGCAGACTGACTAAAGAGACCCAGAGGACTGGTAGCAGACCAGTTGTGGTGTAAATATTTCTCAGTGATTTAAAGATAGAGATTAATACTAAGTAGCTATCATTATAGAGCTGAAACAGCAAATATCTGTTAACCTTAATTTCTGGAAGGTCAGTTTGATTTCTGTATGTAAACTCGAGGAGCTTGTCACTCAGCAGTGGGCTGTCATCAGGCAGCCGCTGTCATCACAAAAGCTCCTCAGGGGGAAAGACTGTCCACACTAATGGGGGTTAATCAAATATCTGGCAACTCTGCCCTCACTAACAGCCACAAGACCATGTGCAATAGCTTTTGTAGCTCGGGCCATTGATTGGTGCTTTTCAATATTTGTAATTAGCTGACCAGTTACACCACCATGAAGCTGACAAACTATCAGAACAGCTAATTGAAATGCATGTTAACGGCAGTACATGGTGTTTTATTATTGAAGTTCGTACCACCCCAACCCTTTCATCAGTTTGTAAATCATTTGTAGCATCATACACAGTTCCTCTCAAGTCTCTCTACTCATTACTGCCACTCCTCTTAATCAGTTGTGTCTTTCCCATCAATCTCTCCCTCCCTCCAGCCCCTTCTTTCTGTTTCACCCCCCCCTCCTCCTCCTCCTCCATCGTCTCCCCAGCCTATCTGTCTCTCTTCAGTCAGCCAGAGACAGACGCAGGGCTCTTCATAGCAGATAAAGCCGCTAATTTCATTAATTATGAACCAATATGTTACAGTGCATGTGTATTCGTCTGTGTGTCTGGAGCAATGGGGGGATTTGAGAGTCCCCTGAACTGGCATCTGGTCCACTTCGGCATTCAGGGAACAAGGGAATAGAAAGACAAGAAGCAAGAGACAGCAGCAGGAGAAAATGGGAGAAAATCAGGGAGGAATGAAAAAAAAAAGAAAGTAAGAGGAAATTAAATTATAGGAGAAAAAGTAAGTAAAAAAAAAAAACAGACCCATAAAGGAAGAGCTGAAATAGAAAAAAAAATCCCCTCAGAGTTGATTGTAAAGATATTGACATGTGGTCACTTTAGAAACACATCTACAGTATGTGCACGTGTCACTGTGGTATGACTTTTATGATCTGATCCTAAGCATCAGTTTTTATAAGATGTAGCTGCTGCATGTGGCCTGAAGCAGCTGCATTATAAAAGTCTGTATGTTAGTGTGTAGGAGGAAAGCTTGTAAGTTTTCTTTCATAAATATACAAGCATTGAAGTAAAAATGATAAAAAAACATGAGTGAAAATGAATCAATCTAAACGGACCAGTAGTGGATTTTAGATTTCACACACTGATTAAATGGAACCAAGACTGACTGTGATTCTTCCTGATCATCGCTGCTAATTAACCTCAACCCACAGGGTCACTCATTACTTACATTGCGCTGTATCCTTGCCTGTGAGATTTTCTATGTTTGTGAACGTTCGTGTCAATGCTTACACTTGTGTGTGTCCCTAACAGGTGTGTCCCTCACGCTACACTGCCTCCTGCCTCTTAGCTCTGTCTTTCTCTCACAAACATACGTGCACACATACACGCACACACAGCAGTCTAATCAGTCGCGCTTCACGACCAAAAGATGGCACAGTGTGAGCTGGATAAATAGCGGAGGCGCATGTGTCTTTGGTATTAATAGTAATTGTGTGTGTAAACTGTTTCACATCAACCCACTCTATTACAACAGCTGCCCTGAAAATCACCACAGGCTGTAGCAGCTGATGACTTGAGTGTGTGCGTGTGTGTATGGGTGTGTGTGTGTATATGTGGGAGGGGCGGGGGTTTACAAAGGTGACCAAGTGCACTTTTATCGGTGGATTATTGCCATTTCATTGGTTGATAAATGGAGAAGTTTAACAGTCCGGATATTGGAGGGAAGCGACAGTATTGGATGGGTGTGTTGTGTGACTTAAACAGATGAGGACACACACGGTTGTTAAATTGTACTCATAAGCCAGCAGTTAAATGTTGGTTAATGATGCGCCCAGAAACACGGAGAGACAGTCAGAGGAGCAACCTTTGGACTCTGGAGAGTGTCCTCAGGATAATCCCTGGTCATAAATATCACCCTATTCATTCTGCACGTACACACACAACTGTAGAGAGGTCCTGTGGTCCATAAGGGTCAGTGTTGGTTGTCACACACAAACACAAACACACACACACATCATCTCCACCGCCCTGGCCACAGACGCCTAGCCATGCCTCATGATTAGCATTGCCTGCTCCATGCTTTTGTTTTTTGCTTTGTTTGTTTGCCACTGTGCAGAAATATTTCTGTGGAATCTAGCGTGATTGCACCATAGGTTAGCGACACCCATCTATTACAGCAAAGAAGAGCCTTGTATTTAGACTGCCTCAGCGGTAGCTATATTTATCAGCACATGCCTAGCCGGGCAACTTTACTGCTGAGTTTTCTCCACACATTCCAACAGCCATCACGATACACGTCTAAAACTGGCCAGAGCATGAACACAAATTCCACAAATTAGTGTGTATGTTATTGCATATTTCAAGCCAAACTTTTATTCATATATTTATTCATGCATTTTATTACCATCCAATTTTAAGCTACATTTTGTCCAACTATACTCTATTTCTGTGTCCAATAACATGGCATTTTAGATTTATTGATACACTAAAGCTATGTTGATTATGCATAGTTATAGACAATATAGAACAATAGGAGATTTAGGAACTGCAATGAGCGAGTCAGCCTGTACATTAGACCTGGTCAAAATGTGCACACATATCCAGTTCAGTTCAATTTAGTTTTATTTATTTGTTCAGTTTTATTTATTAAGTCACCTCACAGGACTTTACAGATATTATTGAATTGATAAACATTGCCTGTATTGCCTAATGCAGATATTCAGACAAATATTAGATCAGAAATATTTCATGGATAAGACTAGGTGTCACTCATATTAAATTCATATTCATAGATGGTCTAGGTTTTAAGTCCTATTAGAAGAAAATTACTTAATTATGGAAGCCAAAGAATCCTGAAGAAGTATTTGACATGGTATAAGGAGAGATGCGTTTTAAATGGAAAGTGAAAAAAAACATATCAAGGTAAGTTTTCTCATGCCAAGAAAGAAGACTGGGGCAGTTTTTGTTGCTAAAGAGCGCCAGTGTTACTGCATGGCCCATTATCGCCTCACACAAACCAACACACTCTTGTTTACCATGTTTGCAGGCGCTGATTCATTAAATAATGCAGGATGAAAGGGAAGTAGCAGAGCAACTGTGTAAGTTTATGTGTGTGTGGATGATGTTGCTTGTGCATGAAGGTAAATCTCTGTGTATGTGTGTGTACATGTACAGTATCTTTGCTTGTGGGTGTCTGTGCATTGAAATCTGGTTTGCATGTGTGTGTGTGTGTGTGTGTGCACATAAAAACAAGAAGATTAAAAATGAGCAAAGACATGAAGAAATGAGTAAATCAAAAAGGGAGGGGTGAGAGGAGAGGCGATTCAAGCAAATCATCACTTTGACTTAAAACACAGTCATTATGTGCAGTCATGAATAATTTTGCGCCAAAACACTAATTTTGCATTAGACTTACAGTACACTTATTTGACGGGTTAGAAATATTTATACACTCGTGGGATTTTTCTATCCGCCACCCCATGTTTTTTTTCCCATTTACTGATGTTTTTCTGGCACAAGGAGCAGCACGGTGAATATAGGTCATATTCACAGTGGGCTCAGTGGTGGCACTAAAGATGGCGCTGCAGGTCTCCAGGCGAGAGCACCAGTACCAAGGGAGTCCCCTCTGCAATGGCTTGGCTCGTGTACTCACACTCACACAAACCCATGTGCGCACACACTAAATGACTAGCACACCATGTTGCTATTAATACAGCCACAGTCATTTTAATATTTAATTGCGTTGATGGACTGCATCTGTGCTGCTCTGTGATGCAAACATTATTATACATACTAAGTGGCTTAATTGTAATTAGAGCTGAAAATTTAATTAAACTCAACAATAAAGGAGATCACAGCATTTTTTTTTTCTCGAGCAGACCTTTTCTTCCCCCTCACTGCATTTTAACCCCTTCCATGCTGCCACACTGCTCCTGTCCAGATGCCTCACTATGGATGTACCACAGGCTTAGTGTCAACACATATGACATCTAATGACAAATTAACTTGTCCTGTTGAATTTGGAAAATAGCCTAAATTATTAGATTATTAGTTTTTTTTATCCTACAGTGCTCATTAGAAAAATAATGATGCAACAATTTATTGAGAAAAATGGTGTATTGATACATAGACAAAAACAACAAACCCAAAAAATACAGTGTAAAACTGATTTAGATGTCACTTATATCCTTATGTTCACAGATGCATTCAGGAACACTATCATTAGCCATAGCCAGCAGGATAGACTGTGTGATGTGAGCAGGATGAAACTGACACTGAGATCAATTTTTGTTCATATTTTGCAAACCTTGACCTGTGCTTTGGAAAGGAACTTAATTGCATCAAATTTTATTTGCCAAGCTTGAGAGAGATGACAGAATATTTAGTCCACATTTGGGCTACAAGATAATCTATAAGCTTGTAATTAAATGAAATGTTTGACCACTGCAACTATACAGTGTGTGTCATGAAAGCCCTTGAGGTTTGGCCACTTTGTGTGCATGACATGATAATAAAACAATCTGTCAATCAATAGGCTCTAGTGTGTGGAACCTGCTCTGGATAAAAAAAATAAATACAGTTGAAACCTTTTTTTCAGCAAATCTGAATATTTCAGACTTGAGATTACAATACGTCAAATTAAACACAAAAAACTCAAAATGCCTTGTCACAAATTCCCTGTGAAAGCTGTCATTATGACACGCACACACATACATTTAGATGCATGCAGCAGTGGCCGTCTGGTGGTGTGTGTATTATTCATCAGGAGCGAGGCATGTCAGTGTGGAGTGTTTGCGGCCTGCTTTGTAAACAGCTGTGTGTTGCTTGACATGCTTTTGCACTCTCAGCTCAGCGCTACCCGGGTCTGTTGGTACTGATCAGACCAGAGCTGAGGCGACAGGACAGCCTGCCAAACAGCAACCACCGGCCAGGCCCTGCCCCACTCCCAACCCCCTCTGCACACTCGCAGACACACAAGCACATGAGGATACAGGCACTTAAATTGTCACATAAATTGACAGACCCCTCACATATGGATAAATATGAAACACACAGCCAGCTCAGTAGCCGAAGCCAAGTAACAAATCAACACAGCTTTGCAGTAATACATAAATAAATGAGCAGACCACCAGTCTGTCTTGATTTTTGTTTCAAGTTACATGAGTCCTCTCAAACTGCTGCCTCAATGTTTAGATATAATAGTTGGGTGGAGAGCAGAGTGTATTTTCTTCAATAAACTAAGAACAAAGACACGAAGGGACTAAACTGTAATGTGGTGCCTCACTTTAGTGTATAAACAAGGTGAGAGTGTGTCTGCCTCTATGATTTATAGCACGGGGTTGATTTATCCATTTACAGAGTATTGTCCTCTTGTCTTTGTTTTACCTTGTTTATGTAAGAAGAGAAGAGAGGAGAAGAGAAGAGAGAGAAGAGAAGAGAAGAGAAGAAAGGAGAGGAGAGGAGAAGAGAGGAGAGGAGAGGAGAAGAGAGGAGAGGAGAGGAGAGGAGAGAAGAGAAGAGAAGAGAAGAGAAGAGAAGAGAAGAAAGGAGAGGAGAGGAGAGGAGAGAAGAGAAGAGAAGAGAAGAGAAGAAAGGAGAGGAGAGAAGAGAAGAGAAGAGAAGAGAAGAGAAGAGAAGAGAAGAGAAGAGAAGAGAAGAGAAGAGAAGAG
>JAPQRQ010000015.1:18984041-18995737 GCA_037367365.1 Apogon talboti
CCCCACACACACACACACACACACACACACACACACACACCACCACCTCTCTCCCTCTCCCTCCCTCTTACACTCTCTGTCTCTCTGTTGTTGTCCAGCTTGTTTACGCTCCATGAGTTGTAGAGGACCAGAAAAGGCCCTCGGTTGGCCCGGAGCAAAGGCGCCTGTGTGGGTCAGCTCTGGTTCCTGCCCCCCCCTTCATCATGTTGACCACAGCCTCAAGCCCTGCCCAGGCCAGTCTGGCCTCAGCCGCAGGACACAGTGACCAGAGTCTGTCAGACTACAGCTTGGGAAACTCAGCCGATCAGTGCGTCAAAAGGGACGTGATACAGCAACAGGCGGTGTGAGAAGTGTTAGCAGGAAATGATGGATGAAGAAGGAGACTCTTAGACAATTGTATTTCGGATCTTAAAATCAAGCTGGCACCCCGCCCATACCAAGAACATCACACACAAATGAAAAAGACTAAAATGCATTTGCAGGTTGATCCATGTGGTGATAATGAATCAGTCAACAAATTGAAGTGCACTCCCTGCAGAGAGCAACAGGCCACCCTTCTTCATTCTACAACATTATTAATACAGCACAAATCACAAATGATGGCATATATTTTCCTCCTTTTTGCCATTTGGTGTTTTGGTTATTGTAGGTGACTGCTACCATCATATTATAAGTCTAGGGTTTTTTTTTAATTTCTCTGGATAACTTAATCTGTTTGAAATTATTACTGTAAATGCATAAGTACTTTGTTAAAGAGGGGCAGAAAATATAAGATTATTCTTCCTTCTTCTCCTTTTCATTCATAATGTGGTCATTTTGCTGACATGTAGAAGCAGATTTTCTTTTTCTGTCTTTCTTTTGACTAAACTAAACTAAAATAAAATAAAATAAAATAAAGTGTCCCTTTAGTGTTAAAGAAAGGGGAAAAACACATTCAACCTTTACTGCTTTTTATGGATCTGATTCAAAACATTAGGACTATATCCTTGGTCCATGTCTTATCCTTCCGATATTATCAGACAGACCAATAAATGAATGATAATTAAAAGATTAAGAATATTACTATGGTCAATATGTGTAACAATATATGAAGAAATATATAAGAAAATGCAGTCAAATGTCAGACAAATTCAAAGCATTTTACATCAGAATTTCTCAAACCTCTTCCTTCATCTCATCAAAAACACTGGTCATTTTAACAACAATGCGTTGAAACATTAAACAACTGAAGCACTGTAAAACATCATAAACTGCAAACGTGTCACAAGGTTTTAGAGTGCTTGTGCAAAACAATATCCATCATCTGTTGCTTGATTCATCAGTAAATTGTAATAAGTGTTTACACAAAAACACAGTAAATAAATAAGGAATTAAATCTTTACCTCGAGCACACGTTGAAGTCAGATTACTAATGAGAAATATTCTTATAAAAAATAACAAATAGCTAAAATCAGTTGAACCGTTTAGTCAGGACTGTTTCTGAAACTTTGGCATGCCAAGTAGGCCACCAAGACTTTACACATTACACTCACTCCTCAGCAGATAAATTCCCACAGGACACATATTTTAACACACACACTGGTTATCATAAAACATTTGGCGAAGCTGAGCGGAGATCCTATACTTAGCAGAGTAATGACTGGTGCTGTTTTACACGGATATGTATTCTGATTAGACTGTCATTTGGAGGGATGTCTGCGGCGGCCACAAGGCCACCAGATACAGTTCACATGGAAAACAACAGAAAAACAAAACAAAAAAAAAAAAGAAAGAACAAAAAAAAAAGAAATGCATGCACAGATTCAGATATGCTCACTGTCACTCACAGCTTCACACACACACACACACACACATGCAGATGTCCATCAGTCACATTTCTTTCAGATGTGGAGTTGTGTATGTAGTCTTGTTGAGAGATATTTCCCAGCACCCCTTTCTCTCTCTCTCTTTCTCTCTCTCTCTCAACACACACTTCTGCCCGAGTGGAGGCAGGATGAGAGTCCGAGCCAAAAGTAGAAGCCAGTAGAGGTGGGAAGAGACTTTAGCGTGGAGCGTTGGGTCAGTATGAGAAGAGAACAGCTGGACTGGTGCTGTTAGATCCACAGGCTTTATCAGGCCTCTACTGCTCCCTATTGGCCACAGAGAAAACCTTCCCCTTCACAGCACCGACTCATGTATTGTCTGCAGCTTCTCCACAGGGTTCAGGCCTTTTTAAGTGTCTGTTTTCCTATGTATGATACATTTATACAAGCGTGTATCTCCACTCAAGTATCCTCCAGCTCGAAAACCTGCAGTGTTTTTGCTTCAAAGGCACTTCAGAACCTCAGACAGAGTTTATTTGATTGTCGGTCAAAATATGTGGTGTCACTATGGGAAAACAAGGCCTGCAACCCTCCTGCATCACAGAGACTAGCGTAACACTCCATACGCATCCACATAAGCAGCTAGAGTTACAGCCACTGACCGCCGCAACCTGTTATTCAAGCTCCCCTCCTATAAACATGCTGCGTCTCCCTGACTTTGCTCTCTTTCATCTCAGCCTCCTTCTGATTGTTGTGGAGAGGTGCTCTTGAGAGAATACCACCCTACAACACACACACACACACACACACAGTGACAGTCTGTTAGCCCTCTTTGTAAGGGGTAGTACACAAATAGTTACACATTTAAGTATCCAAATGTGGTCCAGCACAAATATCAACTGTAGACACAAGGGGACAAACATGCACTTTGTCTCGACGGCGTCTTAACAAACTATTTAGTCTCCAAGTGAAATCTTATTTTTCTGAAATGAGCAAAAACAGATGGGATGGAAAATAAATTTTCTTGTGTCTTCGACAGGGAAGAAACGGAAGTTTTCCTGAAACTAAGACTCACCTTCAGACGTATTTAGATCGAGGAAAGATTAAACTAAAAAAACTCAAAGGGAGCAGATTTTATTCCAAAAAAAAAAAAAAGAAAAATGTATCTTTTAATAATATATTAGAGGGTATTTTATTAAACTCAGAAATAAGATAAAAAGCATGAGTACAGTATTAAAAACACAGGAAGGTCACACATATATTTACTCTTGGCACGTATTGTAAGATTCTTGTTTATTGCGCAAAACTTACAAACCTTAAGAAGGAAAAATTTGGATTATTTATACTTATTCTATGCAGATTAATGCTATATAATACAAACATAGTGCTGTTTGATAAAATATTATGCACTATATATGAATGTGCATTAATAATGAGCAGAAATTGATAAAATAATGTCTATTTTCTGGCAATAACATGATAAAAATATATCATCATTCATCCTAAAGGGGACATAAAGAATACTTATGCTTGTTTCATATGTTTTATACTTATGCTTATGGTGAACCTGAATTTAAAAAAAAAGTGAATACAGTACTTTTATTTATAGTGGTGTTGCTGTGATTGAATAAAAAGAGTCTGAATACGTCTACCTTTAATGATTCAGCTCCTGCCTGTTGTTCATGTGGAGCTCCAGTCTTATCAGAGGGGCTATCTGAGCGCGCTGCATGCCCAGGAGAAGCAGCGGGGAGGGGGGGATGGAAGGTATGACACACTGCCTGGTCTGAAGCCCAGACACCCAGCTCCTGTTACCAATGAGAGAGAGGCATGAAGAAAAAGCAATAGTAGTGGCAGGGCGAGTATGAAAGTAGAAGTTATACGTGTCTGTGCTAAAGGTTTGTGGAGGTATTTAGCACTGAGGATCTCCACTTCCTGCACATTATTGACCCTTACGTTGGTTTCTCTGTCGGTTTCTTTTCAAATTACTTTTGTCCACTTCAGTACTGTCGAGGCTTCTGTAAATGGATCATATGTGGATGCAGCTGGGTGACAAATAAGAGCTAAACTGGATGGGAAGATGACAATGTCTGCATTCATAAAACATCAGGTCTATAGATTGATGAATGAATGGTGTGACTCATGTTCACTGGCCTTTACAGTCACCAGTCTCAGCTCAAATGAAAACCTATAGGAGAGTTTGGAGCGACAGTGTTCTCCACCACCATCATCAAAGCAGCAAATGAGGAAAGAAGTATTCAGTCACCCCACCAGTTCACAGATGTGTAGAATCAATGCAAGGGAGCACTCAAACTTACTAAGACACCTCCTAAGACACGTTTTTCCCTTTAATTTGTCACCTTTTTTTGCATGCATGGGATGTAAAAATTAAGCTGGTTGATATAGCCAAAAATGTTACCATAAAAAGAAAAAATTGCATATCATTATTTCTCTTGAGGTTAAAGTGATGATTTTTGGTTCTGCATGAAATATGAAGAAAGTAGGTGATTGAATGTGATTTTATTCCCAGGCTGTGACAATCACATGGCAAACAATTAACTCTTTTTTGTTACATCAAAGATGAATAAAAAATGAAGTCGTATCCCAGTATAAAATATCATCATTGTTTTATCACCTAGAATTTTGTAGAGATGGCCACATAGGTGATGTTGTGTGACATTATGTGACCCCTATAATTTACCCTTATAATGATGATGTTACGATACAGTAATTCTGCAACATTTTGTACATTACAAGCCCGTCATGTGATGTATCATGATGTCTGTGCGACTGAGGAAGTTAAAAGGTAAAAAGCAGGAATTTGTTCATTCGTTGCATTTTGGTCTCAGTTTCAAACCTGAGATTAATTAATGTGCAAAAAAGTGCACAGAGGCCTGCAAAACACACACTGATTGCAACATATAAATATATAAATATTTGGTGCCACAGCATCTATAACATAATGCAAGAAGAAATAATACGATATATCTCTCTGTCAATTTGTTTCAATCCTCATATTCAATCTCAATATTATGTGTTTTTGTCTTAATAAATATATCAGAGTCTGGGGGTGTCTAAGAATGTAAGAATGTATGTCTCTTATTCATGTTACATCGGTGTCTCTGTGTTTACAAATTGCAAAGACTGAGCTCAAAACCACATTAACAGTAAAAAGTTGTGAAAAAACCTTCAAAGCCAAAGAAAGAAGTAGTCAAAATGCATTCAGTAAAAAAAAAAAAAAAAAAAAAAATGGGGGAGAGGAAAGGGGAGGAACAAGAAAGTGAAGGGAACAGAGAGAGACAGAGCAAAAGGAGAAAGAAGATGTCGAGTCAGAGCGAGGCGGCGACATGTGTTATTTATTTCCCCCATGTAAACAGAGAGAGAAGGCAGACATAATCAATAGGAAACTCCAGATTGTAAATAGACGGCTCTAATAGCCTAAACACTGGCCGCTATAGTTACACTCACACACACACATACACATATCAGCAGCACTTAGACTCCACACACAGAGACAAGGAGGGAGGCAACGCAGCAGAGGGGGGGTGGGGGGGTGAGGGGGGGGCAGGCATGTGAAGATGGAGTAAAAGAGGGATGTAAGAGCAAAACGAGTGAGAGAAAAAGGAGAGAAAGAAGGGGGCCAGGCCGGGCGGGCCACCCTTATTTACCAATAAAGAGCCTTGATGAGAAGATAAACACACAGGAGACAGTCTGGGCAAAAGGAGGGGAGGGGGAGGTGGGTAAGAGAGAGGGGTTTGGGGTTTTTATCCTCCACTTTGTTCCAGCAACGCAATAAATAAGCAGCAGTGAGAAGCTGGGAGAGAAAAGGTGAGAGATAAAGATTTCGGAGGATTGTTTTCGGTGGGACTGTTGATGAGGAGGTAATTCCCCACAAATCCAAACATACCGAGGGATTCCAACTTTATATGGGCCGCGTGCAGTTAAGTCAGGCTTAAATGTTCCTACTCAACATCTCTATATCATTAATGAACCATTTAACTGTGCTAAGCTCACATGCAGAAGTCCACGGATAATGCAAACTCTGCAGTTTCCCAACTTTCAGCTTATTATTTTAGTGTTACTTCAGACGGATTGGCTCTAGTGCTTGAGCCTTATCTTTCTCATTGCACATATTTTCAGCTCTAAAGCTCTGATAAACTTGTCATCACCTACCTATGATTTGCGGACAAAGACTAGCAGCAACAGCTAGCCATCATGTCCCTGCATGATATAAAGAACACATAAATGGTAGTCATTTATGTGCAGGTTTTGCAGGGCTCGACACCACACACCACATGAATCTGTTATTTTCACCATTGTTTTAAACTCGTAGCGTTATCTGTTCAAATCAAGGTTTGAAGCCAATACTTGGCCGCCTCATTCTCATCCAATCATCACTGGAGTGCAATGATTCTTGGGTCACAAACGATGCTATGGGTGAATCATTTGAGAGGAAGGCCACATTTGAAGGAACTGGGACAGCCTCATCACTCTGCTGTGACACATTCAATCTAAGAGACGCAAACACTTTAACTGTCTGCTTTTGTGGCATCATTTTGTCTTTCCCACATGAATATATTCATGATTTAAATCTAGAACATTAGAGATTTTGCAACTAAAAATACAGCGTTCCCAGACAGAGTGGGAAATATTCCACTGACGAGTAAACAAAAGCATACAGTTTATTCCTTTATAACTTGGCTTAACACTGAGTTTTAAATTTCATATTTCATAGACACTCATAGAAATCATTTAATAGTTAAGCTGAACAACTTTGCCAAATACTTTCGACATTACCTACAAGCTGGAGAGCAACTTTATCCTCTGCTTTGTTTGTATCAGACTGTCAGAAAGTCTCCAGTAATGTTAAAAATATGTATTATACATGATTACATTTCATTTTTAATTGCAACTTGTCTCAGACTGGTACATTTAGACGCAACTGCTGAGTAAAATGAGACCAGTCTCATTCAGAACCCCAAATTACTGCTAATTTGGTGATATGATTAGAGAGCAACCTTCCCGTAAACATCAACCATAAGTTTGTTGTTTGTCCATTAATTTTTTGCATCTTTAAAAATAACATATCAGTTTAGGCTTTGTAGAGGTTTGTTAAACATTCTCACACACACATTACTAAAATAGATTGTCTTTTATATGTGAAAACAAGAAGTGAGAACATTAATCCTTTGTTTCGAAACTCCTCATTTGTTCCCACGTGAATAAATATTGGATACAACATCTACTGCAGGAGTAGTTTTTCTTGAGTTAATTGTATCGGTGCTCCGACCGTCCCGAAGGACGTGGCTTTGTGCGTTGCTGAATCCGAATCCTGTGTGTGTGCATGAGTGTGCATGTGCGTGTGTGGTTTTGTTTGCTCTTGTGGTGTCACAAGTCATCAGGGTGAGGCTGAGCGGCGACCCCATGACCCCCATCAGAGATCAGAAGTGAAGCACTTAGCGGTCGCCGCCCCCCCCTCCTTCCTTCCTCCACGATCCAAGCAGACAGCCTTCTCTGATTCCACCGCTGCTGCTAATAAAGGCAGCAGGAGACTAATTCAAGTCAACAGTTGAAGGAGAGTCCTTGAGAGGAGAAGAAAAGTTAAAGTGGTGCTGTCACTCAGCTCACAGCTCTGCCTTCTTTAAACAACTGATATTATCCTTTAAGTCAAACAGGAAAGTCATTCCAACAGGGCAAATATCAAAGAGGGTATCATTTACTGTGGGGGCATGATAGTTTTTCATATTTCTACTTTGCTAATGCTTTCTGAATTCTCTTTATCACATTATGTATAAAAAGTGCATAGATATACAACTATTGTTTCGGTTTGTTGCTGTGTTTTCTATTAAAAGAGACAAAAAAAATGACTTATCAAATTCACCTCTGTTGGCACTATGTCACATTTTCACAACATGAGCTGAAAAGGCCATGTGTGAAGTCGGTGAATATTTCACGCTGCAGTATCTCAGAAAAACAAAACAAAAAAACCCCCCAAAAAAACCTAGTTGCACAAATAAAATGTCCATTGTTTGTTTTTGCAAACCATGGATACACTTAGGTTCAAGTAATAAAAGTGCTTTGGTTAGGGTTAGGAAAAGACTGTGGTTTGGTTGAAAGGTTCTGTGTGTGATATTTAGTGTTAAAATTGCAGATTGCATTCACCCACCCCTAGAATGGCTAAAAAAAAAAAAAACACAAAAAATTTAAAAAAACAAAAGGTTCTAGGTGTCTTAAGGGGAGAGTATATCAGGTCCACACTTAAACAGTTGGTGACAGTAATGTGATTTAACGAGGTATGTCACTAGACGTAAAACAGAAAAAATGAGGAGGAAAAAGAAGAGGAAATCCGTTCTTTATGTCAGACATCCACTCTATCTGTATTTACAAATGACTCATTCTAACAATGAAAACCCAACTGGATTTATATAATAATTAAAACACAATTATGAATATGTTATTCAATTTCTACAATTAATTCCCTCCAAAATCTGTCACACTGACTCTTTAGATATTATTAAATACACTGTGACACACTTGACATCACATCTTTTTTTTTTTACCACATAGCCTCATTCTTCAAAATGCCAAAAGCACCATGACCCTGTGATATTAATATTTGCTGCGTATTATAATGACAATAAATTGAATCTGATATACTGTACATCTATCTGGAAAGAACATATTTTTTGATTCAGAACGCCTTATATGCGGTTTACAGTCTGGCAAATGGGTTATATTGAAAAGAGCGAGTGAAAATAATAAGATATTGACAGAGTGATTGACTGCTCACACAGACAGGAGACAAATTAAAGGAAAAACCTGATGGGACTGATCTCTTCCTGGATGACAATGCCCCTCTCCACAGGCTACAGGGGCTTAGTGAATGGTTTGATGAGTTAAAAATGACATCAGTCCTATGCTTTGGTGTTCACAGTCACATCTAAAACCAACTCTATGTCTGCAGGGGATTTGGGACTGACGTGTTGGACATTAGTCACTCATCTTTATGTTCATATATTAGCCGGTTTACAAACAGAAATGTTCCTACAGTGTTTTACTGTATTCATATATTTTATGAGTTTCAGACGTTTTTGTTGAGACAGAAAGCTGCCACCTCTCCTGATTCACCTGTGTACCGTGTGTCGTGGTCAATACAGGTTTGATGGCACCTTTTCAAGTCACAGCGGTGTGATTTTTTTTTTTTTTTTTTTTCAGAGCAGACTATGGTCAAACTGAAGCTGTCTCCATCCCGGAGGTTGTTGTCTAGAACCATTAATTGCTGGTGCTGCGCGGGACTGTGGGAGTCGTTGCTCATTTCCCTCCGTTGGAATGCCTGCTTCATTAAATTGACTGAGCAGGATGGTTTTGAGGAGAAAAAGATGATAGTTTCTCAGGGTAATAACAGGCCTCAGGATAAGCTATGTTTAAGAGGCTACCGCAATGGCTACCCTGTCCTGCACCACAGCACTCTCATGACCCTGGCTGCTAGGGACGGCACTGGCCAGACACAATTAGTGGTCACAGATACCTAGGTGCGTGTGTGTTTGTGTGTGTTTGCATGTGTGGGTGGGTGGATGCTTGCATGCTTGGGCGGATGGGCGTGTATGGATGTGTATGCGCGTGTCTGCGTGCATGCACATACATTAGTGCATAGTGTGAGTGCATGTGCATTTATGTGTCTTGTAAGCCCATAAAACCACATTCCACATTCAGTATCAGTGTCAGTGGGTGTGCACTGCCTGTGTCTCTGTTGTCGACAGCGGCGTCCACTGTCAACGTGTCGTTAAATCATAGTTGGTCTGGCTGTTGGTCAGTCGACTTCAATTTGCCACCTAAATGTGCTCAAAAATAATGTTCGGACTTATGAATTTCCACTTGGGGGCTTATTTTTTTTAACTAGTGATAATTTGGATGGTTTTAGGCTACAAGCTAAATTCTTCATCTTGGTAGAAGTATCTTATTTTTCTCGATGGCTCATTATTGCACAATGTGCATCTGAATACATTTGCCTTTTTCACCACTCTTCACTTGCTTTTAGCTCCCTGTCTTTTCAGACTTTATCTACTATTCTTTCCCAGAGATTTACAAAGAAGAATATTTCATATTATAGCGAAAGAACAAGAGGAGAAATGGAGCTAAGTTTGTACAACGGGTGGTCTGATCTGCCCAATTTGGCCCTGCAGGAGACCGGGAAGCAATGTGTGTGTGTGTGTGTGTGTGTGTGTGTGTGTGTATGTGTGTTTAACCAGACATAGGAGATGGGGAAGAGAAAAATACAACTTTTTTATTTGATGTGTCTTTTACAGTGTGTTTGCCATTTTTTGTGGCAGAATTGTGATCTGGAAGGTTTATTAATTACATTGACAGTGCTTCATTATATTAATTCCACTGATTCAGAGTAACTCTTTTGACTTTTTTCAATAAATGTTCTCTCTATCTTTTTCCAGTATGTTTAAGGTCTTTTGTATGTAAACTCCTGTTGTATTTTTATGTAATTTTTTTAATGCACATGTGATCACTGTCTCTCAGGTTTTTTAATCAAGAAAATAACAAAACACATAGTGAAACAGCATAGGATTGTGGGACTTGTTTTCTCCACCAGTGTAGATAACATTTTCCAAAGGAGAAGTCGTGTTTACGAAGGAGTGTCGTATATACTCATTGCACTATTTTGTTTTGATGAAAATGATGCAACTAACAGTGGGTGACCAAAAAACAGGCCTTTATGTTAAATGTATTTATGGATGACTCTTGTCAGAAACAAGATATAATGTAAATACACAATAGGTCAACAGATATTTTAAAGCAGAAAATTCACGTGTTATGCCTTTGAGTCACATATTTCTCCAGTTTCAAAGATTATATGGTGCATTCTGTGCTCCTTATTCAATAATGTAACATTTACTTTGCAGGAGGATTTGTTAATCACTACTTTAACTGACATCAACATGTTAATGTTTTGCCATTCTTATACATCTAGCAACAACCCTGCAACGTCTAACTGGATTTCTTGTATTTCCCTAATTTTTACAATAATATATGCATTTCAGTTTGTCTGTGAACCGTGTCGAGGCTCATGAAAACCTCTGGTTAGCCTCACTGTACCTGCATGGGACCAGCAGGCTCTCTGAGACCTCATACACCCAAACAGCCAGGCTCCACTTCGCTCATACACACACACACACACACACACACACACACATACACACACACAAACAGTGGTGTATAGCAGTTCTATTGGGGCTCTTCACATTGTCCAGACGGCCCAGTGTCAGCCAGTGAAATGAATGGCTGTTTATATTAGAAGGCTGGTTTAATGAATTAGACCCACAGCTCCTCTGTGTCAGCACCAGGCACATACAGACCAGACCTTCTCCTCTCCTCACCCTCCTCACCCTTTACACAAGGTATTGGGGGACACCTTGATTGCGTCCTCTGGGACGGGTGAGTCAAGACACCCGACGGCGCCCCTCTAAGGACTCCCTGCTTATTTACTGAGGGCATCTGGCAGAGGCACCCTTGCGTTACCATCCCCCTTCTCACTAACCTCACCCATCGCATCACCCCCGTGGTAGCTAAGGCCTGCCTGTTTATATACATGTGTGGGAGAAGGAGCAGAGTGGGGAGGATTACTGAGCAACTTGCACATGTTTGAACAAATATGTATACAACATGAGGTTTGCCACCCAGCCGTACATATATACAGGCCTCCAACGAGACCCACCTCTGTTTCTACTCATTGTGTGAGAGAGGCTCTGATGAAAAAAGAGAGAGGTGGCTGTCAACTCACATCATCTTCAGCACACTGAGAAGAGGAACTTCTGCCTCGGGATAGACAAGGATGAACAGATGGAGAGGAGAGGAGAGGAGAGGAGAGGAGAGGAGAGGAGAGGAGAG
>JAPQRQ010000015.1:18999737-19016909 GCA_037367365.1 Apogon talboti
CCCATGGAGTTGGATCAATGACAGTGGATGGAAATGCTTGGTTTATGTTCAGTTAATGATATATTTTACTGAAAAAGGCACTTTTTCTTCAGTTTTCTCTGTTTCTGATATAATAACCCTCAACTTTAATCTGAGCTTTAATGAACATCTACAAGATCAGCAAATTGAATATAGAAAAGTATCTGACTTATACTGATAAAATGCAAAACACAGAGGATAATATTACAATAAATCATGATAAATCTCTTAAGAAAAGTTAAATATAGAGAAAATTTCATTTCGGAACCGACACAAAAGTAGCACTGGGTCTTTATGGGTTAAACCCGATGTTTTATTCTTCATTTCGATCTCTATTAACTGCAACTAAGGCAGCAGATACTTTAACCATCCCTGCAGACCACAAGCAACAAAATATAACATAGAAATAAACCATACATACATAGAAAAAGTCTCAAGAACAAGAAAAGTAAAAGCCGCCACACTTCAAACTGCATTCCATTGCAGTTGGTCGTCAACATTATTGCTGTTTTAGCGGCCCTTTTAAAACCTACCCTATAAGCTGTCTTAGAAAAGTAAAAATTCTTAGAAAAGTAAAAACAGTAGCAATATACTGATGTAAAGTATGTGCTTTACAATAAATTTGTTAATTAAATGCTTAACATGCTGTGATATACTACAGTAGGGCTTGTAGTATTTTGTCTTAAGTCAAAGCATTAGATGAAATATAAATGTGACTAATGTTATGACAACTTATCAAGGACAACAGGACTATGTGTAACAACATTTTGGAATAATTAATTGAAAAACACAAATATCAAAATCATATTCGAAACTAAGAAGAGAAGAATCACAGTATATTACATGAGACCATATGTACAAATCTTAGCATTTAGGTAGTAGGATTACTTTAAAGTCATTTTGTTCCACACTATGAGCCTAAGCCCCAAAATCTATTCAGTAGTTCTTGACATATTGAAGATGATGGTTTGCACAGTACAAAGTACTCAAATGGAACTTAAATACTTGTTTGCATCAGACGAGTTAAGGGAGGTCTCTGAAAAATAAAAATAAAAAATCCGTTCCAGTCCATTTACCATATACAGAGGACAAAAAAATAATTTCTCATTATAGTCATCTAAACTTTTCCATCAAACCTTCACTCTGTGTCAGGGTGCCATTTTTAATACCCATATAACGATGGACCAGATAATGTCTGAAGTATAATTGTTCACCAGGAAAGGTAGAAACATGCAGTGCCATTGTCTGTGGATAAATAAGATGCAATTTAGAGACTTTTAAGAGATGATTTTTTTTTTTTCACTTGCCTTAATCACAGTGAAATTACCTCTGGGTGAGGGCTGTCATTAAAATAGAAGAGGCACTTGCGTCTTGGATGCTCAAGGCAAGCATGAAGCACTAATAGCACAGTGCCTCAATGGCGCTAACAGTTTTAACAGGCCCTATATTATCCTGCTGTGCAGTCGTCGTGCCTGCACCACCTACTCCCTGAAGACGTCTTATGATGGTCTATTTGTAGATTGTCACAGCTGTTTACCATGATAAATACAGTGAACGATGGTTATGACGGCGTCCACAGCCTCCCAGGCAAAGTTACTCTCAAACTGACTTTATTTCCCCCCAGACAGTTTTGGAGTCCTCCACATGCACTGTGATCTGTTTCCCCACTGATATGATCTTACCTATGTACAGGAGCTCAGCCTTAAAACCAAGTTGGATTTTTCACTTTCATTTGACCATAAAAGGCAAACTGACTCCTGCTGTACGTACACCATTATTTCTGTGGCTTCCTGTCTCAGCGGCCCGGCTCTGACACTGGGTGGACGTCCCTCAGGGTGGCTTTTGGCCCCGGGCTACAGGGCCCCGCCGGCAGGCAAGAAGTGACATGGCCAACAACCTCCAGATGTTAGCCTGCATTAGGGTCTGACAGCTCGTCATGTCGCCGCCTACACTACCACACACTTCCATCACCTCCCATCTGCTGCTCAACACCTCCTGAGGGAGAGGAAGGGGGGAGAACATAGCTTTGTGAGACTTCACCGCTCTTCATCCAAGACAAGGGACAATACTTCACATGATTAGCAGATATGTCATACCTGGCCAGGCATCTCATTTGATAATATGTGAACTGTAGAGAAACATTAAAAGCCTTTGAAATGAAATGTCTCCATCTGGAGGTTGACACTATATTATATTTATATATAATGACTCTGATAGTTGTGTTTAAGATGCTGAGTCAGAATAAAACATGAAGTGACGTACAGTACAATATGGTATACCCCAGAAAAGGTTTCAGGTCACTGGTCATTACTTGATCTGTTAAAATCAGTTCAATGTACTCAGATTTCTGCTTCTTTACTGGATATTTTTAATTATTTTGGTAATGTATGACTTCCTACTTTGCTATTAACATTAAATCTTAAGTAATAAATATTTTATAGCCTGCGTTTGCCGACATACTATATACAAAACAATCTCACAGAATTGAAACATTTCATCCAGATACATAAAAATAACCCTAAAAATTCCCCATTAATGTCTTTTAGAGAGTTTGACCCACAGCCTGTACAGGAACATGTTGATGTGTGGCTCCACCTTCTGGTGATGTAGAGTAACAGCATGCACAGTGCGCTGTGTAACACTCTTCAGACTTAGAACTGAAAAGCAGGTCATGTCCTTGTTGGGGCCTCACACGATTAGCCTGAAAGATGTAATTACACCAGGTAATATAACTAAGAGCCTGTCTTATACATGTACTCACCTTACAGCAGCAGACAACCAACAATAAAACAGCTTAAACTGTCACTTAACCTAATAGCTTTGACTTTAAAAAAAGATATATATATAACCAATGTGTAACAAATTACTAGGATTTATACCAATTTAAAGAATACAAAAGTCATATTATGGTTGGTATTACAGTCATTTTCCATCCTCGAAGCCTGTATCTTTCTCATTGTAATAAATTTGTCAACAACACAAAACAAAACAGACTCTATCAAAACCATTTTAATTAAAAAAATCATTATACTCAAGTATTTTAGAACCACTTAGATAAATTATAGTAGTGTGAGAGAGCAATAAAACATTACTATA
This sequence comes from Apogon talboti, assembly GCA_037367365.1. Lineage (NCBI taxonomy): Eukaryota > Metazoa > Chordata > Actinopteri > Kurtiformes > Apogonidae > Apogon > Apogon talboti. The sequence goes on from JAPQRQ010000015.1 coordinate 19,002,852, forward strand.
TGGAAGGATGGTGTAATCTTTTCTATATCTCTTTTGGGGGGAATTTGGGAGCTACATATGTTGCTGTATTTCATATCTCAGCAATTATCTTGAGAGGAAACGTAGAGTCCATTGTTGGTCCATTGTTAATATGCTGCCTTATTGTTGCTTGCATATGCAGTAAACTGCAATATGATATGTATCAGCGCAAACAGAAATGCCTGCAGAGGCTTGAGTCAGAACAGAGAACTATTAATGTTAGAGAAAGTGGAAACAACAGAAGGATTTGGTCAGGAAAAGATAACTTTATTTAGTCTGGGAAACATACTCTTGTTATATTTGATTACTTGTCAGATAGAAAACACAATAGCTTTTCAAAATAAAAGCGAAGTCTATTTAATTAATCATGTTTATGGTTTTAAAACACACTTCAATAAATATTTTTCTTTTGGTCTTTTTCTATTTTACAAAAACATACAGTGACTGTAAGAACAGTTGAGGGAACAACACTGGATTAAAGACACTGCTGATGCCACGGGTAATACGGAACCTAAAATACCTTTACTCAAAGTGATTTTCACACATTTGTTCACATCACTATGGCAGGTATGAACAACTCTCAGATTTTGTATGAATATTTGACCACAGGTCTGCAAAGATAGGTAGTATCACACACTGAAGAGCACAGAGAGAACTAGCTCTAGTTTAAGACACATGGGCTACAGAGATTACTGTAAAGTCCAACGCAGCACCCTGATGTTCGGCACGGATAAGTCTACATTTCCTTTGTTTCAAACTTTTTTTTTTTTTTAAATCACATTGAAAGTCAGGCTTTATGTAAACCTCTTTCCACACCTCAAGCATCAGGATGCAGCACTGGATTACTAATGAGATACAATATAGTAAAGCACTGCAATAAGTGTTTGACCGTGGTGTCTGATGAAGAGAATAAATACTGCAAAATGAAGGTGAATGCTTTTGAAAAAGAAAGCTCTGTGATATATTAAAACAGTTAAGAGGGTGTGCAAATCATGAAGGGGCTAAGTATATGCATCGTACCTGAAAGCTGTTTTTTTTTTTTTGTGAATGTTTATTACAAGTGTTGAACTCATGACAAAATGACATGTTCTGTCTTCTGACTGCTGACAGTTTTCCAGAACTTACCAAACCCACAGGGACTGAAAACTTGGTTGAAATGGGCTTTCCAGCAGAGTGAACATCATACTGTTTTATTCTTATGAAATTTAAATTATCATTGTGCGATATTACTGCATAAATTATGGATCCACTTGAGAAATTTACTGTTAAAAAAGTCCAAGACATCCAATTTTTACGAGCTGAGTGTTTCACTGCTGAGCTCTATCATAAGAAAAAAAACAAAAGATAAGAATAATGTGAGTTTGGTACATGTTAAAAAGGAATTCAACTTTCTAAACTTTTGACAAAAACCTAAATGTATTTGTTCACTCAGATGTATCTAACCTGTGTTACCGTGGGCACGTCTCTGCCAACCACCTTTCCCATCATACAGACTTTAACTGAAACCCGTAGCTGCCCGAAAAGTATAAAAGCACATTCAATCTACAGTATAAATCATACGCTATGGTTTAATAATGCAAATGTACAGGAGGCGGTTTGTAAGCAAGTGAGTCAAAGCATGCAAGAACACAGGTATGGTCTTTTTTGGATCATCCGGCTACCAATTAGTGGCTCAGGTGTTATCCTGACACGCTGCAAAGGTCAGTCTTTACTGTGGTAACGAACTGCCTTTTCTGTGTGTCGTGGCATGCTTCCTTTACTTTACGCAGGAGAATGGTCATTACTGTCTACCATCTGCTTTGTAAGTACAGTATGGACCAAATGAATTATTCTGTGAATGAGGTCTAACTAAACCAGCAGACCCTAATTACTGAAGCCTGATCCACTTGTCCCTCTATGTTCACCTGCGAAGGCGAACCCCATGACCTCCATCTTCTCCACATCTCCTCAGGTAAAGTACATCCCACTGCCTGTTTGCTCTTTGACCCAGTTGTATTCCCCTCGTCAGCAGGCATGCAAACCGGAACACAGAAAGCTAATACTGTGGTTAGTTTTACTGAAGCTGATGCATCATTAATGGCGAGATATCCTCCCTGCAGGTAAGCAGATCTCTAAGGGAGGATGCCTCCTGTGGTCCCACTGAGTGTGTAGTTTAAGAGAGTTAAGTCTGCCTCGCCGCGGCAGTGGAGATCTTTCACAAAGCTCGTGTTGTTGCTTCACTGCTTAATAAGAGAAAAAGGTGGCAAACTATTTGGCGATGGCTCTTTTTGTAATTACTGGTGTGTGAGCCAGGATGAGGAGAACCGGTCTGCATCATTAGGCCAGGAAATAGGGCACGGTGGTATCATGACAGACATAGGCATGCAGGCATATACACACTTCCCAAGGCCTCCACTGAGTCTCAGTGTTATTAATAGACCACAGCAGCAGGTGTTGCCACTCTGTCTATTGCACACAGCCAATTATAAAGCCCCGCAGGTATGCCCACCTGACCACACATATAGCTAAAACTTAATATAAATCAGTCTTTCTTCTTTCTCTCCTTCACTTTTTACTTTTAAAAGTGTAAGCCATTTCTCAGACAGATGCACAAAAAAAAAAAACACTCACATGGAAATGTTATTAGGTCAACCTTCTCCTGTGGCTATCTATGATTCACACTATATCAGCTCTGTCACATCCCACCTGGAGCCTCCAGAACGGCAGCAGCAGGAAGAAGATGGTGGTGAAAGAAGAGGCATGACAGAAGATAAAAGCATTACAAAACCAAAGGAATGTGCAGATCGATGAACGGCGGCGAAGCAGCGTACGGAAATATGGTATGGAATTCAGCACAGACAGTAGTTCTGCACTTCAAAGGGGCCACATAAGTTGGTAAATCTCAGTGCTGTTCCCATGTTTCAGGGTTTCCCATTATGTCTTTGTGGAGCTCAGCCCTGCCACTTTCAAAATGCCACCGGCTGAGCTGATTGGTCGATGAGCAGCTACAAAGTTTAGCTGTGACCCTCCGCTCTGATACAACTTCTACCTCATTCAAAGGGCAGAAAAAACATTCAGACTGTCTTCTATACAAAGGTCTCCTGAAGTTGCTCTCAAACATTTTCACTTGTTGGCTACAGCAGATTTAAGGTGAAATAATTTGGTTCAAATGATTCCCACAGTGCATTTTACTATTGTTTTTAATTCAATATGGTTATCATATGTGAACCTCCAAACTGTTACAATGTTTCAGATGGATAGCAGTATCCGTGTGGTTCTGAAACATTTATCCCTCGTCTTAGTGAAAAGCATGAAAATCACTGGTACAACGCTAGAAATACAGCTTTGTTCATATCTCAGTATTTAAGGAGGTATTTCTAATCGAGTTAGCTTAGTTCTGTGTGTCGCTTTTGTCAAGTTTGGTTCGAAAGTAGCATTGCAAGATACAAGAGTACGAGTACAAAAGCGGTTATCGGGTGTTTTCCTGCAGGAAATACACTCAACACTCAAGGCCTAGAGAAACACCATCACTGACAAGCAAGCACAACAATGAGCCATGATCAGTAGCACCGTCTGGACACCATTTTTGTAGTTTTCATACACATTTATAAGCATCACTGAGCTATACAGCTAGTCATATTGTTTTCAGTCCTTCAGCCACTACACACTGTTACACAGCCTCGCTAACTCTGTTACATTTTAACACTATTATTGCTACATCAATACAGTGTACTTCATCAAAGGTTAACACTGCAGGAATCTGTACACACAAACACATGTACACACTCTGAGCATCCATTACCCCACATGTTGGTATAGTGAGCGGGTTATGTGATCCACATGTACTACAGCAGACATGTAGTACTGCTAGTATCCCTACACATCCACAACTTCTCCAATTACTGTCTCTTTTCCTTTACACATCATTCCTTGTGTTTCAGCTGCCCCCCCCCCCTTCAGGTTAACATGACAGACTCAAAGGCCATCAGGTGGAGATAACAAGGACCCATATGTGCATGTTTCTGCTGGTTAATTGACATACTACATGACTATAAATATAGAAAGATGGGTGAAGAATAAAAGTGTATATGTGTGAGCACTTTTTAAAGTTCATCTTCAAAATGTATTATCTAAAGAGCTCCTGTTTAGCATGTATCAAGTGGAAATTTCCAGCTAAATGTCTAAAAATCCTGAAAATAACTCTTGAAGCTTAGACAGGTGAGGCAGTCAATTAGAAAAAAAATGTTTTGGTTAGTGTAACTTAACATCTTTCATAAGACAAGTTTTAATTTCAGTATTTAGTCTCTTTCGTAGCTTTGAAAGAAACTGACGTCACTGAAATAAAAAAATGCTAGTTTTTAACCAGGAGACAAAGACCAACAAGGCTTGTGGGGTATACGATCAAACTGACAGTCATTTACAGTAGAGATGATTATGTGACATCTGTCTTAAAATAAGTCATTTTAGTCACATCAAGCCACTAAAAAATGAATTAAAACATTTTTTTTTACTTTTTACATTTTTTACATGGACTTTGTTCTGTTTTACATTAGTTCAATTTAATGAACTGCAGTTTCATCTACGAACCACTTGTTTATCTGATAGCGTCAAACTCTCTGATAGGACTCCTTATTTTTGTAACTCGCAAAGAATTCCTTATTGTGTATTTTCTTCTCTGACATTTTCAGCAGTGTTCACACACACACACACACACACACACACACACACACACACACACACATACATTGACAGTCTTGTTGCCTTCCCATGAGACAGGCTGAAATGCTGAGGCATACTTTCTCCCGTCACCTCGACATCGCGCATTCTGCAAGTGGACCGTGAACACGCGCAGCCTCATTGTCTCAGATGACTCAGGCGTCTACCATCTCCTCTCCCAGTGAGGTAAACCCACTGAGTTACAATGCACAAGTCAGACTTTTCTCTGGAGCTGTCAAAAGTTTTTAGTACCCGTGGAGCATCTTTCATGCTTTGCGTTTCCAATATGACATTCATAAAGAGCCTCTGTACAGGCTAAACCTTCAGTGACAGTAAATTCATTAACTCACCATAAGGCTTTAACAGATATACTGCTCTGGTCTAGGCTAGTCTAGACGCTTACACTGGATTAAAGGTTACACTCTGCCAGAGGGAAAATCCTCTGTCTCCTCCGGTGCTTTTTACACCTTTCTTGCTCACACATCTTCTGTTATCCCTGGTAATTACTCTGTCTACTTCCTTTTCATCTTTGGCAGCACGCCGGACCCATGGGGGTGTCAGATGCGCCCGTTGCCGTGTGTGCTGCTCCGGCGGCCAGACAGCGGGTGGGAGGAGTAGTGCAGCTCAGCTGTGGAGAAGGTAGAGGACGAGGAGTTGGAGGAGGTGAGTCCACAGGCTTCACAAGCCAGAGCCAGCTGCCTCAGAGCGTCCAGGGAATCCATCTTAGCCCCCCGCAGCAGGTCACACTGACCCTGGGAAAGACATGAGTCTGATTCACATCTAGAAAACTACTGACTCCAACTGACTACAGGGTAGAACACAGAATCATAATGAATGGACTGTGAATCCAGTATTATTTAGTGTTATGCAGGGTTTAGTCACCATCCGTGATGTCTCATATAATTAATATGGAAAGTAATGACTGGACTTGTAAGTGCTATGATGACCAAAGGTTATGAGAGGAAGAAAAGACAAACACACATCAGGTTAAATGTGCAGTATGTTATTTCTACTTTTGGGGGTCTTTCATTTACAATATCACCAGAAACAATGGTGTGAAGTTGTGTCGTTTTCACCACCACTGATTCTCAGGCACAACTCATGCTTACAAACACGACAATGAATTAAAGATTTATTCACATTACACTTATTAATGTTTATTCATGCTACACTATATCATTATACATTGTAACTACAAGTAACATTGATTAACGTCCCTTAGGAATTTTACTATAAAAGGGGATTTAACACCATGAACAGATGACAAAATGAATCAGACCATTACAGTAATATAATTACTAGTGTCTTTGAACATAGGGTGGAAACATCTATATGATGCAAATACCCACATCAACAAAATCTACCAAACAGGCTCTCTGTCTGTCTGTCTGTCTACATGTGATTTTTACTCAAAAGCTGCAGCATATTTCAATCCAGATCTTGATTAGAGAACTTTTAAAAAAGAGTCTTTATAATTGGTAACTGAAGGACTTTGGGATGTTTCTGTAATTTTTTCAGATATTAAGCCAACTTTTGCCCTGAAAAAGAACCGCACACATGCTGCATGTCAAAATGGATCAGTGTGAGCAGTTTCTTTCCGATTCTGAAAACGATCTAGAACTCAGAGCTTATTTTCATTACTTAATCTGCCATAAAGGGAATGCTGACCTCAGTTTTGGACAAAATAACTTTATATTTGGTGTTTACACTCACGCTTCACTCCATGTTTAGAATAGAATAGAATAGAATAGGGTTTATTGCCATTGCAACATAAATAGTACAATGCAACATTTTGTTTTCAGCTCTATACAGTGCCCAATATGAAAACAGTTCTTCTGAAAACACATCTAAATAGAAGGAAACTAAGTGTAATAAATGTACAGTATGGATAGAAATATGAAATATAAATATATGTATAAATACATGCAAAAATATGGCTATGAGTAGGAATATATGTAATGTAGTGCACATTTAATATATGAAGTATTACTCCTGAGTACGAGACTACACTAGTTTGGGTGCAATGTCTATAATATACAGGGGTGGGGGTGTACATATTTTTGTGGAGATGCTATGATGGTTATCACTATGACAGAACAATCTATTTAATCTATAAACCGATTAAAAGGGGTTAAACTTTTTACTTACCTACAAGGAATAAAACTTTGTAGTATCTTCATCTGAAGTTTGATTATATAACAGTGATTATATAAAATTGTGTGTGTGTAAAATGGTGTGATGTTCTGATTTGTGTTACCTTGAGCACAGTGATGTTCCAGGTGAAACTCTCCACGGCTTTGCTTAGTTTGCGTCCCTTTAGTCCCTCCTTCTCCCCAAGCCGAGAGAGATCCTCATGGAAGTCCATGCCTGCAACATTTAATTAGAAGAAGAGCTCAACAGGATCTGTGTGTCAGTGTAAAACTCTTCCTTTGAGTTCAGTATGACTTTTGAGTTACATAGTCGCCAACATAACACACTTGACTCACATATTTACACAAGGAGAAGCTGCCATCCCTGATGACATTTACATAGTCAGATAAAGGTCAGTAGTTATCTAAGAGTGTCTATAAATACACTGGTTTGGTTGTGAGGACTTCTACCGGTGCACGAAGCTTAGACGCACAGTTTTTGTGGAAAACAACACATATACAGTAGTGGAAAAAAGTTTTCGGACACCCTTAAAATTTTACACAATCTCGAATATTACTATGAAATATTTGTAGAAAAATGTTTCTTGAGTTTCAAAAGGTGTGGCTGCAGCAGACAGACACAAACAAATGCTAATTATTTTTATCTGTGTGTGTATATGTATTGCTAATAACAAAAAAATAACAAAACTAAATTCTTGACAGTTTCAACATGTCATGCCCTGGATGTGTTTCATTATATTGCTGAAACGTCCAGTTTTGACCTTGATGGAACAGAGCATGTGCAGAAGGGAGCATGTGTGTTTGGAGAACGGATCACCTGCAGAGTTCAATGACCTCACAGTGATTCTTAATGCAATATATCACAAATGCATGGGGTGTCCAAAAACTTCTTTCCACCACTGTATGTAAGGAGAAATAGGAGACAAAAGCTTGGGCAGTGTTAAAATCACCAGTACGTACTCTTTCTCCTCTTGTAATGCTGTTTACTGACAGACTGGTTCTCAGAGGAGCTGCCCTCATTAAGTTTGGCTGTTTGATGATTAAGTCAGACTTGCTCATTTGGTGAAACTTCCAGAGAATTTGGGAATATCATGTAATGCAGTCATTTTATTCATGAGCTCTCATCAAAACCATTTTTACTCGGTTCATTTAGACTTCATATCATCCCTTCCAGCCAGTCATCCATCTCTCTGTGCACTTCACCTTCTCTCTGGACCTGGGCGATCCTCTCCTGGACACCGTCGGCGTTCTCTATCAGCTGTTTCTGTGCTGCTATCATCTGCAACAGACAAGGAGGTGGTTTGTGTTGAACTTTCCAAGTATTTGCAAACCCACATAACTGTACTTTGTGCAATTATTATAGATATCCAAGTATACAAAATGTACTAAACTCCATCTGGAGAGTTTATAGTGTGGGGGTGTAATTTAAAAAAAATTTGCAAGGCATGAAATGTCAGACATAGTCTTCATAAAGCATGAATTTTGCATTTGATTATTAATATTTCTGTTTTTGAGAAAACAAATGTAGCTGCTATACACTGTTAATTTCAGTAACAATAGTGAAAATTTTGTATATTTGATAAGAAGCACTTTTATTCTGGTTTACAAAGACAAGATGGAAAATCATAATTTTTATTTTTTTTTAAATGTTGCATTTGTTGATACTGGCCAAGACACAAAAAATGGCTTTTTATTTGTGGATTTTGAAATAAAAATACCATACTATTATGTTCATTATCACTGTTCTTCTCCTGTTTTGTTTTATAGTAGTTAAGAGATATAAAGTTTGTTTTTTGAGTTAAAGTTTGTTATTTAAATTCCAATATCTTTATTAAATGGACTTGGATGAATAACCCTCTAGCATGAATCATACATCAATAATAGGCCCATTTAAGCATGAATCATGATGATGAAGACAGGAAAACGAAATACAAGGCAAAAATAGCATATTGTCAATATTTTAGAAACCCATTGAATTTCATTTCACAAATCATGTTCAGTGAAGCACAAGACCTATTAAGAGGAGCCGAGCTCCCTGTGGCTCTATGGTAGTTCACACACTGTGTCTATAACAGAGCTGACACATGATGAGAACTTAATACAAACAAACTCATATCCAACATCAGTGCCTTTGCTTCTAACAGTTATGATAACACAGACACTGATAATGTAAAATCTAATGAATTAGAGTTACGATCAAACAGGAGCTAATTTAACACGACAGAAATAACAGTGATTTTCCGGCTCAATAGCATAAGATACTAACAAAGCATATTTTTTTAACAGGCATACTGAAACATTGTTATTGTTTTATTTACAAATGTGTTTTAGGTCTGCTTCCATCATATCTACATCCTTTGGAATGACTTCAATGAGTATAGCCTCCATATAGTCTGGTACGTGTTCTGAAAGTCAGAACTGGGAAAGAAAGCTTTTACATGTTCTGCTCCCACTGCCTGAGACAATGTACAGGAGTGAAAAATGAAGGAGCTGGTCACTTTAAATACATTCAAGGTCATGGGAAATAAATGGGAAAAGAATAGATCTGGATGTAGATGATTGGATTAGGTTCTGCTTTGAGATGCTTCTAAGGAACATTGTTGTACACTTTTAGTACTTTTTATATCATTGCTTCTATTTGTATGTTTTTAGTATTATGACCATTTACTTTCATGTTTTTATGCCTGTGTATGAGTATATACTGTAGCTGTACGTTTTAATACCTGAGTATGTAGCTGTGGCTTTTTTTAAATGTATTTTACTTCTGATTTTATTGTAAAGCACTTTGTGAATTCTTTCTATGATAAGTGCTAAATAAATAAACTTTATTATTATTATTATTAATATAGTGTTTTATGTATGGTTTTAGCACTGGCTTTTACCATGTGTTTTATGTACATTTTTACACTTTAACAATGAGTTTAATTCGACTTTCAGTATTTAAAAAATCATACTTCTCAGAAACTTTGTCTTAAATTGGAAAAAATAATGAACAGATAGGAGACAGGAAAGGAAGGGCAGGAGATAAGACTGGCTGTAGGGCTACAGAGATAGAGAACAGGGTGAGTGTGCGATGACTAAGCTTTGTGTGTTCAGAATGGCTGAAGGGGTGAGATGTTCGACTGGAGATCACACCAACAGACTGGCTTTGTGACGCTGACCTGCTGTGCTCACATTTGCTGGATTTTCACTCCAAAACATCAACTTTACTGACATGCTTATGGTTTTAAAAATGCACCTTCGCACTGATGTGTGTGTAGGTGTAACCGCTGAGTGCTGAAACAGGTGGGAGAGATTCGTCCTGATCTGATGCAAGAGGAGATGGAGTAGGAGGAGACACAGCTGGCAGTCTGAGTGTGTGTATTTGTGTATGCGTGTGTTATTGTGGGTGACTGTTTCATCTATGTCACCTAAGAGTGTCTTTCTGCATATTTAATGTCGAAGAGTTGTGTAACTGTGTGTGGATATGTGTGTGTGTGCACACTCAGGAAAATGTATTAGAGGCAAAATGCACAATCCTGAAAAAAAAAAAAAAGAGTATCGCTAAAATCAGTTAAAAATAAAAAGGCAGCCTCCTTCTTAAACAATGTAAACTGTCTGAAGTTGTATTTTCAGATTAAACCTGAGGTTTTCATTTAAGGAACAGGAAGCATTTGGCATCAGCTGCACAAAAACTATTGTTTAGTGAAACGATTAATAGTAGCTGTTGGCGTCTTCATGTTAAGTCTCGTTAAAATGGCAGTGTTGTATATTTTTGGTGTCATTGTGAAGAATTTACATAGTTATCTTTTAGCATATCGAAGAAGAAGAAGAAGAAAAAGAAGCAGCCCTCTCTTATCCTTCTGTAGATCCTCCCCTGGATCATTTATCTGAACTGAAGACATATTTAATCTTTCAAGACTTCCTAAATGTAATGTTATTTCATTTTGCCAACTGAAGAATAGGTGTAAAATGATTTTGGAGTAATTTTGGTCAGTTCACACACATATACCAGGTAATATGAACAGATGTAAGTGCATTCAGACAGCACAGCTTCCTGTGAAACAAATACATAAAAATAAGTTTTGAATTTATTTGCAGAGGTTTAAATGTGTCCACAACTGAGGCTTATTAAAATTGTACCAAAACAATTGTACACATTTGTAAATGTCATTTTTCATTTTCATATAATGCTCATTTGTGACTGTTGTGACTATTTTCGGTCAATATAATCTTCCCTTATGGTACTGACCGTGTCATAGGCGGTGAGGAGCTTGCGTGTGGGCTCTGCCAGGTTTACCAGGGCCTCCAGACTTGGGTAACCCTCCTTCAGCACCATAGAGGCCCCCATAGTGCCCTCTGAACTTTGCAGCCGCGTAGCCAGACTCTGGATGCACTGCTTCAGTTTGGCCACTGTGGGGAGCCCACATTGCTCTTTGAAACTAGCGGTGGTGCTCTGGGAATATATGACAGCACAAGAGAGAGAGGTGAAGAGGAAGAACAGAGAAGTTAAAATGCTATTTGATCAAATGTATAATTCTGGATGCAAAACTTTGGAGGGAAAAGTCAGAAAGTGTGACCCAGCCAGTAGGAACGTTACTCCCCCTCCAATCTCCTCTCATCTGCCGTCTCTTGTGAATTAAATCAATATGGCAGTCGGTGCCGCTTTTAATCCACTGAAATCAGCCTTAGCTTAAGCGCATTTGGCAACAGAGAAGACAATATGGCATAAATCTGGAACAGAAAATTATAGTGTTTAGTGTTTTTCCATGGCTGCAGGTGTGTCAGGATGCAAAACTGGGTTAGTTAGACCTTACAGGGACCAAAAAAATGTGTTTATTTGTTGGAAATGCCATTTTGGGTCACATTATAATGAAGCTAAAAGGCTTATTTTTGCACATGCAAACACTAGAATAGAAACCTCTGCTGTATTCCTGAATGACATTTGCCACCTGGCAGACTCCCAACTGGACCAGCGATTATCACGCCCCACCTGTGTGGGAGTGGGAGTGCATGTGTGTGAGAGAGATAGAGAGACAAGAAGCAATAGAGGCATGATGAATAATAACAGACTGTGGCAGATGAGCCCACAGCTGGACTCATGGCAGAGAGACAGTGATAGAGAGAGGAGCAGAGTTCACGTCGTAGAGAAAGGGCAATGAGATTGAGGGTAGCAGATTAAAAGCAGTTTGTGAATGAGCAAATCGTATTTCTGTGTAGGATTCAGGCATGTGTATGTGTGTCAGTGTGCATGAATGGATTTTCTGTAGGAGACTGTGTTTTTGTAGAGGCTAAACCTTACACAAAAGCGATTTATCTACGGGCAGAAATTCAGTTAAACTGTCCACAGCAAAGAAGCTTTTTATGGTTGTTGTAGTGAATCCATAAACACTGTTGGATGTTGTGTTAGTCATAATGTACCTTCATTATTCAGCTGCATGTTGCCTTTCAGGTATTTGACCAGAAAAGAACTAAACATTGCACCTGCTGTGATTACTGAGCATCATGTTACAAAGGAATCTGCACTGAACAAAACCTCTTGTCAGTGTCAGTGAGTATTTTCTTGACAAGCGTTAGAAGAGAACATTAATACCACTTTCATATCTGTTTGATTATCTTTGCTTTAGCATCGTTAAACAAAATTTAAAAATGTATCAGTGCGCCTACTAGCGCCTGGGGCTCACTCACCAAGGTGCTAAAAGACATTCTTGGCCCTAACCTCATCATGTCTTTACTTTGAGGTTGCCAGGCAACTAACAGAAGCTACATAGACATTAGTGAACTACAGCGCACAGCCCTCTGCCAAGGCCAAGAGTCCATACTTCTGATTCCGCAATATTACAAACACATCACAAATTATGGTAGTTATCTGTGTTTTGCTCCTTTTTATCAGTCGGTGCCTCTTGATAGACTGTTACCTTGATAACGAAGGTCATGCTCTGAGACTGATAGACTGTATTAGGGTTAACTAGGTTAACTAGAGGCAAATATTTCAAGCCACTGCCCTTTTCATGAACCTGATCCAGTATTTAAGGAGTTTATGTTTGACCCATGCCCTAACTTTACTGTATACCATGTTTTATGAAAATGTAGGGTGGTGGTTTTTGTGCATTTTCGTCCTACTTGAAAAACAAGTGGAAATAAAGATGATCTAACCAAAGATGAAAGTCTTCAAGCTCCAGGTTTAAAGACATCACAGCCTCGGGGAGACCAGAAGACGTTCTGTTTGAATGGAGTCCTATGGGAGAAGTGGCTCAGTTCCCAGAATAAACAACTAATCTGTGAAAACAGTTGGTTTCATGACCATCAGGCTCTGGGATCATTTTCAACATCTTGTCCACCGACTATTAAGTTATCGCCCCTCCTGATATGACCTAAAGGAACAAATTTATCATTTTATGAGACAAGTGAGGTGTTCTGACAGGCGGAGTTCTACAGTCGGCCATGTACTTGAACACACATGCATTTTTATGTCTTTTTTTTTTCCCTTCATATCGGTTAAGTTCAAAATAACTAAAGTTAGTGAGCGAATCCCAAATCTCTGACAGATATATGCTCTGCTGAGCCACAAGATTGTTGCACATTAAGAGAACTTTGGGTGACGTTGGAGAACAGATCCCGTTGCTTCAAAGTGATGCCATTGATTTTCTGACAACAGATGTGAGGTCCTTCTACCCATAACCACGTCACAGCTCAAAAGGTTCATGAGGGGAGACCAGAGGCTGATCTCTTTGAATGTAGTCCTATGGGAGAAGTTATTCACTGAATGAACAACAATTTTGTGAAAACTGCTGGTTCATAACAACCAGACGACCTCTGTGATGATCATATGCTAGCAAATTATGAAGCCACCTGATAAGATTAATAAAAAGCTCTATTTGTGAGATAAGATGAGTTATCAACCAAACACATACATTTTTATATCTTTTTTTTCTCATTTATCATCAAAACGAAAGGTAAAAATAATCAAACTCACCAAACATATAACATAACTGTCCCATTACGGAAAATAAATCCCCAAGACTATCTGTTGTTAACATTAGGAGAATGTTCGGTGACATAAAGGGACTAATATGATTGGCTCACAGCGATACATGTGATTGAAGTATCATCTGAATAGCCACATGATGACATCAACAGACTTGACTTCTTCCCCGGAGTCTCTGTGCTCTACATCCTCACAGGTTTTCCCAGGTTTTCCTGCTGTGGCCCGGCT
>JAPQRQ010000015.1:19037415-19047921 GCA_037367365.1 Apogon talboti
ATAATAATAATGATAATAATGATAATAATAATAATAATAATAATAATAATAATAATAATAATAATAATAATAATAATGGATTAGATTTATGTAGCGCTTTTCTATTAACACATACTCAAAGCGCCAATGTTTAGAGGTAAGAGGTTACTTCTGTTAAGTTCAATTAAGCCAAAATAAAACGACGTACTGTATTTGAGCTCGTTTACACCATTTATTGTAAGTAAAAGAAAACTGTGAGGTTGTAAACTTTTACATAATTTATCAATGATTCGAATGTCCCTGCATCCGTCTCACCTTGGCTTCCTTGATGCCAGGGCACAGTTTACAGATGGTAGCGACTGCCACGTCCTCTGACACGATGCCGTAGCCGTCCTCGTCCACCTGGGCGAACTCCGCTGCTAGCCACTCACTTCTCATTTTGCTTCCCAGGCTGCCTTCTACTGAGACACCGCCTCCTTCACACAGCCCTCCCCCTCCTCCCCCACCTCCACCGGCGCCCCCAATGACTGAGGGGTGGGCCAGTAAGTAGCGAAGGCCCGTTACCCAGATGTTAGCCACATCTGCAGACAGTGCAACCAAGTCCAACGACTGCAGAGACAGACAAAAAGGATTATGGGGCAGACGGACCAGTACACTGATAAGTTATCTCTTTATAGGAACATTTAATGTAAAATTACATTTGTTTAAACCAGAGATGCCTAAATTCTTTTGACAAAAATGTATCTGGTTGAAAGGCTTAAGGCTAAAAATAAACATTGATGTTATGCTATGTCACTATTATAAACACACTACTCTTTGGTACTTCAATTGCAATTCTCACCCCTTTTCCTTAAAAAAAATTACATTTAATTTCATAGTGACACTGTATTATATCAAAATAGCCATTCTTTCTCTGTGAAGAGAGAGAAATAAATTGGTGTTAAATTTACTTCTGTTGTTAAAAATAATAATGTTATGGGCTTTGCAGATAAATGGGCAGGATGGTGGTAGTGGTTAACATACCCGCCTCACAGCCCAGTTCTGGGTTTGACTCTCAGTCAGACCACAGCCCTTCTGTGTTGAGTTTACTAGTTTACCCACCACATGGATGTCCCCTGGTTCCCCCCAATAAAAAGGTACTTAGGCAGTAATGAAGATCTGGAGTTGGTCCCCGAGCCCCTTCAATAGCAGCTCATTGCTCCTAAATGTGAATGCTAATGCTAAGTGCTGTGTGTATTAGAATGAATGAAATGCAAAGATCAAATTTCCCTATTTGGGTAATACAGCAAACTAACCTTTAACCTATAGATAAGTTGTGCCAACATTATTAGTGAAGCTGTAGGATGTTGGCATTCTCCTCCCTTCCTAAATCTTCCTATAACAATCTTCAAAGTCCTTAACAACAACAACAACCTCTGAACTAAAATAAATACATCTTTTTCCTTTTGCATGGGCTTAGTCACTTTAATGACATCACTACCCCATGTGCAAAGGCTCCACCACGCTACTACTGTAGCTGCATCCTTTGGCTAACGGCACGTATGTGCATGATCAGTTTAAAGAAATACAAATCAGCCAAACAACCCTGGGTGTTTTTTGTTTGTTTGTTTTTTTATTCCAGAGTGATAGTGGATGGTGCCAGACCTATCTCCAGTGTTGGCATAAGATTAACAAGGTGTGGAAATAGGTCTGGCAATGCATGACCGGGGAAGCTTAACACCACTGTAACGTTCACTGACATGAAACTTGGATTATTTATTTCTACCTGCACAAGATGTATGAGGCCTGTGGGTCCCAGATTAGGCAGCCCTGGTTTTAACACTAGTATGGTGTCACATTTTTGACATGTGACCACATCACTTAATGAAAACAATCAACTTCCCATCTTACCTGGTATTCATCCCCATGTATGATGGAGAAGGCTGCTTCTTCGGCCAGGTGCTCAGATAGAGGTCCATTATGGAGGAATGTTTCTGTGCTCTTTCCAGTGCGGACCTCCCTGATGCTGGAGACATCGAGCCGGGCCCGTTCTCCATCCTTCTTGGACGGCTCCCAGCGTAAGCAGCTCAGGTCAGATTCCAACGTGTAGAAACGACAGTAAACCCTAGAGTTGGGCCGGATCTTCTTCAGTTCACAACCTCCCTGCATGAACGCCAAGCAGTCTGCTGCACTGCTCACCTGAGGCAGGAAATCAGCAAGAACGCCATAATTTATATTCGGTAATGGAACTGCAAAATTAAGTTTTAATTCTTCTAATTTGTTTTTGTTGTAGTAATCTACCTTCTTCTCAGAGGGCATGCTGCTGAAGGACACTGTCTTCTTCCTGCCTCCGCCCACCTTCTGCACTGAAGGATCCTGGGAAAAGACAAAGATAGATGGCCCAAGGGTCAAATTTAATAAGTGTTCCTCCATACGAACAGTTAATTTCATTTATTGTGCAGCCATTAATCATTCCCAATAGAAATTGAACTAAAAATAATACAATAAATAATCAAACATGCTTTTCTCTTCCATTTCTTTTAGTCCTAGTTTGGTTGCATTCATTTCACTGAAAATAAGAAGACACATGTTAAATCAGAAGTACTGCTTACAGTAGCTACTGTGGCCCACTGTTATTACTGTAAAGTGACAGAAGAGAGGCATTGAAGAAGTCAGGAGTGTGCATGAGGATTTTTGTGGCATCCTCTACACAGAAACCAATGAGCAGGCTGTTATCACAGTCATTAAATCAAACATGGAGTTGACTAATGTAAACAAGTTACTGGCTCCAATACAACATAAAGTGCATTTCCATCCATCTCTTTGGATATTCAACTTCATAATAGGAATGAAAAAAACCCAAGTGGAAACACCAAAAACTGGAAAAATAAACTAAAAATATCGCAAAAAAGTCTACACCTGTGTGAGATGGAAAGTCAGCAATTCATTGAAATGTAAATGTGTATAAGTGATGGGACTAGATTTAGCAAATAATTGTGTATCTGCATATGTGGACCAATAAGAAGACTGCAACAGTCACATGATTGAACATAAGAAACAGAAATACAATATAATATGGAGCATAGCAGTGAAATCCCATTTTCATGATGTGTTAGACAAAGGCTCGGACAAACAACACTGTGTGGTTCAGATCTGTGGTCACTTTAGAGGCTACGACAGCTGTCAACCAGCTGAAAGTACCCAGACCTTACATCCATCAGCTCCTTGTGCAAGAGCTCAAGTAGTCCATGTTGTTGTGTAAAATACTAGATCCAATGGGTAAACTTTTAAAACATATTGATGATGATGATGATGAAGAACCAGCTCTCTGTATTCATGTAACACTGTAGTGGATGGAAACTCACATTCATTTGTATTTCCTTTTGCAGAATTCACTGTAAATGCATCACAAAGTTATATAAAAACCTTCTTACACACTATCAAACCTTTAATACAGCTCCAATGGTGTGTGAAGTAACATATTTGCCTTTATAATGTACACTTGACATCGGGGACATAATGGGGACAAGATTTACATGGAAACTACATTTAGCAGGATTTGGTTGGTACTTGGGAACGCAGATATGACTCACTTTTGAAAAAATGTTCTTACTATTAATCTGTTCATCACCTCCTTATATAGCCGCCCCTGTTGGCAACAGACTTTTTTTTATGTTTTTGTATATGTAAGATGGAACCTCTAAGGCTGCAAAAATGCATTTCTTTGGTATGTACATATGTTTAGTGTACCAATGCACTGGTAAATGTGAATCACAAACAGAAAATAAAGGACTATATAGCATTCTGGGGAAAGATACGGCTCCACTCTGGATCAATTGGCTTCATCAAAAAAAAATCATCATCTCTCTTTATTACTGTCTTTGTAACCCTTTTGTTTCTGGCAGCATTGTTCACTTTATCTCTCTAGTTAAAGGGAAAGTGTACCAATAAACCCTGTTTTGGGTCAGGATGCATCCAACCCTCTACTCCTACCTTACCTTATAATGATCTACGAGTCTTAACTTTAGTCCTGAGCATAATTGCACGTCATTCAAGCTTCATACTGTTGCAGTTACTGTTGCTTTCTACAACAGACAAGCACATTATATGTTAGTTTTGCAAAAAAAAAAAAAAAAACCTCCGCTTCCACCCCCTGGATATCTCCATCTAATGACAGATTGATTGGCAGCTTCATCACTGTTTGGTTGGCAAATGTCAGTGCTAACTTTCAAGTGTGCTGCAGCATGGCGTTTTCACTGGAGGCGCGGATAATAGCTCTTCTCTGATTTGTGATTAGCTGTGAATGTGCTGAAATGACAGCAGTAATTACATGTGGTGTTGAGTGCACAGATGACCATTTCCCCGCCAACCAGTCCCTTTCACTTCTACCTACAGCCAGCTGTGAAGGTTTCCAGAGCACAAAAGAAAAAATCCAAGCCACCATGAGTCTTCATGGTCTAATGGCAAAAAAAAGAGAGAGATAATAATATTACATTGCTCACATGTGTGAGCTGAAAGCCTTTATAATGTTCAGAAATAAAATCCAGCAACAGACATAGGTAAAAAATGATGCTAATGTTTCAAAAAAAGGGAAAAAATGGAAGAAAAAAACAACATAAAAGATTAATTGGAAAGCTAATAACAAACACCTACATAACACATTATACTTAGCAACCACAGAGATTAACCTCATCCTTTATTTCTTAGAGGAATAAAGTGTTTTTGCTCTACCTTATTTTTTATTATCAGTCCTCCTCTGCAAAAATTACTGAAAAAAAAACCCAGTAATAATATTCTGTGCTGAATCTCTACCAGCAACAGGCTGACAGTGAGATGTGATGAAAATGTGTCCAGATTTTTGAACATCTGTCTTTTCAGCTCTGTGTCTTAATACCCCTATCACTTTTACCCTTGCATGTTTGCAAACTGAAATTTATTTTTCCTATACCTTGAGCAAGTGTCACTGATGTCGTGTAAACACCAGCTGTTGGGCATAAACTAGGTCAAAGAGCTACAAATTATATGTAATTGCTGCAGTCAAAGCAGCTTAATAACTGCAGCAGGAATTGTGTGAGCTTGTGTGAAACGAAAAATTGCATGTTTGTGTTTGCGTGATCTTTTAAGCTCTCTGAACGAATCCAATAAAATGTCATAATCATCCCTATCAATCAGTCGGGTTTTACTGATATTCCACCTCTTGTACGGGTTGGTGCAATTCTTTGTTTTGCCTCACAACACACAGTTATATTGATATATGTTTACATGCCCCAAAGCACAAAGCCACTATGTAGGTGTTTTGAGTGTGTTATCTGCATTATCTTAGCTCTGAATCCTCAAATTACACTGTGCAACAAATTTTAAGTTAAAAAAAAGTACATGTTACGTAAGACCTGTTTCGGGGGTAAAAAAAGTGTCCTGATTCTGAATCTGACCTTTATTCCTCCAGATTAGGCACCGTTTCCCTGTACCATGAACCATATGTTATTATTATTGGTTATGAATGAAAAACACACACACCTGTCAGTTTAAACAACATTTGTCCTTCTAAGCCTCTTGTGTGGAGTGTGATCTTCTCTTTTTATATTCCAGCAGTATTCTGCCAACATGTCAGGGTTCCATTTTCCTTTGAACTGTTGCTCCATCACTGAAATATCCTGATGGAATCTCTCGCCATGTTCATCGCTCACATCCAAAAATCCAAATGAGAGTGGATCACATGAACTTCTAGAGACATGTTACATCCCATATCATGATAATGACTCAGCAGATCGTTCACAACTTGCACATAGTCTTCTGAACGATGTTTCCCCGGGAAGTTATCACAAACTTTCTTGAATGACTCAAAGGCAAGCTTCTCTTTTCTTTTGAGATGTGTGATGAAGGTTTCATCAAGTACAATTTTTCACATTTGGGGACCTATGAAGATACCTTCTTTAACTTTAGCTTGACTTAGGGAAGGGAACTTCTCTCCAAGATATGCAAATGCGGAGGAATCCTTGTCCAGGGCTTTCACAAACCATGCCTAATTCAACAAAAAGAAGGCCAGAAATGGATTTCCCATGTCATTGTGCATATAAAAATGGCCACAGATCTGTTGTACTTTTTTGAGTGTTGCACAGTGTTATCCGTTATTTGATCAAATTCTGCTAGAATGCTTGATTACTGAATGCACATTTGCCAATATCTTGTCGATGATGCGAGAGCTGGGCCCACTGCATCAAGTCTTCTCCATCACATCCCAAAGAATCTCAGTGGGGTTCAGGTCTGGACTGTGGTGACCAATCCATGTGTGAAAATCATGTCTCATGCTCTCTGATCCATTTGTTCACAAGCCCAATGAATCCTGGCACAGTCCAAGCAAAGCGATGTTTCAGAAATGAGAAGCTACTCCCTGCATCAGTTAGGGTTAAAGAGCTTGAGGCTGAAACATATTAATCACTGTAATAACTATCTAATGGAAGGATCTGCACTATTTGCTTGGTTAAAACCAGGTGAGGGCTTAGCAAAATAAATAATGGCTGGGCTAAAGGCGTATATATTTAAAGAGCTGTTCAGTTGCTCCCCCTCCAATACCAACAATCAGTGGATATAAGGAGAACATTTAATCTATTGTTAATATTATTTTTATATCATGGGCACACATGCTTGCTGAGTCATAGTTTAACATGCTGCAATGGCCTGCTGGCTCCCAACAGATCTATGAGAAAACCTCCTGTCGCTCACAGCTGAACTATTGTCCACAGAATATGAATAAACCAGGTCTGCACTGTCCAGCGCTTAAATTTGACATCTTTACTTCCTACACACACTGACAGCCCACACAAACACACTGCTGAGAAGTTCACAGAAAAGCAATTAAAATCATAAAATAACATTACAACTGTGACACCACTGGTGAGCCCGTATGCGTCAGTTCTACACGACTTATTAGCTCCCCTTTCAGCACAAGAAAACGAACAGTATTTTAGCTATGGTGTGATATGAGTAATGATTGACGAACTGAGCAAACTGAAACATTTTAGACGGTGGGCTTTGCTAAAAATGTGATGAGCATTTTAGCCAAATAGTAAATGAATGGATTAACGGAGAATTTGGCGTCCAAGTTTAAAAACTCATTATGTTTTTCTTTTTTATTCTTTAAGGAATAAAATGACAAAATTGCGGCATCAAAACTTCTAAATGTCTGTACCTAATTTCACAGCGCAACACATAATTGGATGATTGCAACTCAAATGCCATGCGAAAATAAGATAATAGTGCTATATTCTGTGGGTTGCAGTGATCTGTGCTCGTCTAATATAAAATCGAGAAAATTGACAACTCTGAGCATGCAAACTCCACAGACAGTCTTTATCTCCCACAGAGCTTCTTGGAAGAGGTTTATCAAACACCTTAGGCAGCCATCCACTACAAAGGAAGCCATGGAGGGTCAATACAGATACAAAGTCTCATTCACACTCCCTGATTAGTTCCTCCTGCATGAGATGCATGTGAATGAGTTTTGGTTCAGAATAAATGGGGTGAGTGTGGAAAGGAGGTGGATGGATCATCACTGGAGCAGAAAGGAGGACAGTCGCTGTCAGCTGCACACCTGGTACATGGAAGTGAGCTAGACTTATTGTTCCTGGCTGTATTATTGAGCTCTACATGATAAAACTATGAATGGAAGTAAAGGTCAAGTAAAGATATGCATTCATTAATACGAAAGACCACATTCATTACGAAGAAACTACAACCTCTGAAATGTTATGCAAAGGTTTTCAGTGTATGTGCTGTCTCATTTAATTAGGATTCAAAGGTTTTAACATGGATGTACACTACAAGTACAGACACAGATGGGTAACAAATATAACAAAAAAAACAAACAGTACGGTCTGTAGGACATGTGTCTTGGAATTGATTGTACAGCTCTCTTAACTTCTGGCCTTCTGGCTAATTCTGGCTTTTTTTTAACAATGTGTAATCATGTGTTTTTATGAAATTGCATTGTCCCCTTTCAAATAAACAAAAAAAAAAAAACTCTACTGAAGGAGCGGACACGTTCATCCTAAATATATTTTGTCATTTGGTGTTTTCATGATGATGGTGGAGAGTGTTGCCTAATACATTGCTCCAAAATCTCAGTTAGGTGTTCACATGGGTTCAAAAAGTGTGGAAATTTCTCAATTCAAAGATGCATCACAATATGGAATAGTGGCAGAACACTATTCCATAACTGGAAGTTTGAAGCCTACATAAAATTACAGCGTACTAACATAGATTAATATCTCTCCGGCCTTGGCTGAACAATAAAGCTGTAGACCTTGTTAAGTTGAAAAATCCTTCTCTTGAACTGAATCGTGGGTGAACATTATTCTAATGTTACTTTTAAGTGGAGATATGGCAGAGGGAAGCCGAGATCAGCAGCGAATGATAAAAATAGCATAGGCTCCCCTAATGAATTCACTTTACATAAAAGGCTTTATCTGCACTCTACAGTAAGAACAAAGAACAGGTAATCGGCTCTGAGTCTGAGCAAAGCAAGTAGCGTGGTCATTACATTACATTAATGTACAGACTATTCTAGTGCGACTTATAAAACCACTGTGTTTAAGTGGAGAGGTGACTCAACAGGTAGTACTGTTGCTTCATAAAAAAAAAAACTGTTGCAAGTTTACCTCTAAATTATGGGTAACTGATTATTTTAAGGATCTGAATGATTCTGATTCACTCACTGATAGGATCCGGGTTACACGAGTCACTTGAGTCGCTTAAAATCATTTGAGCCTGAATTTCCCTATCACACCCATAAGCATGAATCTGAATCAGAGGACTCACAGTGTAGATGATCATCTATGTACCAACATCTGAAGCAGATCATTTGCATAATTATAGCGGATCTCGTCAGTAACCGAATCTCTGTGCGAGTGAATCTCAGGTAAAAGATCCGAGTCAGGATTCACTCAACTGTCTCTCTCAGCTCACATATAGATTTGGCTCAATCAGTCCCTTTCCACCCTCTTGACTGTAATTCATGGGACTTTTGGCAGCCTCTATAAACATATGTGTTGTTATTAGGTTGTAAAAGTTGCGAGAGGTTTGTGGATGACGCTGTGTGGAATTGAAATGTGGTAGGACTCAACTGATCAGACTAAATGAATACACAGATCCGTGAGTCATGAGTCATTTAAGGGAGTCTGATAAAAGATCATTGTAGGGATTCACTTGACCGTCTCCACCTCTGGTTTCTTCCATCATCTAAAACATGCACAGTATATTAGGTTAATTCTCTTGTCTATTCATTTAACTAAGGTTCTGGCTTAGAATAAATGAAATGAGTGCAGATTCATTTGACTCTTTTTACTAATGAGTATAAAATAGCCATTTAAAGTACTATAGAAAACTGCATCAAAAATGACTGTGTATTTCAGTCATTAACAGGTGAGTCACAGTAAAATTAAATCATTAGCCCAATGAATATTCATACCTCTAGTTGAAATCTGATGACTGTGATGGCCATGGCTTATGAGTCGCATCATGTTCATACCCAATGAACCATTCTGTGACCCTTGTGCCCTGTGGTTAGTCACATTATAATGGCAGAACCATCAAGTTTTGCTTTCATTTTTCACCCGTCCGTATCGCTCAACAGTTGACAGATGGATTTTCGCATAATTTAGAGCATATATTCAAATTCCTCATATGAATATCTCCTTACGACTTAATCCTCTGGCCTTCCCCTCAGCATCACCAGAAGGTTGACATTTATCTTTTTTAGCAAGATGTCTGAAGAATTATTTTATAGAACACCATGACATTAACCACATGACATTATGTTTCCAACGTACGCACTTTGAAACTAATGGGCTGGATGAAAAGTTAGCGTTTAATCAGTGTGTAAAATTGTTCTAAACGTAATGATATTCCCATGAGGCCTTTCTTTCAGGAGGAGTTTACATAACCTGCTGTGAGACCATGTCAGAAATCAAATGCGCAGTGGAGGGCGGGGTGAAACGTAGGTCATCAAGGAAAGAAGGAGCAGCACTGTTTAAATAAGAGGATGAAACGCATATTTTCAGGCAGTCGAGGAGGGAGATTGATCATGTGTGGCATTCACATGAAAAGTGACAGGACTCGTTGTATAAAGAATGAAAAAAAACATAGCTTAAAGTTGTGAGCCTGGCTGTGAACGTCTGAGTGTTGGTTTCAGAAAGTTGGAGACAATGTCAGGGACGTGTGGTTGTGCATGACATGTTCACCTTACAGCAAAAGATTCATGAAATTTGGGACTAAAACATCTGGGTGAACTCAAAGCACTGTTCCCTGTTTCATTTTGGAAAAAGAATAAAAAATGGTGAAATAAATACACAATAATAATAGACTAATAATATAATTTATTTGTAATGCACTTTTCATTCAAAGAATCTCAGAGTGCTACAGAAAAAAACAAGGACAGATTAAAAAAAATTTAAAAAGTATCAGCACTTATAGGCTTTCTTAACCCTTGGTTGGTCACGTGGCCTATTCAAACATGAATGGTCACGTGGGGTGTATGCACACCCCAATGCT
>JAPQRQ010000015.1:19084752-19103873 GCA_037367365.1 Apogon talboti
GGTGGGGTGGGGGTGGGGGGGGGGGCTGAGACCCAATTGTGAAGGTTGAGGAAAAGCAATTGGAAAAAAAATTTAAAAGAGAAGCCACTATTATAATATATTGAAAGCTGGAGTTTCTCCTTGGTGGTTAAGAGGCTGACACGGAGTGCTGCACAGCTAATGGTTTTGATACAGCAATGTTGTGGGTCCTGCTGTTACGAATTTCAATTACACTGGTTGAGAACACACAAACACACAAACACTTGTGCTCTTATCGGCCTGATGTGTCTCTCAGGTGTGCAATAAGAGTATGCGCATTCAGTTTCACGCTTCAATGGCACGCTCAAGACCAAAGTAGCTTTCGAATACAGTACTGAGATAAGACTTGATTCTTTCAGTAGGTAGGTAATTGCTCAAAAATTGAATGCACACATAACACATAACAGGCCACAAGTTCACACATTTCTGTGTACTTTGACACAGGTGGCACCAAGTTAAGACCTAACAGAAGGAGAAGAAACCTCAAGAAATGTCCCCTTATTGAGTTTAATAAGATACTGTATCTATAAAAAAACATCTTCTAGCAAGACAGAAGGAAATATGATGACCTGAGTAAACATGGGCATAGATGTGAGAAGACTGGAGGAGTGAGAGAAAATATTATAAAAGCAGAGAGGTGATACTGATCCAAAGATCTGTTTTATAAATTGGTGAAAATGTCTCTAATCCATTACATAATCTATGTTATTCTATATGTGTGTGTGTGTTGCAAGTAGAAATAATTATCAAACAATCTACACAAAGAAATAATGATAGCACAACTAAAATCTAATAATAACCAATAATTAAAAATGTAACATGTTAAATCATGTAAATGTTCTAAAAAAAAAGAAATCATTTGTGGATGCAGCAATTGGAAAATTCTTGGCTAATACAGATTTCAATATGGACATTTTGGCTGATGCTAATACCGATAATGACATGTCATTTTGTCCTCTTTCACTAACAAACGTATGGCTTCAAATGCTGAGAATATTTTAGCAAGAAAAGTAATAGTGTTGAAAGCAAAGACTTTCACTAAAGTAATCAGTACATTGGAAAGATTGACTGTGAATTTGCGATTCTTTAGTTTCCATATCTAATTGTCCATTAAAAATTTAAAAAATCAGGTAACATTGCTGCATCTTCTGCTTGAATCATGAACATATTACTACAACAAATATTCACTGCATGCTCACTACAATTAGAAACATACAACTACATCACCTGCATTATATTTAGACATTTGTCCATGCATGAAAACACTAAAAGTGGATATAAAAAGCTCCTACTGCAAAATTGGAAAAAATAAGGCTACATTAGTAGAGTGTTGTGAAAAGACCATGTCAGAAGAGAGCAAGGCTGAAACACAATTTCATGTAGCATGGAGCTCTACTTCTGAAACTCAGTGGATTGAGTTGATCTGCAAAATCATCCAGCTTCAAAAAACATAAATGAACTGTGTTATTTGGTGCTTGAAATGGAAATTCTGCACATTGAAATAGAGCGGAAAGCGCTTATAGTTCGCAAACCATTTATATGGATGAAAAACTATATACAAATGCTATTTAAATAAATTGTGAATAAATTATAGTCTTCAAGCAGTCCACTTACTGTGTGCATTTGGGTCTTTTCATACCTGGAGCATGTGCTGTGAAATCATGTTCTCTTCAGGAAAAGCCACACTCATCAAGTGGATTTATAATACACAGTGAGAGTCGGCAACGAGCCCAGCAGAGGACAATTCTGGAGTTTCCGTAGGCTTTTTGTGATTATGATACTGCTTGAGGAGGCCACAGGAGGAAACAATTGCACTAATGGTGTGTTCATGTCATATTATTTTAACTAGAGGGAAAAACCTGTGATGCAGGAGTTTAAGATAGCAGCATTTCGCACAGTTACAACAACATGCATGTAATAGGTAGCAATATATCCTCCTATGTCTGTCTGTATTTATCACCACACAGACAGCACAAAGTGCATAAACCCTATCATCATAAGTTTGGTTATAATAAAATTCTCATAGTGATCTATTTGACCCATATAGAGGGATCACAATAAGCAGAAATACAATTTTATTTCAAGAATCAATATGCTGAAGGAGAGTAAAACAGCCACAGATACGTCTTAATGGTAAATTCAGTAATAAACAACTGAATAACAAAGACAGAAACAGAGAACATTATGTAAATGTTTAATAAATTGTATCAAGCAAACCATTCATCACTGTGAGTACCCACAAAGAAAAAGTATGGACAGAGAAGAGCAGGAGAAAACAGAGAGATGGGTTGAATTAATTAAACACAGGGACCTGATAAGATACAGGGCTAAAAGAGGGAGGTGGGATACAATGGTAACAGGACAGAAAGAGAGATGAAGTGAAGATGGAAGAGGAGGGACAGCTAAATGTGTGTCTGTGTGTGTACATGCATGCTGGAAGACGCTTTAAGCGAGCCGGAGTGACAGGCAGACAGAGATGGAGAGGACAGCTTTGTGCGCAGGCAGACATGGAGCAGCGCTAAATAAATCAGCCAGCGCTGCAACTAAGTGTGACTGAAATGTTTACGATACGGCGGCATAATGGAAAGACAGGCGGGCCAGGGAGATAGAGGGAGCGAGCAGGGGGAAACCCGCCTGCCACTCATCTGACAGAGGGAGAGGTGAGAAAAGAATTCTTAAAAATGACCCAAAAAAAAAAAAAAAAAAGGAGGTAGGTGGAGCTATAATAGGTGAACTAAAACTAAAGAACAGTCTGATGCTTACACGTCCATAAGTTGCTCATTAAGACACTTCTTTTATACAAACCCCCACAGCAGTTGTGTTGTCAACCTGTGAGGATGTGCTGCGCAGGATATGCCAGAACCACATGGGCTCAGGATTAGTTTGGCAAACCTCTGTTAAGCACATCGTCACATCCATAAATGCCAGTTCAAACTGTACTGTGCCAGTGGCATCTGGAATGGACCATCAGTCAGTGGAAGGATTGTACTCAGATCAATCAGTATCCCAGGTCTTTTTTGTAAACAATTGACTCTGTGCGCTTCAGACCAAAGAGGGAAATGGCTTTTAACTGGTATTTGTGTATGTAACTCCCTATTGTAGCGCTTAACAAAAGGTTTCCCACAGTAATCCTTAGCCCATGTGGTTTTATCAGCTATAGATGAATGATGGCTCTTGATGTGGTGTGGTCATACACAGCCTGGCCAAAAAAAAAAAAAAAAAAGAAACCTCTAAGCAAACAGGTAAGAGTCTTCCATTATAACTCGCTCAACCTGTTCTTTAATTCTGATGCAGTAACTCAAACAGCCATCAGTTATAAGCATAAAAATTGGACTGTTTCAATAGAAAAAGCTCATGTGGTCTGATGAGTCCAGACTGACCTTATTGACAGTGATGGACGCATTATTGTGAAAAGAGAGACGGATGGAGTGATTACCCATCATGCTAAGTGCCTTCAGTACAAGCCTGTGGGGGCAGTGTTATGATCTGGGGTTGGTTCAGTTGGTCAGGTCTAGGTTTAGCAATATTATCTATCCATAAAATATTGTCAGCAACTACTTGAATATACTGAATAACCAGGTCTGAACATCAGTGGATTGTGGATTTTTCTTTGTTGCAGACATATTCCAAGACGACAACACCTGGATTCATCCGGATCAAAGTGGTTCAGGTATCATGGGACATGGATTGGCCTCCACAGAGTCCAGACCTGAACCACATTGTGGGTCATTAGAATGTGCTGGACAAGGCCTTACACAGCAACATTTTGGCTAAAGATGAATACAACTATGGACACAAATAAATGCTGTGACATTTATTGTGACATTGCATGGGCATTGTGTGGCATAAATGATGCCACACAATGTGTGACTTTTTTTTTTTTTTTTTGGCTGACCAGTGTATTATACATCCAAGAGGGTGGGTGGAATATCCAAATCCCTTATGGGCTTTCTTTGAGCAACATTGCTATTTAACAGAACTAAAATAAAATAACAATAATAATAATAATAATAAAGACTCTTCAAAATGTACAGTGTTAAAGGTACAATAAAAATGGTACCAAAAGATTTTGTCTTTCAGCACTTTTAGCCCATCTTTACTCCTAGAGGAATAAACCTTTCCTGGATGCAACTTTTGCGCAATCACCTGTTGACATTGTGATGGGGTACCCCGAGCACGTCTCTCTCTTTCTCTTTCCCTCTCCCTCTCCCTCTCCCTCAGGTGACCACTGAAGCGGTTAGGTTCTCCCAGGCAACCCAGCTGGGGGCGTGGCCCCAACTTCCTGAGCACAACAGTGGCAGTTGGCGGTTGGCAATTGCTGTGGCGATAGGTCGACAACAAGGAGGGTTGCCGCAGGGACGTGGAACACAACAGACTAGGCTATGGAAGGACAGCAGTGGTGGTCTCTTCTGATGGATTGGTCTTTGCGCCCACTACACCTTATCTTACATTATTATCTCTTTTTACTTAATAAATTCCCTTCACTTGCTGGCATCCTTCCTGAGTTCGCATGTTTTTGTCAAGGCTCCCCGAGCCGGTCTTGACAACATCAACTGTTTCACGTCACAGTTTTATTTCATAATTTTACTATTTACATTGCCCTAAACTGCCCTGTCTCACCTTTATTCGGAATATAGCAGCCTGAAAGTGAGGATGTATTGAATGGAACATGGAAACACGCTGGTAGATTTATTGTACAGGTACTTTCCATTAAAATTCTTTTCTAAAAGTTAAACATTACTTTTGTGCCAGATATTGAATGTGTGCAGAACCCCAAAAGAAACTATTCCCTGAACAGGAATAGGCAGGTATACAAATGGAACTGACGGGCGGCTTAACCCTGCCCCTCTGTAATCCTGTCAGAGTTAGCTGCAGCCGATTATCTCAGCAACACTGCGGCCGACCATCAATAAAGTGCTTACTACTCATTGAGTTAAGTGTCAGATGGGAAAGGAGACTAATAGGATTGTAAAGTCAAAGACTGCTGCCTTATTTAGCCTAATGTCACGCAGACCAAGATAGCAACACTAATACAGAAGAACTAAAAACAGCAGAGCCTATTACAGTGAAATATTAGCAAGGAGGCCATATTTATCACTTCTATCTATGAACTTCAACTGACAAAAGAATCTTGACGTTGATCTGCACGCGAGCTGATACAAAAGAGATGTTTTGTCTTCCTGGGCATGCTTCAGGTGTCTCCTCACAGTCATCAATAACCAGCGGACCTCAACGGCACACAGAGTGATGAAGTGACAGGAAGCTGGAAGAAATACCCAGGAAATGCAGTCTGTGCATTTCTGTCAAATATTGTCTATCTGCGACCTGCTGTGAAGTCTCAGAGCTGTGTGTATGTGTGTGTGTGTGTGTGTGTGTGTGTGTGTGTGTATGCATTTGAGTGTGTGTTTAGTGGGTTTACCTGCAGATCCATGTAATGTCGGTTATTCCACCACACACTCCACCAACATCTGGGGTAAACTCTTCTATTAATGTCTGTTTTGTGGTGATATTAGTTGTATCCATTTCTAAGCTAATGACCATCTGAGTTGCTACATCAATGATACCTTTGCAGAGGACTTGGACTGTTTGTTTGTTTATTTTGCCTCTATTCTGCTCTTCTACAACAGCAGCAGCACTGGACAACACTAGCAACTGGTGGCTTAGAAACAACAACAAATTAATAGCAGCACAACACACACTCGGACACACACTTCCTCTAACACACAAACATGCCTCGGTCTTACTGTATATACTGTGACTGTTCTGTTCCACCTGTAGATTCCAGAGCGTGTCCTCCTGCTGAAAACACCTTCAAAGGTCACATGAGCAGCTTATGTATTAAAACATTAATGTCCTTCTTATTTAGTAAGATTAATGCTTCCGCCATGCTAATATTTTGCGCAACAGATGTTTTCTCTACATTAGGGCCTCTCATCCATACATAAACTATTTTTCTTTTCTTTTTTTTTTTTTTTTACATTGCAGCAATGGGAGAAAATGATGGTGTCCCGCTCCAATACATTCATGTCTATTGCTGCTTTGTGCATTGAACAGGCACCTGAAACCTAGGTGATATAGTTGTATAAGGAAGTGTATTACCTGCAGAAGATTAAGGTCAGTGCTGACACATTTGGGACACTGACTCGTTACTTAAGTTCATAACTTAACTCGTCATTGCTGCTCAATGTCATGACAGGCTAAACCCTCTGTGTCTGCTTTGTCACATATTATCTGTGTCTGAAGCTTAAATCCCACCAGAAACAATGGGTTGTCGGGTCTGAGCATTTGTGCCAGTTTCTTGTCGTTTTCTATTATAGTGTGTACAGATTTTTTTTTTTTTAATGGAGGGAATACCCATTTAGAAAAATATTTACACAGGGCATAAGACTACATTTGTACCAATGCACTTTCATTTTGAAGGACAATGTCAAATCAAAACAATCTCCATTCACATTTATCAAAGTTTCTAAGTAGTAGTATGATAGTAATAGTAGTAGTAGCAGTGCTCTAGTAGTAGTAGCAGTAATGAAAAGCAGAATTTGACTGAAAAGCTGCTAACAGAGACAAAAACAGAATCACAGTGAATTCAGTATCTATGCTGAATTAACAGCTGAGTGTCAGTGATAAAACTAACATCTCATTTTCTTATGTTTTAAATGATGGACTCAATCAAGCAACAAATGCAAATGCAAGAATCGTCATCTGTTTTTTGTTTTTTTTTGTCTATCCATGTAACAACACAACCTGCAAACTTAAAAAAAAAATGGATAGCTTTTGTTTTTGGGGGTTTGAATTGCTGGAGAAATGTGAATGCTAGGTATGAACGCAACAAAATACAATGCCTTTCAAGCCAGAGACAAGACATATTAACTGTAAAAAAAGGTTTTTGTGTGTCTAAACAGCGTTGCCAGAAGTCTAAATGAACAGTTGGTGCATGTTATCTGTTAGATTTTGTGATATTTCCCCATTATCCACAGCTGTGATTTTGTGCAAAGTAGCCTGCTGCTAAATCCCAAAAAAGCTGCTGTGTGTAATACTGTATATGAAAGTAAAACCAGATATTTTGTTAATTTGCTGACAGTGATAATTTCCTTTTCCAAAATACTTGAACAGTCAGTTAGCCTCAAACAATAATCTCTCCATGAAAAACATAACATTATGGTAATACTATTTACTTAAAAAAAAACATCTATTGTCGTTTGAGAAATAATCAAAGTAAATAATAAAAACAAATTATTAGGCTTAAAGTGAAACATTTTCATCCTTCTGTCTTAACTTTTTACCTTGAAAAAAAAAAATGACAGGTGATTTGTGTGGAAAAAAAAAAGAGACACAATTGACCACAAAGGAAATGTTAGCAATTACAACTTAATGGAAGAAACGAGCAGCTGGGAGATGAGTGAGAGTGAGAGAGAAAGGGGGAAATGTTCATACAGAGGACGACACTATTTTGGGAGTGAAAAGACTCTTAATGATGCCTCCATTACAGCAGCAACAAAAAGAGCAGAGGGGGGAACAAGGGGAGAGTACATCTCTTCATGCCAGAAAAGTGGTAATTATTTTAATTAGCCTTTGCTTAAATCTAAATAGAGGCCGAAAGCTGGATTTTGGAGAGCAGACGAAGGCTCCTCATATTTGCATGTGTGCATGTGTGTGTGTGTGCGCATGCGTGCGTGTGTGTGTGTGTGTGCGGCAGTTATGGATGCGTCCCATGTGTCTTACTATCCTCCAGTGAAATCCCTGCTTTGCAAAAATGTGTTTACGCCTGGCTGTCTGCGTACCAGCCCCGCTGCCCGTCTCCCTGCCTGCTCATTAGCAAACATGCCAGCTTATCTGTTACTCTGTCCATCACAGCCAAAATGTCACAAGGGAAGCCAACTGATAAAGGTGAGAAAATGATATCTGGGGAACAGCAAGAGCTCTTTTGTGCTAATGGATCATCAGTTTTTACCTTGTGTTGCTGCTCTGATTTTTTTTTTTTTTGTCAAAACTCTGTAAGAGAGAGATGGGTGTGTGTGTGGATGAAAAAGAGAGCCAGATGGAGAAGTCAGAAAAAGACAGAGTTTTTTCTCCCCCTCTTGGTAGCCAAGGAAACCAAGCAATCTCCTCACTTGAGGTTACAGGTCATGGGTGACGTACAGGAAATTGCTGCCGAGAGAGAAAGATTTCACTTTACCATTTAAGCTCAAGTGATACAACAGAGTATGGCACAGAGAAAGAGGACTGTCTGAATAGCATTAATGAGAAGGTTTTTAAGGCTTATGTCACATGTGTCCACTCCACCCAGCATGTCTGGAAGCACAATGACCTCACCATCTGAACTCACTTATGTACTGCAACTGAACTGAGCTACAGCAGTCAAACTCTTCAGAGTACACAAGCTTTTCTTTTTCACCCTTTTCAGTGTATTTTATATTCAGCTCAGTTGTTAAAGGTCAACCTGCCCCAGTCAGAAAACTGCATTTCCCATTTTAACCCCATGTGGTACCAGATTCCAGTAATAAAGCACAAACACAACAGTTTCAGCTACCTCTACTTTATTTTTATAAGCATTTTTTTTTAGTTTATTCCCTCGATTTTGGACAAATATTTATTCGTTCTGCTTCTTGCACAACATAGTGTTTCTAGACTTTGGTGACCCTAGAGTCTATTTTTCACTGCCAAAGTCTTATAATGAACAGAAAATATTGTGGTAAGTAGGGTCTTATTTATCTATGTTGCTAATAATATAAATTAATTTTGGGACAAACTGCAAGTGCGCTGCTATCAATACAGTGCACAATGGTGAAAATGACCATATACATGACATTTTACTTTATACACACTCATATGCATACGTGCCTGTGCACAAAATGCACAACCAAACCAGACCCTGAACCAGCAGCATTATTATCATCAATTATTATCATCTGTTGTTCATTTGTAACTAATTACTTAGTCAGTATCCAACGTTTAGTTTTACAGTGAACTGAGCAACAACAGCAGCAAAAAAAAACAACAAACCTTTTATAATTCTTGTGCTCTGATTATTTCCCCAGACAAATCGGATCAGAATGTAAGTTATTAATCCAACAGGTCAGTCTGTGTTTACACAGTGGCAGAGAATGGTCTGTTCTTACTTCGTTTCTGCTGATTCTTCTCATTAATTCTCAGACTAAATGTCCATTTTCCCATGGGGTGAAAAAAACCCCCCTCAAAACTGATAACTTCAGTGCTAAACGATGACATTGACTTAAAATAATACATCTGTGAGCTGAAGCAGAGCAGCAAAACAGAGAAACAGGCAGAGGTGAAAGTTCATTACCATGGTAACAGAGATGCTGTGTCTGCCTGTTTGTGTGCCTGTGCAAAATTAGAAATACCTCAACAGTGAAATAATTTTGCATATTTGGTTAGTATCATACAAACAAAAACAGACAGCAAGATGCTCTGGTTTCTTACCTAATGTGTTCAGTTCATTTTAATTCTATATAATTAAAAAGAGGGGGAAAAAAAGGAATGAGAAAAAGTTAAATTGATATTATCTTAAAAGGCCCCTACTAGACATCATAGATATAGAAAAGACTGTGCAATGGAAACTCATTTCTAAAAGCCAGGATCCACTCAGAGCAGAAGACATAAATGCAGAATACAGTAAAACTCTGTGGGAAACACTGAAAACGTTTTATGGGAATTAACATTTTAAACAATTTCAGCCTAAATGGACTGGACAATAGCAGATCAGCCTGACAAACATAACAGACATAAAAGATCCTACAACATGACACAAATAAGAGACACATTACACACTTCACATTGTATTAATATCATGTCAAGTTCAGTTTGCCTTGCACAGAAACACTCATTAGAAATGTTCCTCAGAGCTCTGCTTTTGACTTTTATTTTTGCATGAGCCAGTGCTTATTCACTTTTACTACAATATAGAAGGTGAATCAGCAGCTCAGCTTTTTTAGTCCCGTCACTATACTTCTACTTGACTAAAGAATGTGCATACTCTTTCTACCTTCTGATTTCTTGGTTTGAAAAAGTCTTACTCAGAAAAAAATATCCTCATTACCTCACTGAGGCCTGCTCTCATTAGAACCATTTCCTTCCCATGGAGTAACCCTAATTAAGAGTCCTCACAGTGAGATCCTTTGATTTTCCCAAGTAACCAGGACAATGTCTGGGAGTGTTTCTGTTCTATGTTGCTGCACCGCCGTCCACCATTTTTGGAAAGATATGTATGCAGTCTCAGTGGCCGATCTCTTTAAACACTAGCAAAAACAAATGTCCACAGCCACACACTGTACCACTGGGAATGATTTCTATGGTTTTATATGGACCGACCTCTGACTGCATCTGACTGTTGGCAGCTACCCAACATGATCCTCCTACATAATTGGTGGAGTGCCAACTGCCAAATGTAGACACCAAGTAGAAGACAGGTTTTGTTATTGTTTAAAGAAAAGGAGCAGGTGGGAGCGCTTGTTTTCTCTATTTTAACATGTTCATTCATCTCATCCTCCAGCTGGATACACATTCACTCTATGTTCCCTGAGACTGTCCAGTCACAGCTATGAGAGGACTTCAACAGTTCTGCATAACCTTTTGTTTTCTACTCAGAATGGTTGCTATGAACAGTGTTGGGCAGGTAATTTTTAAATACAATAGGATTACTAGTCACCCGGGTAAACATGTGATAATCAGTGTTGTGCAAGTTAGTTCCAAACTCTAATCCATTACAGATGACTTGTTACTGTTATTTTAAAGCAATTCCTTACAATATTACTGTCTCAGAATTGTAATGCGTTACATGACTCCTGTATGACTTTGGAGCTTCATACAGACCCTCTCAGGAACGCTTGCATTTTTTTCAACATGTAACGTGTTCAAATAGGGGGCGCGGGGCCGAGGATGCCAGTGGATAAATCTGCAATTGATAAAAGAATTCTAACTAGTCATATAAACGTTATCTTACCTTGTCATTGCTGATCACAGGGATCATGCTAACTAGCTTCTGTAAAACAGGGTTAGGGTTAGTAATGAGCATATGTCCATGTGGACAATGGACTGTTTCTGCCGTCTTCACCCATTGGCTGAACACCAACGGGAAAAGAACTTTACTTATGCATTTTTGATTGCTTAAGGTCTCACGGTCTTGCTGTTTTTTCTGTTTGTTTGTTTGTTTTTTTTCATTTGAGCAATTAAATTATGGGTGAAAAGTGTGTTGTAATGCAAGCGCTATTGAACATGTACAGAGTAAAATATTACTGAAAATTGATTAGTAATGCCTTACACTACTACAGCAAAAAGTACAGTCTCCATCCACTGTTACTGATCCAACTCCATGGGTTTTACTGGTGAATCAATGTTGTAGAAGATGACTGTGTTTCCACAGTAACTACAGAGCCTCTGAACATCCAAATGGGTCATATCTGATGACCATGAAAAGATGACAAATTGTATTTTACACCAATTATTTACATGGGTTGACAGGATTAGTGGATCACAATCAGATAGCGTCTTGACATTGGAAACAAACATCATCCTTGTTTATCTATAAGTGTCAAAAATAATAAAGAAAATAGTGTATCTACAGTACGTATATCATTTTGTTATAGATTGATACTGACTCTTAATTCCAACCCACCCCCATAGAACATCACATCCTCCCTTGAACCTTTCCAAAGGGATTTATAATATACACCACCTGATGAACTTATGTTGTAAATTATTCCAAGATGGCAATCTGAACAAATGAGCCTGTGTTCCACCCAACAGGGTCACTCTCACTATGGGGACCCCCCCACCCCCACCTACAGACCCCAGTGCAATTCATGGCCTCCATCTACATCCCTGCCCAAAAGTGTTAATGACCACTGAAAATCAGCCAAAACATATGTAATGAAATGAAGGCTAATGAAAACAATGTGCTTAACTTTCTAGCTCTTATGCATTGGTTGCTCAGTTAATTTCATTTCTATAAACTGTCTGATCCACTATTCTTACTGATATTGTATCACATATTGTAAAAGACAACCCTCAGGTGTCTTTGAGGGCAGAGTCTGCAACTAGTCATTATTGTCAGTATTGATTAATTATTATTGATCTGCAGGTTCTTTTTCACATCCATTAACTTATCCTTTAGACTATAAAATACCCCTAAGTGGAAAATCTCAACATGCATTCTGGGTAAAACTGTAATATATAAGATGGGCTTTTGTCTTGTGTTTGAAGTGCAGCCAGGCAGCAGCTTGTCCTCTCCTCACTGCTTGTCTTTCTCCTGGGGACCAGGTCATGACACTGGAGCCACTTGTTACTTCACCGTTCCAAGCTCGGTACATTGGTCCACTGACAGTTAAAGAGAAAGTTTTCGATCTGAACTATCTTGTAGCAACGCCTGGCCGGCGGAAGTCCTCACAACTCTACCATGTCAACCTCCTCAAGCCGTATTACCAGCGCAACCCTGCACAGAACACTGTTGTTCCAGCTATGGGTGTCACCACAAAAGTGGTGGCACGGGAGGTGGACGGTGTTCCAGGGCCAGGTGATGGTTGTGTTGTGTCCGCGACTAAAGAACTCTGAGTCTCTCATGCAACTGGACTCCCTGTTGCAGCATCTGCCTGAGATACAATGTACTCACATGGTTGGGTTATTTAAAGGGTTCGCAATGTTGTTCGGGGACGTCCCATCTCGCACCACTTGGATTGAACATGACATTGACGTGGGCAGGGCACAACCTATAAAACAGCGGTTTTACCGCATGGCTCCAGGAAAACTTAACCTGCTGGATACTGAGATCAATTACATGCTGAACCCCTCTTCATCCAGTTGGGCCTCTCCCTGCATCTTGGTGCCAAAGCCGGATGGTACGCCTCGGTTTTGCACTGATTTCAGGAAGGTGAACGCTGTGGCTCCAGTGCATGCTAAGGTCCAAGCCATGATGGACTTTCCACCTCCTACGGTGAAGAAAGAGCTTCAGCGGTTTTGTGGGGTACTACAGAAGCTTTTGTAAGAACTTTTCCTCTGTGGTGTTTCCCCTGACGGAGCTATTGAAGGCTAGGGCTACATTTGCGTGGTCTGCTGACTGTCAAGAAGCTTTTGACAACGTGAAGACCTTGCTGTGTTCCTGCCCCGTCTTGGCAACGCCTCGCTTCGATGCTCCGTTTGTCCTCCACATGGATGCCAGCCAGGTGGGGGCTGGAGCCGTCCTTCTCCAGGAGGGCGACGAGGGGGTGCTCAAACCGGTTTTCTTCTTTTCTTGGAAGTTCAATCGCTATCAAAGTAACTATTCAGTGATAGAGAAGGAAGCTCTCGCTCTTATCTGGGCCCTCCAACACTTCAAAGTGTATGTGGGTGGAACAGCGCCCCTTGTGATCTTCACCGATCACAACCCTATGACTTTTTTGACATCTCTTAGTTCCCCTAACCAGAGACTGGTCAGGTGGTCCCTGTTCTTACAGGCGTATGACCTGGGCATTCGCCACATTAAAGAGTGGGACAACATCCTGGCGGATGCCTTGTCCCGTGCCCCCATTTGGGGGAAGCCTAGCGAACCTCCTCATCTGCCACATTGGCGGTGCAGTTGGTTGTTGCCCTCCTCCCTTCTGTTTTCTGGTTCCCTTAAATATGCTTCCCTTGGCCAAGGTTGCGGAGGACTGGAAAGTGGTTGGGTGAGGGACAGCACACTACACTGTACTCGCAGGCTGTGACAGATGTCAATTTAGTGTGGTGGCAAATAGTTTTGGTTTCTGGGGTGTTATATTAAGTTGAACAGCAAACTGATAGGGTTTACCGTCTTAAGGGGGGAGGTGTGACACCCCAGTGCTGTGGGTTACCCCGGGTACGTTTCTCTCTTTCTCCCTCCCTCTCTCTTACTCACAGGTGACCAGAGGAGCTGTTTGGGATTCTCCCGGGCAATGTGGCTGGGGGCGTGGCCCCAACATCCTGAGCATAAGAGTGGCAGTTGGCCGCGGGCGGTTGCTGCGACGACGTGACAACAAGAAGGACGGTTGCCGTGGGGACCAGAACCCAACAGAGAACGCTTCTCCAAGACAGCAGTGGTGGTCCCAGCTCTCTTCTGATGGACTGGTCTTCGGGCCAGTTCCTCCTTATTTTACCTCACTATCTCTTTCACTTAATAAATTCTCCTTGCTGGCCGCCATACACCCTGTGTTCACGTGTTTTGTCAAGGCTCCACGAGCCGGTCTTGACACTCCCAAAAAAAAAACAGTGCTTGGCTGTATGCAAACTTTCCACACACTATATGTGATGTCACCCAGCTGCATACCATGTGGAAACGTTTTATTAGGTTTCAGCGGGGATTTAATGAAGAATTCATAAATCATGCAACATAAGATTGAATGAGAAAATGGGGATTCCTTGTAAGGGATGTCAAAAATGATGAAATGGGAAAGACGCGACTCGTCATTGCCTCATCTGCAGGCTGGAGGATTTCACTACTAACTTTACAACACTGCATCGCATGAAAACACATTAAACAACTGCTCGCTGTCATGGTCATGTTTTATCTGGTGAGGAAAGACTGGTATCTTTAAGCTTTTGTCTGGGCTTAGAAGATGAGGCGGTTTGATCCGGTATTTTTCCCTTATAGTCAATAAATCCAGTGAAGAGATTAAAACGGCAAAGATCAACATTTTCCTACTCTGTTTGTTTCAGTCAGCCCCAAGCACATCCAGTCCTGCTGAAAACAATAATTTTCAAAAAAGGTTAGCAATTTCCTAAAGGCTGGTCCATGGTGTATTGTGAGGGTTGTGTGTGTTCATGTGTGGCTGTGTTTTTCTTATATTATGAGGACATAAATCTGTTTGCATGGTCATTTCGCGGAGTCATCTCCTTTATCTGGACAAAATTTATGTCTACTTAACATAACGTCATTAAATTGAGGAGGTAAAATTACTTTAATGCTAGGGTGAAGCTCAGGTAACGGTAAGCCTCCAGGAAATTGATGTAAATTAATGGCTGAATCCTTGAATCCACCCTTAGGTCCAATCACTAAACCCTCATTGATGTCACCTGTGTGCACAGATGTAGAGGTCAAGAGGGCACTAAAGGAGGAAAAGGAAACAACATCATGACAGAACAGGTTGCATGGAAATTACACATCACTGTTAACGGCATGATATGTAAGGTATCTGCAGAAAAATCCAATAATCCTCTCAATCATGACTTATGACCCCGTAGACGTGTGTGGCAGAGAATATCTGTAGAAGCACCGCTTGTACATTCTCATTTTCCTCTTGTTTTAGTGTCTTAGCCACTTTTCTGGGAGTCAACATTTATGCCGCACATGTAGCTCCCAGCTAATATCAGTGCAGCAAACTGTTTTATGGTAGGACTCCTTAAAAACAGCAACTCCAGCCACATGACTGTCTCCGCCTCCTGCAAGTCAATACTCAGGGATGAACTGACAAGTGTTCATCATTATAGTGTTACAAAGACCTGCGTAGTTGTTCTGTATAATGCCACCTCCTCACTTCTATCATTTATATCTGTATTAAAATAAAGAAAAAAGCAACTCCATTATGTATTTCACAGTCAGTTATTTTGCAGCTATCAAAGAGGATCAAACCATGAACATATGTAAATCCTATGTAGACATTTGACTGAAAACGGAAAATAACTCAACACACAGGCGGTAAATATCCACAACAGCAAGAGGCCAAATGCTATGAATAAAAGATAAACTCCCTAGAGGCTTTCTTCCCTTTGCCATCTTTACACCATGGCTGGTTTGAGTGCATTTTTTCTTATACAAAGCCAAAGTTAAAGACATGTAGGCACGCATTGAGGGTGCATAATGGCATCAAAAAAGTCATAGCCTTCACGTATTTCATGATCTGACAGTGGGACTGCTGCTTCACATGCAGTGAGCAGAAACACAACTCAACAGTCTGAATGTGAAGTTTGCAATGAAATGTCCCTTAACCCATAAAACCTCAAAGATCCATAGGCCACCAAAATCATTCACTTATCTAAAATGTTTATCCACTAAACCGATTGATACATGTAAATAATTGGTGTAAAATACAGTTTTCATGGTCATCAGATATGACCCATTTGGACATTCAGAGGCTCCGGAGTTACCGTGGAAACACCGTCATATTCTACAACATTGACTCACCAGTAAAACCCATGCAGTTGGATCACTGACAGTAGATGGAGACACTTATTTTCTGTTCCGTTAACAATAGATTTTGCAAAAAAAAAAAATCTTTTTCTTC
Source organism: Apogon talboti (assembly GCA_037367365.1). Taxonomy (NCBI): domain Eukaryota; kingdom Metazoa; phylum Chordata; class Actinopteri; order Kurtiformes; family Apogonidae; genus Apogon; species Apogon talboti. Next base: position 19,100,997 of record JAPQRQ010000015.1, read on the forward strand.
AGTTTTCTCTGTTTTTGATATAATAACCCTCAGCTTTAATCTGAGCTTTAATGAACATCTACATAATCAGTGAATTAAATATAGTAAAATACATGATTTTCACCTACAAATGCAAAACACAGAGCATAATATTAGAGTAAATGGTGATAAATCACATAAGAAAGGTTAAAAATAGAGAAAAATTCATTTCGGAACTGCCACAAAAGCAGAACTTGGTCTTTATGGGTTATACATATGCACATACAGTATATATATATATATATATGAGAGAATGAGAAACATGTATTAGATGTAGTGTCACATAGCCTCATACTGTATTTATCACTGCTGCTACATCCTATGGACACTACAGTTTTGATCTATTGAGTCTGCATAAAGGAGTTTGTGCATTTTATAATGAAACACAAAGATACAAACACGAGATCAACAGAGGAGGTGAACAACCCTTCGACAACAGCAGATGTCAGAAAAACAGAAATATAGTGCTAATACATCGCTGTCTGTAGATGCAGGACTCCTACATGTTTTCGTTTCTTCCAGCTTTTGCTACCTCTACATTATGATTCACCATTTGTGTCTTCAGAAGCACCTAACTATTCTTCACTAGTGTGTCTAAATGCATCCACCGTCCCTCCATATAATTATCATTTCCTCTCTGCTTTCGCTCTCCAGCAATTCATTCTGCAGCATTGAATAAAGCTGGTGACAGACAGGCCAACCATGAGGATGAAATAGCAGGGTGAGAGAGAGCACAAATTATAAATGTAATCCTTTCAGAGAGCATTTCTACAAGAGTTTATTCAAACCTGAAATGCAAGACTCCAAGATGCTTTTTCTTATAAAAAGAGAGAAATATTTTCAGGTTAATAACAACATTATATTTAAAATTAGCCGAAATATAACAACTAACCTGAGGTCAGTGTTAATGAAGATTAACGCATTACAAACACACACAAACAAGTCTGGGATGATTCTCATTTTAAATTCCTGCAGAAAATATGACCAGAGATTTTTTAATCCTCTTAAATTTTGCTGCTCACATGCAATTGAAAGCAGCCTCTCAAAAACACTCATTTAGAATCCTGTGATGGAAAATATATAGTTTAAATGGTCTCAGGTGCAAAAAGTTTGATCCCAAAGCAAAAAATTCATGAAATACCATAAGTTAATTCTTTTTTTTGTGTGCATTTATTCTGCAAACACTGTATTTAATAAAACACCAACTAACAGTCAATAATCTTCACGAGGCTTTTCATTTTTTGCATAAGACTGACTTATTTACAAATCCCATCAGGACCTACTAAATAATCTTTTATAAGATTATTTAAGACCCAGCGATGTAGAGCACATCCAGTAGTTGTTGCCTTTCACAAACGTGTGTTTGTGAAAGGCAACAATTGGAAATGATTAACTACCCAACAGCGGTCCTGTTTTGGTTTACAGTGACCTCTTGGGTTAAATATGTTTTCAGCTGCAGCAGGTCAAACCCAGTGATAAAACCTCCACACATTATCACCAAAAAACAAACAGAACATGAAGCGTTTAGCTGCTAAAGAGACAGATTAGTGCTGGGACTGTTGAACTTCCACACACCAGACAGTCACTAACAAGACTCCACATAATTGTTATTGATCCCATGTGTCTGCTTGATGTGTAAATAAGCTGTTTTGCATAATTACATTTATGAAATGATAATTTCTTGTGTTTTCCACTTGTTCCAATCCCTCGAAGGACAAAGACAAATTGAAAACAGTAAATACAATTTTGAGCCATTGCTTAAGGTGGAGACAGTCTTATATTATTAATGAAGCCCTTGGAAAATCCTTGGAGACTTGATTACAGTTTGACGTGCTGGAAGATGGGGCCAATGTTAAAAAGAGATAAACAGGCTGCATCTTCCAGATTCTGCTGATCATCGGTAAAACTGTGAGTAAGGGTTTTTTTTAACTGACCTAAGACAAACAGAATAATCCAGGAGTACCCCAGAGAAACTGATAGGCGAGAGGCATACACAGGATGGATGTAAAAGTAGTTTGTCCTTAAAGGACGCGCAGAGAAAGATGATTAGCGCGGTAATCTTGTTACAACCAGCGATGGCTTCTACTTCCAGGAACAACTGCACCAACAACATGTTTCTCACATGGATCTGCAGAAATGATGCTATACATTTGGTGATGACCTTGGAATTATATTCATGATAGAAGTTTTCATGGTCATGGTTTTAAAGGAAGAAACGACTGTACTGATTGGTTTGAGCTAATATTAAATAAACCAGAGTCTTCTTCACTGGCAGCTCTTAATCTACTCACTTTATTTATATGGCAGTCTGGTACACTATCCGCTGGGGCAAATATCAGTTAAACCCTCTTGTACGCTTACATAAGGTTGCTTCCTTACTTCATGAGTTAAATAATAAGATGAAAGAACTATTATGTCTGTTCACTATACATGAAGGTACAGGGCTGCAGGCAGTTAGATGAAACAAAAGGGAAATACCATAAGTAGATACCGCACATAAACCAAGCACCATACTGAGCCTTGGTTTTCACCCCATGGGCTAAATACAGATCAGTGTACATACACATCTGTGTACATACAGGCCTCTCATACGCACTCATGTTCCAAAGTTAACATTTTTAAGATCTACAGGACTCCATAATTAATCAAATAATAGTTGTAATATCAATTTGTGCTCTTATATAGTAATAAAAATATGAAATTACGCATCTGTGCAATTGTACTATGTGGCAAATACAACATTGAACATGGGACTAAAAATGCAATTTAAAGGTTTAGGAGGACTTTAAAATGGGACAGGAAAGGAAAAGAAAGGAAAGGAAAGGAAAGGAAAGGAAAGGAAAGGAAAGGAAAGGAAAG
>JAPQRQ010000015.1:19122806-19137964 GCA_037367365.1 Apogon talboti
CCGCTGACGTGAAATACAGGGCTTCGTATTAGCATCAGATGTGATGTGATGAGCTGAGAGGGTCATAAACCTCTGTTGGCGGACAAGAGCAACAATCTATCAACCCGCCGCAGCTGCCGCCAGCGTGGTGAAAATCAGCTTCCTGTCTGATTTTGGTCCGACTAAATTACCTCACCAGACAGGTGACACATGACCTGTAGCGGAGAGGATCCCGCTAAGACATGAAATGTAATGATCCCCAAACATGATCCTCACTTCCCCATGCCGCTGCACTGTGGGGTGCAATGACCTGCAACCTGAGCACGGGTCAGAGTGGAAAAAACATGAAGTCACTGTGACGTTAATCGGTCAGTAGGTGAAGAGGTTCTTCTAGCTTAGTTCACCAAGAACTAGCCCACATGATGAAGATTGTGTAGGTGTGGGTCAAAGCTGGTTACCTGTAGCTACACAGGTCCAATAAAGAAAAGACACTGCTTTATACTGATGCTTATTTTTCTCCCTCTTTGAGCTAAGACAACTCAAAACAATCCAAAAAATAAACACGTAGCAGTTCCAAATAACCATCTCTCAGTCTCTTGAGAGTCTCTTAAGTTAATGCCAGGCAATAGACAGCTCCCAACATGTTAGCCTTACAAATGTGTCCAATAAAAGTCCAATAAAGTGTCTGAAATGCACCACACTGTTCAGTTCATTTAGGGCATATGAAGAAACACTTGGTGAAACAAAAACAATTAAACAACAGATACCGAGGGGCACAGCCTCTTGGTTCAAATGCAATATTAACATTATCTGATTTCTCTGCTACATCCATTCTGGCTCTAATCCACAGTCCTTAGTGGCCAGGTTTTTTCCTGGATAGAGAATTACAAGGCGACCACCACTCGCTCTTCACGGAAAATGCTATTTTCTCTTAATTTATGGGTGTAGAAACAAGGTGTCTAAACCAGCAGATTACTACACCGCTCTGTTTTTCTTCCAAGACTTGTAACAGATGTTCCTATCTCTCTAAAATGTGGGAGATAACAGGATAGCCAGTGTATCTGAAGTTACAATAACTTTGTCATATATTACCCGATTTTGTCAACTTGATGAACTGTTTGCCTGATAAAAAACAGTAAAACTGATTACCATGTCTTCCATGTGTTAACTGTCATTGACTTTCTAATCACAGAGGTATTAGGAGTCCTAAAGTGCAGTGCTTAGCTTTATGAAGTGTTTGCTTGTGATGAGGATGTTTTCAGCCAGAACAGACTCGCTATGATTCAGTCACATGACCCAAACATAATTTAACCTTTACCGGCCAAGCATTAAATTAAAAACCAAACCTAATTTTTAAAATACATTTTCAACCATCTAATTTATGTCACTTTTTTTTTAAATTTCAATGACCAGATCAACTCAAACAGACATGAATTTATGATAAAAATCAGAAAACACACATTACAATAAACTGCAGGTAGAACTGGTTTGCAGCTAAGACTAATCATCTGTGTTGATCCACATTTAATGTAAACAAACATGATTAAATAATACAACAAAACACAATAAAATAGTCAGAATAACTCAGTACTTAAATGAGGAAATCACTATAAAAACACTAAAATAGGTCAAATTACCACTATCTGTGTGAAATTGCTACAAAATGTCTACAGCACATCTCTGTAAAAAAAGGAAGAGGCTGAATTTCATTGTGCAAAAGGTGGGAGTGGTCATTTAACATGGAGGTGGTCGTCCACTACAGTGAACTGAGACACTGGGTGGATCAATAAACAATTTGATTTATTGAATTTATATGAGGATGATTCACCAAACCAAACCTAAGAGGGATCATTGTTATGTTTTTGGTTTTTTTTTTAATCCAGTGGTAATTAAGTGCATTATGAGTAAAATCCAGCTCTTGAATCTCTGCCTTTTATTGCAGATTGCTTCCACTCAGAATGAATGGCTCAGAAGTCCAAAAGTTTTGTTTTTTTGTTTTTTTTTAACCTTGCCTAACTGCTATCCTATTATCTGAGAATGCGGTGTGGCTACTTTAAAACCCAGTCAAAGCACAAACACGGACGCTAAGGAATTTGAAACGTGAAGTTACGCACAAGTGACGCGCAAAAGGATACCAAGTCAGGATTGTATCAGAGGATACACTGCTGTCATGAGCGCGTCAAAACCCCGGCTGGCCTTGGAGAACGCATATGTACCATGATGGATGGCTTCCTGAAAAATGCTACTGCTACCCCATCCCCTTCTGTAGTATGACTCCTGCTTGATTTTTTTTCCTGCATGTTTGGGTGTATTTGTAAAAAAAAAAAAAAAAAAAAAAAACCGATGCTCAAGTGGTATTTCTAATATGGAAGTGAGGGGGTCAGAGATGAAAACTGAGCCACAAAAATGGGACAAACAGCTCCAGGTCAGGGTAGGGGTTTCTGTACCTTAATGATGCTGCTCCGGCGAGGTGCTGCCTTCACAGTCTCCAGGAGGATGGTGTCTGTGTCCTGACCGCCACCGGGAAGGATGACACCGCTCCGCCGGCCGCGGGACGCTCTAGGCGGGATGCAGTCCGGCGCGCCGTCGCTGCACACGCCGTCTCCGTATCCATCACGCTCAGACATGTCGACAAGAAGGAGGACTCGTTTTCAGGAAAGAGAAGGGGGAAAAAAATTATTCAACTCGTCGAATCGTACCTAGATAAAGTTTGTCTTGGCTGCGCATGGATGCAAGAACTGGGTCTCCAAACGCGTCAGACGCTCATGTCTCTTTCTAACTGGAGGAAACTAATCGACCCAGTTTCTTTAATTATGAGCAGATTTTTACAGTCACTGAACACCAAGCTGTTTGACTTCAAGCTTTTAGGCTAGGATGACCTCCACAGTCCATCCCCGCTCCAGTGAAACGTCCCCCAGTTGAAATCAAAGCATCACACCACCCGCAGGTATCGCACAATGTCGACTTGGATGGAAACTGGACTCGTGCGCTCTCCGGAGACGCGCAACAAGTCTTCCCGGTTTGGCTTTGCTTTTCTTCGAGGTCTTCAAGGCACAGTTTCCAAAAGAAAAAAAAAAAGAAATGATCCAAGAAATGGTCAAAAAAAACGCGGTGATGTTGGTGCAAAAAAAAAAAAAAATGTGTGACAAGAATCCAACGCTGGCCACAAGGCTACCCGAAACCTTCTCCTTTCTTACCAAAACATATCGATGTCAAAGTGCAGAAAGGAGCGAACTTACGCGGCGGTCGGCGTCGGCTGGAGACGAGAGACGGACATCTGTCAGTGCGGTGCGCATTGCTCACACTAAACAGATCCACTACTGTCGTCTTGATTGTACTCTGGGCAACAACAAACGACTTTTGACGAGAATGGGGGAACACAATTGACAGTCGCACCGCCTCTAACCCGGCCACCCCTCCCTTCATCCCTTCACTACGCTCCTCCCCAACACCGCCCGGAACCGTGACTGACGTGCGCCACGACCAATGCGCACCGGCTCTGTGAGAGTTAGAAGCAGTCACAGGCTTTGACAGGTGGAGTGGCGAGTGACTGAAAGAGCCAGTTTTGACACTTTTAAGAATCACTGGCCCAGGTACAGTATGAATACTCTAATGTATACGGTTTGATTGGGAAAACCTCTTTGCGCAAATGGATCCAATGGGATTTCTGAGGGTTTTTTTTATTATTATAATAACATCAATTACAAAAACAGCCATATTACTGGTCAAAACTTAAGAAAATCTCCATTTAATCATCCCCATTTATGCTTCCAGTCTGTTTATTTTCAAACAAATACAATAAAACTACACAATTACGAAGAAATATAGTAGATTGTAAGGCGGGATGATATAAAAAGCTATTTAGAGTTTGACAGTAAGGGCTAAGACACTAAATAACATTAAAATGTACAGTTACTGACACATCTAAATAGTATTTTCAACCCACAAGACCTCTATAAGTTAACCAAAATTCCTAAACCAAAGGTATAGACTATTCTAAACTAAACCTAAAGTTTACACCTGACAACTCCTTGACCTGCAATGAAACGACTCAAGAGGTTTACAACAAAAACTGAAAAATAATGGAAATTACAGAGTTACGAAAGACAGGCAATTTCAGGGAACAAGTAGTTCAGCAATTTAGCACTTTTCTGCGGTAATGGGATCAAATGAAGCCTTGACAATTTGTATGAATAATTCCTAAAGGTGTCCCAATTTTCACTGATAACTACACACCTCTGTCTGTAAAAGTGGTGTTAGAACTGAATATAGAACATATTACTGCACCCAGTGAAATATTATATGTACAATATTGTACAGTGTTGCTATGATAGTGGTGAGAAAAAGTAAATTAACATAGGCACATCATTGCAGCCTTTAAAAACACACACACATATTTCCTTTAAATAAAATGTTGTATAGGGTTTGATTGGTAGTTTACATTCAGTACAGTGTAAGGTTAAATGATTTTGAGTGGGACACATCACCCCAGACTTACAAAACATCACTTTTCAAGGGCTGTTCTGAATCACATGACCTTCAAAGAATTTCACAAATCCAAATATCCTTGTTTGCTAAGACTAATATCTCCAAGAGTCATGGGAGTTTAGACATCTGAGGTGCACACCTGACCTCTGGCCTCTTATTATTACCCAGCTGGAGTTAGTTCATGGTGACAGGGAGTCTGGTAAAGATTGCTAGGCAATGTAGAGGTGTAATAAAAGATTGGTACATTATTAATCACTGTAGAAAAAAAATGACTTTTCCCTGTTGGACTCTTTCCACAGAGGTCAGGGTCAGGGAGACCGGAGGAGCACCCCTGGAGCTGGCAGGGATTTAGTGTCTTATTCAAGGACACACCCATGGATTCTTACACACACCCTGAAGCCTGATGTGAAACATATAAATCATGACATTGTGACATACGTTTAGGAGAAAAGAACACACAGATGCCATTAACAATATGGTTTATTCAAGATTATGCACGACAGGCCGACTCTACTGTATGCCTTGTATAAACAAATATTTGTATTACCACTAGTGGTATGTACGTATATTTACTCAAGTACTGTATTTAAGTATAATTCAAGGTACCTTACTATTGCTTAATTCTACTTCTCCACTACATTTTGGAGGCTTATAATTTACTTTTTACCGCACCTCATTGGTAGCTATGCTAAAACTTCCTTTTACAACTATAAAATTAAAATCAAACTATTATAAAATTAGGGTTTGTTTCTATAAATTAAACAATCAAACAGAATTTACAGTAATTACAATCCCACCATTTCCATCTGACACATTAAAAACCAACGCATTAATGCATCAATAACTTTAATCCACTATTAACTATTATACTGAAATGCACATTTACTTTGGTACTTTACTATATTTTCATGTTAATACTTAGATTTTTGAGTGCAGGACTATAGTGGAATATTTTTACACTATGGTTTTATGATTTTTACAGAAGCTCTGAGAATATCCTGGTGTCAGAGTTGATGTATGAACCCTTCTGAAATGCACTGCCCCAATACATCAAAATGCATTGCTGTGTAAAGCATTCCTCTTAAAGAATGTTTCTGTTTACATGTATTATCCGTGTTTGAAATAATAGACTTTTATAACTCGGATTAAGCCAAGAATATGCCCAAAAAGGAAAACGTCCTGAATCCCACACTAACTTTGACCATATTTTGTTTTCATAGCAGAAAAAGCTCTTTGGAGGAATTTGAGAATCGGCTTAAACTCTCTGAATCCCCTTATTTTTTTAAGGTGTTCGGAATTGGCAGATATGGGGTTATGATGCTGTGTGTGTGTGTGTGTGTGTGTGGACCTTGAGCCATGCAGCTGTGGAATGTGGTCAGCTGGTGAGGCCTATTAGCGCACAGAGCTCACCAGTTGCACCTCACCGTTGGTATTTGTGAGACGTGTTCACTCGCCAAAAGACAGAATGTGCTGTGTTTGTCAAATCTCATAATGAAAGATGAAAACATACATAGTCCATAATAATTCTCTGTCAAAACAAATGCTGTTACCACCACGTAGCCTATACAGTAGAGCTCATCCCATTAAACAAAGCCTTCCTGTTTATTTCTTGAAGAATGTGAGTTTTATTCCAAGCTTATCATTTAAATTCCATGGCTTTGATGCAAAATGTCACAGTTACAGAGGCCACTGAGGTTAAATCTGCAGTAACTGATAATCCGACACTCAGAAGCTGTCCACACAGAGGGGGCATACATAATAACACCCACAGCAGTCACACCGCAACATTATTATTCATTTGGACTTGTGTTTCTGGCCACTTAGTGAATATTAAGCCCAAATGTTTTAGCTTTGGTTTTGCTGTGACAACATATAGTGTGCAAAGTTGTGTTTCAGGTTAAACTTGATAAACCATAACATATAGGGCCGCCTATATCGCCTTGTGTAAACACTGTGTCCTTATTTATACAATAATAACTTGTCAAAATAAAAGAATTATTACAGATTCTTATATTTATGTTTTCATTTGGACACATAAGGGACAGTTCTAGTTTAATTATCTGTAAATAGCACAAAATGCTGCCTCTTCCTTGAGAATTTACAAAAGTTAATATACTTGGGGTAATAGTATTACAGTACTAGTAGTGCAAATATGTTTTGCTGATCAAGTGTGTGATTATGCATAGCACCTACCATACAAGGGGGCAGTGTTTTAGGTTCCGCAACATTATGTGCACAAAACATAATGGAAATAAATGTTGTGAATTAGCATGAGCTTATTGAAAGGATATCATGGTTAATAAGCTATAAGCCAATCATTCTCAAATGGGGGTACTTAGATTTTCTGGGAAAAATACATTAAATAAGTCATTATGTACTGAATGAAAAATAAATAATGAGAATTAATCTGAAATATAAAACACAATAAATACATTCAAATAATAAAATTGATACTCCTGACCTTGTTTCATTTCAATATTTGTAAAAACTCAAAGGCCCCCCTTACCCCCCATGTCAGAATAGTTTGACCTGACATGAACTCATGCCACATTTATATGTGGATTCTTTTTACATTGAAAAATATTTTTGTTTTGAGTGGCATTTATATATAAATCCCAGTATACATTTGTGAATCCTTCTGTGTGCATTTATTGATTATGAGACTGATCTAACTCCATACCGGTCAATCATTGTCACTTGTCAGGTGAGTGTCAGGTAAAACTATGGGCTTGTGGTTAAAGTGAAGCAGCAACAACACACATCAAGCACCAAAGTAGGCCAGGGCAGAACCTCAAAAGTTTGGCCATTATATGGAGGATTATGCCATGAGAGGATTTACGTCCACCAGTCACAACCCACTGTGCTTTTTCTGCAGGGAGACGTTAGCTAACAGTGCCATGAAGCCAGCTCATCTCCAGCAACACCTCAGTACAAAACACAGGTGTCATGTTGGAGAGGCTGCAGACTTTTTTAAGAGGAAACTTTGTGAATTTTGTTTCTCACAAGACATATTACAAAAAAACAGACATTATAAACAGACACCTTTGGCACAGAAACAAATTTTGCCTCATTTTTTCAATCAAAAATGCTGAAGCGAGATATGGGAGTGCTTGGCTAAAAAAATATATTTCAGCTGTAAAACATTGAAGAACCACTGCTGTAGAAATAGAGTATTAGATTGCATGTTGGACTTTTTTTGGCCAGGCTGTGTACAAAACATACTGTAGATGAGGTTATGTTGGACATTTTCAAATTTTTAGGGACAAACAATTCGGCCAATAATTTGGCTCCTCTCTTGTACGTCTGAATTCTCCCAGGAGGGTTTCTTACCCTGTTGAAGCCCCTTAATAATCCCTTTTTTCTGTTCTTTATTATTAATTTCATCAAGATCTCATTTCCAAGGCCGACCAGTTCAGATCATGTACTTACATAAATCCATGCAAAGGTCATCTATGGGACTTTGCGCCTGCTCATGTGCATGTGTGAAGTCCATGTTGGAGCCTGTGTTAAGCTGGAAGCTTCACATCTATTGACATCAGCTGACTGAATTAACTCTATCTAATTTTGCCACTGTATAGGAACACAGGAGAGGTCTTAAAGAGCTCCAGGGCAGCCATACTGCTTTGATGGCAAATGTGACCCAAAAACCTTTAAATAGAAATCAATGTATTGGATGTAGGCAACTGAGAAACAACCAGCTCCCAGCACTAAATTCCAACATAACACCCCCCACCCCCCCTTACAAAAACATAGAAATGCATGCGGATCTCAGAAAGTACAACTGGAATCAACACAGTTCTGTTGCTCACAAACATACCCAAACAGTATTTTGTTAGAACTACTGCAGAAAATAGAAACTACTGGAGGTTTAATGATGTTTTTAGACTCAAACTGTGTCACAGGTTGTTCCAGAATGAGATGCAAACAGGAAACTAGTGTTTAGTGTTTCTTTTAACAATAGAACTGCCAACACCTGTTTCTCAAATGTGACTTGTTTTGAGAAAATATTGACTCCATCTAGTCTTTGCAATGTCGGAAAATGTTGTTGCGTTGCCCTTCCTACTGTTAAACATAGTCCATATAAATCCTGCAAAAATGCATTGATTTTCACATCAGTTTATATATTCAAACCTTAAACTTGTTAGTGATTGGTTAAAATGTGATCTGAAAACCATGTCCAGTCATCTATAATGGACAACTGATATATGATCCACACAAATATGCAAATATTTCCTTCTAATACCTATTCTGTCACTCCAGCACCAGATCACTTAAACAAAAGTGATGATTTAACAAACTCATCTTATATCATAAAGAAAATTACTTAATACAATAGCACATCTTTGTGGAATAGAAATGGTGGATTCATCTTTCCTAATCATGACGATGAGCTTAATTATATGAAGTAACTCTAGTCATTGTAGATGAAAATACAGGTGTGTAGGTGTCTTCTAGATGACAGTGATGCACAGATGACCTTCATAAAGATCACAGTCAGTCCAATGGCCATACACGGAGCCGACAGCTGCTATGAAGCCCCACAAAGCCAAGAATAGCTACATATTTGGGTGTTAATTCCCTTTGGGCTCATCATAACAACAGACCCAACTCCAACTGTACATTGTCAACATCACACTTTGAATGCATGAAAATATGTGTTATGGTCGCTTCGAAGGGTTTATTCCAGCAAACTGACCTGGAAAAACTATGAAAGGTGCTTTGATTCGGGGCTGAAAATCAGTGAAGGGCGAATTCACAAAGGAATGTGACTCGATTTCCAAGTGTCCCTCTGCTGAAACTCATGCCTTCATGCTACACTGTCACCAAAGTGTGAGAAAGACGGAGCAAAGTCCTTCTGCGGGTCCGGTAATATGTGTGTGAGTGAGTGTGCGTGTAACTGTGTCGAATGCTCAGTGCGGTCAGCAGACAGGTGCATTCTGTTCTCAGTTGGGTTTGTCTGCTAATCGCCTCAGGACCTTGAAAAAACCCCAACGGCGAAGAACAAGTCATTCTATTCTACAGACTCTGCATCATGTACACACTGCCCCAGGGTACCTTTATACTCACTCTGTCCTAGGTTTACTTTTGTGTTGTTATTGGCCCAATGGGAAACTTATTACGGGCAGCTACTTTTCACTTGTTTACAGTAAAATTACTCACATGGACAGCTATAAAAAACATTTAGCAATAGAGCAGGCTGCTGTAATCCACTACCTGGGTGGTTCATCAACTCCTACCCCTTTGTTTTCCATACATTTACACCAGCTGAGTGACTTTTAAGCCAAGCAATCACAACATTGTTGAAGTTAAATATCAGCATGTTAGCTAGTATCAACAAGTCCACACTTCAGAGTAGATTCTTGTGTCTTTCCTCTTGACTTTATGGTAAAAGCCTCTCCAAATGACGATATATTTCACAATGTTTGCACTTATAACTAAGCAGAACCACCACTAAGTCCAGAATTCCACTTCCATGCACATACCACTGCTGCATTTGTGTGTGGGAGTGGAATATATATGCATCCAAGTGTGAGAAAAACTGAATATTTTGACACACAGATACTCCCATCTGTGTGTCAAAATGCTCAGGGTGCTCATGGGAAAATTTGCATGTAAAGGAGAACAGATGTTGTCTACCATTTTTTTTTTTTTTTTTTACATATCCCATAGTGCTTGGTGAATCTCTCGTTCTCTCTCTCTCTCTCTGGGTCAAAGTGACAGCAGAATCTCACACCTGCTCTCTAAAGCACTCCTTGTTCAATAAACTGGTTTTTCAGCAGCACACAGGGAGGAAACACAACTCCCTCACTGTTTTGTCCAGAGATTATGATAGACAATATCTCCCTATGTCCTGTTAAATTTAAGGTTGTCATGACACATCCGCTTTCAGGCAGGCATTTTTATTATCAGAATAATGTAAAACAATGCCTTGTCTAGAAATGAACAAAGAAATGAACTAATACTTGATGAGGAGCATCAGATCCGAACATTGTTGACTGTGAAACTAGAAAGAAAACAATCAACATGTTTTAACAGAATACAAATATCATCAGCTTGAATCCGCCCTGTATCAACTTACAACCTGATCTACAGTATGTGTTAAATGCAGAATATGCATGAATAATGTATGATTCTGAACAATAACCTCAAATCAGTGCAAGGATGCTTGGGAAAATGCAAATTACAAAAGAATGCAGATACTAAGATTTACTTTGATCACTACATATTTCATGTTTTTTCCATTAACTTTTCCATTAATATAGCGACACATTCTGAAAAAGTCAAGGAAAGAGCAGTTTAAGGTTGATAAGTTAGAGCTGCAATGATTAATCACTTTCATGTGGATTATTAAATTAACTGATAATGTTAAAGGAATAAAATCCTCAGATCACATCTTCTTAAATGTGAATATTTTCTGGTCGTCTGTGACAGTAAACGGAATATTTTGTGACCAAACAGGGGATTTGAGGACATCATGTTGTGCTTTGGGAAACAATTTTTCTCTCAACAATTACTTGGAAAATTGAAGATATAATAACCAGTTTAATCAACACTGAAAATACGAGTTAGTTGCAACTCTAGTTAAATACCTATGAAGGTGTGTCTTTGTTAAAACTTGACATTTTCAGCACATAGTTGCAGCTCAGAGGTTGGTCTTTCATACAGTATAATTAGGGGGACTTTCAACACAGTAACAGAAGAATGGAGAATGCCAATCCTCACTGTATATTTCCGAAAAGCACATCCTATGGGCAGAACTACACTGGACACGCCATCACCCTGCTGAGCCCACACTCACCTGTTCATCATCAACTCTCAACAGACTACACCCGTACATCTCACCTTCCCTTTGGATTTTGTCACATCAGTGGTTGTGTTCTCATAAAATGTTAAATACACAGGAAGTGAACTGTTGAAAAGTCACAAAAACTATGAGCATTCCCATAAACTGCAAAGGCTGTGTTGAGTTGCCAGCAGGTGGCGCTCTAATAAAAACAGAAGAAGAAGCAGCGCACGCTACTGTTTTCTACTTTAAAAGACTGTGATGTCTTTTCATAAATGAGACTGAGGAATAACCTCTACACTACTTCTTGCATATTCAGACATGCTTTATCAGAATATCAGGGAGGATGCAGCAAGCCAATCTATCAGCTGATCAATCACCTGAAATAGGTGTTTCCATTTCCTCTACGCAGATTTGATCTTTGGTTAAAAAAAATATATATTTAAAAAAAATTGGCAAACACCAGCATAAGAGAGCAAAAAACTTCCAATTTTGCTGTTTCCTTAAACATTTAATTTCATACAGTGGAATGTCAAAATGAACTTATATGCACAATGTACAGTTATGGAAATGCACCTAATGTCATTCCTGTATCCCTGATCTGCTTGTACAGTATCGCTGGTCCACTTTTTTCCTGAAGAGAAAAAAAATGAGGAAGAAGTATAAAATAAGAAACAGGTTTTTTTTTCCTTTGAGCTAAAATTTGCATGCTGCTTGCAACACAGTGGGTAACTTAAAAACCTTATAGCTGTATTATTTTCACAGACTGGTATCAAACCACATACTTATTGTTGCTGAGTTTTCTGACAGTCTGAAATAGAAGTCTAGTTTTCCCCCTCACTTTTTTTTTTTTTTTAACTTGGTTGATCCCATTGAGATGGGGGATCTCTTATTGAAGTGAGACCTGGCCAAGACAGCAGTACAGTCACACCATCACAGTTTTACAATAATAAAAGCATTTGCAAACATAGAAAAAAAAAACTAAAAGACATATACAATCAGTTGAAACATTCACTTTAGTGCTGTCTGTCACAACCAATAATACAACCTTCACCAGAAACATAGTCCTGTTATTCATTTCAACGCTCTTTCTCATATTGCCAGAGTTGGAACAACTATTAATGGATTATCTCTGAAATTTAAGGAGTTCATTTTTGGCTGTGTCCAAACCTTGTACTAAGTTTCATGAAACAAACTTAAAACATAACCTTCTTGGCTTAAAGGATCGTCTGACCTTTAAATGGAGAAGAGCAAATCATTCAATTCCATTTTCTAAAGGAATAATACAATGTTTTATAAAATAAATAGTTAAAAACACATGTTAAAAAATTTCTCTTTATAATAAAGTCAATTTCAGCCCATTTTTTCAGTGACGATCCCCACATTCTATAGTCATTTGTCGACACTAGATGGCAGCATCATGTAATGAATCCAACCATGGCAAACCTATAAAACAAGTGACTTCAGAATATTTACACTTCTACTGTATACATTCAGATTAGATTTTGTCACAACATAACATGAATAATGTTCATAATAAAAATAATGCAGACAAATAAAATAAATGCATTATAAACCTAGAGCGATTTTAAATGATCTGAACTGATTTAATTATATCAAGTATCATAAATGTCAGCAGAGAGGAAAAAATTATGACCATCATTAGTTTTAATATACTTCTACATAAGCTATCCAGTTCCTTCCAGTGTTGAGGTTTGTGTCCAGTGAACGACAGCCACAGATTTCCTCCCCAGCACGTCTTGGATGGGTGGAGCTCCTGAATGATAGTGGTTTCCTGTTTGAGGCTCAGTCAAGTTTAGAACATTTGGAGTTATTTTTGAGGTTTTCTTTCATCCTAAATGCAATGTACGTCTGTAAACTGGTTGTGTGTTCCTGGTCATATGAGTGTCATATTTATATATACTGTATAAAGAAGCCATTTGGCATTTGTATGGTTATTTTTACTGGATATTAAAGTTTTTGTGTTATTTTCAGATTCACAATGACAATGTATGGACTCGTAGTGGGAGTTTTTTGTTTTATTTCCATGATTTTTTTTGTTTTTTATTTGTATTTTTTTAACCACTTCAAATGCGTAACATGCAGATGAAGTTATGAAATGTAGTAAAATAAAATTATATATCACATAGATCTACTGTCAGTCCTTATGCCAAAATAATTAAATTTAGCAAGTCTGTTAATCTGAAAATGAAATATATCCTTTTATCTAAAACATTGGGTGGTTGTTAACAGACTCTAGACCTCCTCTTTTGGTTGTGAGGGAAAAATATGGAAAAACAAACATGAAATTGTTGGCTTATATATTAAAGAAAAGAGCTGTATTTAAATTATTGACACTGAAAAACCCAATTTTAGTAACAGCTAAATTAAGAGCACCTGCGATTGAAAACCAATCTACTGCAGAAACAGTCAATATTCCAAAAACAAATTGTCCAAATGCTGTGAAAATGGGCTGTTATATTGACTTTCTACAGAAAATCACAGCAGGTCTAATAATTATCAGGCCACCTGTATTCATATATATTTATATATGTGTATACACATTCAGCAGACAGTAAATATTTAATACGGATTTCCACTTATGTCTTCCTTTCCTCTAATAATGCCTCTCATCCACCAGCTGCTTCCTTCCTCACTCTGCTTCCTTTAATTCATCCAGTAAAAGAATGTTTTAGGTAGCAGGAAACAGCCGGCACAGGAAAACTATCTGACACACACACACACACACACACACACACACACACACACACACACACACACACACACACACACACACACTGATGTCCACTAGATGATTTAGAGTGACTTAGATAATTCATGGTCGAATAACGGCATGGGGCAACAGGTTGGCTCTGGGCCAAAGTTTCTGATTTGTCACTATCCATAACTACATCACTTAATATGTTACCTACATAAAACAAACTCATGCAGCGAGGTCAGTGTCATGTTCTCTAAAATAGAGAAAGCAACGGTTTATGGACAATTATCCTCCTAAAAGCCTCCGCAATGAGACCAGATGAGCAATTAGTGGAGAGCTGAAATTAATCCACTTGCTTTATAATGTGTGTGCGTGCGTGCGTGCGTGCGTGTGTGTGTGTGTGTGTGTGTGTGTGTTTGACAGGCAGCACCTGGCACTAGTTTTAGCATGAGGATGTGCAGCTGGTATAACTGGCTTAAAGCCTCAGCTGCCACTCTGAAACTGAGCTCCCCTCTCATACTGAGTGTGTGAGTGGACGAATATTAATATGTTAATGGCACAGAAATCTGTTTCCACTGTCACAAATGGGGACTCAGCTGCCTGTCAGGGGTAAAATGTAGAGCCCCACAGAGTAAATACTTTTCAGAGTTACACTAGAAGTATACGCATTAGTCATTGGTGCTTTTCAACTGTGAGGGGACTGGGTTTGTAGCAGAATCAGTGTTAAATACAACTGAGTAGCACCATTAACTCCAAGTGCAAATCATAAACAGAGGATTTTAAGGTGTTTATTCAGTAGCAAAGAGGAAATAGATCTGGCAGTTTATATACTGTATACGTATGATTTGGTCTAAATGTATTTTAACCCATAAAGATCCAGTGCTACTTTTATGTCAGTTCCCAAATTATTTTTTTTCTCTCTATTTAACTTTTCTCATGTGATTTATCACCATTTATCATAAGATCATTCTCTGTATTTTGTGTTTTTGGAGTCAAAGTCAGGTATTTTTTTATTCCTCATTAAAGCTCAAAGTTATTATATCAAAAACAGAAAAAACTCAAGAAAAAGTGACTTTTTCAGCAAAGATATCAATAAGTCAACATAAAACCAAGTGTGTCCATCCACTGTCATTGATCCAACTCTATGGGTTTTACTGGTGAATCAATGTTGTAGAAGATGACGGTGTT
>JAPQRQ010000015.1:19152925-19178434 GCA_037367365.1 Apogon talboti
TTTTGCTAGTGCTCCCTTCTTCTTCCTCTCCTCCTCCTCCTCGTCTTTTTTCTCCCACATAGCACTGAACAGAGGCCTCACTGTGCGGGTTAACAGGGCCGAGTGGCGGTAGGATGGGAGGGGGTGTGTGAGGACTCAAAGCAGGGGAGGAGAAGAGCGAAGACTGCAACAAAAGCCTTGGTTAGAGGTGTGTGTGTGTGTGTGTGTGTGTGTGTGTGTGTGTGTGTGTGTGTGTGTGTGTATGACATCATGGTCCTCCTGGGAACCATTAACAGCAGCAGTTGCCTGTTTTTCTGGTGTAACACTGCCATCGATCCACTGACTGTATTTTGCAATATTTTGTCCTTTTAAAAAAAAAAGAAATGTGTTTTTAAAGTTTCCCAGGTGTAATCGGAGCTGGATACCCATTTGCAATACTTATGTGGCACTGATGAAATTTCTTTAGATACTTTCAAGTCCACACTACTACATTTTTGTTTTAAACCCCATACATTTTCCTCCGTGCACCCATTGTACTCCAGTGTTTTAACCAAGCAACAACCACCGGTGCTGAAAGGTGAAGCCAATGTGGAAGTATCAAAATCTACATCATCCACCAGAGCATGGCAAAAACAACCCAATCTGCTTAATTCAAGTGGTTTCGGTATGTATAGTTAAATTCCCCCTCTATGACAACTATATGGGGGAGGATTCTTATGTAACTCATCCATTTTAATTATACTGAGGCTAAAAGTCATGAATAATTGAAGGGGCGACCACTAGCATCAGCTCTGTAGCCAGGTTGGACATTATTAGCACTTGTTAATTTAATAAAATTTAATTTTCTCTTTGACATACAGCTCTGCTGATGTTGTGTTTAACAAGTTACACAAAGAAGATCCTATCATAAAGTTTACTGCTACTTATTTATAACATCTACCATAACTTAGCTGCATTAGTTGCTAATTGAAGCATACATTTATAGTCAGTTAACCTGCTAATTAGTCCAAATAGTAGTAGTTATTGTGTTTATGCATTTCATGTCATTAACTGATGTTATTAAATATCTGAAATTCCCTCATCTTGGTTAATATTACTCTGTCTATGTCCGTGTTTTCAATAAGCTGTATCTCCATCCCCCGCTCTTCTTCACCCAACTTCCCCCACTTTAATCCAAATATGGGCACCTCTTTACAGAAAAACTAACATGGGGATGGCCATTTTGAAGCTTCAAAACAGGAGAACACAAACCAATGGGTGACGTCATGGAGGTTTTGTCCACTATTTTTGTACAGTCTATGGTTTTAACCTCCAGAAAACTGAGATTTTTGTTAAATATAGGCCTATGTATCATTTCAACTGGAAAGTCTGGGGTTGTGTTGTAATGCAGACAGACAAAAATTCAGACTTTTACAAAGGTTGATACAGACGTCCACATTCAATGCCTGACTGGGTCACTACATATGCTTCCCTGATTTGTCGCACCCCTTGTCATGTGTCCAGCTCTGGAACAAAACAAGACGTTGCCGTTGACTACCAGCTCTTAATTTAACACAGATACTGAATTACAGGCGATTCTTTGCTTGTTGTCTCTCCAAGTTGCTGTTGTGCAGTTAAATTCTGAATTTTCTCATTCTACTCCTGATTACATTCACAGCAGATGATTGTTTATTCAAGCGTTTTGGCATAATTCTGATGTCCAGTATCAGCCTGTCCATGTCATATGTGTTTCAGGGGTTTTAAAATGTTCTGAAACTTTTCTGAAGACACAAGTGCGGATGAAGATGTTGTTGAAAGACAACAGGTTATTTTTTTAAGGCTATAAAACTGCTTTGAGTTGGAAAGTAAATAGGTTAATGTATCTGAGTTAAATATTTGTATTATGGCATGTAAAATTATTTTCTTTATGTTAAAATGGACAAAAAGAAATTGGTATCAAACCCAAGGTAGCCTTACCAGTAATGGATGTTTTTAATGATACCCAGCCCTACCCACAGAGCAGAGATGACTGTTTTAGTCACAGGGATCATGAGCTTTTTCTAGCGTCCACCCGCTGCAACATGTAAGCCCATATTAAAGTTAAATTCACCTCCAGTGTTTAGAGTGAGGGCCAGACCCACAGGAATGCTAGTAAACTGTAGTTGTATTTGCCCAGCCTCTGCTTTAGTGGCTTCATTGAGGTTCCGGTGGTCTTTAGTCTCATAATGGAGCCAGGCAGACAGCCCATTGAAAGCCTGCAGTGATCGCAGCTGCGTACTGGTCTCCCCGATCTCTGGGGTGTTTGTTCGTGAGAATGTGGGGGGTTGCACTGAGGAATGCTCTCTTTCTTTCTTTCTTTCTTTCTTTCTTTCTTTCTTTCTTTCTTTCTTTCTTTCTTTCTTTCTTTCTTTCTTTCTTTCTCTCTCACACACACTGTCTCACTCTCTTCCCCCTGTTTCACCCTCTGTTTTGCTCTTTCTCACTATACCCAAAATGCACAGTGTGGTGTGTTTAAAGCATGAAATGAGAATGTGTGTGTGAGAGAGTGTGTGAGTGTGTGTGTGTGAGTGTGTGTGTCGACACTTGGGGCACATGGCCAAGCCCCTCTGTGAACAGCCACTCTTTGTGGACACAGGAAGTATGGTGATGGTCACAGGGATTTCCAGCCAGGGTTGTTAGGAAAACAACACTAGACTCGACCAGCGCACAAACAACTTCTCAACACTGACTGCACTCTTTACACCTCTGATTGGTGAGGAACATGCAGACTGAAGTGAGAAATCAAATACTTCAGAAAACACTCAGAGAGAGAGATGCAAAACCACATAAAAGGTTTAAAGCTCCATTAGAGCTGCTTAAAACACACACAACATGAAAGATTTGTGGAGGAAAGTTAAATCTCATTAATAGACATAGCAGATTTGATTATGCAATAGCTGTAACCCCCTGAAAGACTAAGGAAAATGCCAAAATGAAGACTGCCTCATTTTTGGCATAGTCTCAGTTGCATACATCCATGATAACAGCCTGCATAATCATTTCTATGTAGAGGACTCAGGTTGGATTTTCCATGAAAGTCTTGCTTGCTCCAGAGTTCTTAAGTGTTTTTGTTCTGCTCCTCTACAGCAGCAACAGTGTGCAACTCTAGATACTATTACAAATGGATGCTTAGACAGAGCTGCACAACCTTATGAGGAGTACAGTGAGTAGTAACATGAGCAGAATGAACCAGAGTCACTTTGTTTTTATATTGCACCACTTGCACTTCTGTGCAATGCTGTTATTGGCTGGAGGTACAAACATGCTGCTGAAAGATGTCTACAAACATCCCAAACACAGCAAAATAAGAAGATAATATAAAAGGCAGGCAGAGGACAAGGTCTTTGCTGGTCAATACACAACCACACACTGACAGAGAGCCAGAAGGGATGATTGAGGTGGATTGTTATTATTATTATTATTATTATTATTATTATTATTGAATGGATCTGTACAGGGTTAAAGAAATGTGACATTTTGCCATTTAAGACAATAATCATAAGCTGCAACCCAGCAGATGATGATGATGATCAGTTAATACCATTTTACCGGGACTGAATGATAAAATGATGATGATATTCACTGCAATGGAATTTCCTCAATATAAATATATCAAGTGTTTAATAAATGTTCGGTATAATTTCAATATTTAGATGTAACACAGATGTATATTTTTGTGAAATTGTGAAATATTTCTCTGTGTAGGAAGTGTGTGTCATGTTCTAACAAACATTATAACAGTTAACAATTAACCCTCTGGTTTCTTCAGATTTTCCTGTAAATTTAAATGTTAAAATACTTTGATGTTTATTGTCCTAATTATTGATATTGACTGATGGAAATGCTGTGTTTTTGACTGCATCACCCAGCCCAGGCCTCTGTTTAATCACATAAACACAAGTCAGTGAACTCTACTGGATAGATGAAGACTATCCTCCCAAAAGATATTCCCTCAGTTTGTGTTTTGATGATTGTGGTGTAGAAAAAAGTCTCCCATAAGTGTCCATTTGGGTTGAGATATGGCAGCTCTGAAGCATGTAACATATGATCCACATGAATTTAAGTCTCATCAAACCCTTCAGGGAGTTCTCATACCCTATGGATGGGTAATATCAGACTACAAGATACTGCTCCTATCAGTTTTTTCCTTTAATTTGTCATCTGTCTGTAAATGTCTACATATGGGCTAGTCGCACAAGCCACACTTTTTGCAATGCACAGTCAACCAATCTTACCACATCACACACAACATCTGGATCAGCAATACTAAAAATACTCACTTTTTGTGTGTGTGCACTATATAAACGTTACGTAAGAATGTGGTAGCGTGGGGTGTCCCACAAAAAGCCTGGGCTGCTGGTTGAGTTTTTAATGATACAGACAGACCTTACATCAGTCTTTGAAGTCACCAGACCATACTTTGGAAACACCATTGGACATAGGACATAAAACGCTCCAGACCACTACATACTGCAGGTTTACACAGGTTTTCAGATTTTTGTTCTCGGTTTCACACACCATACGAGTTATTTTTGGGAATATATGTGAACCTATAGTGTATGTCTGACACCTCACTAAAAATAACTCATTCCCAGCTGAAATACATATGAAAGTGAAATGAGAATAAATGTAAGCTCTGTCATCATCATTTGCATTCCTGCGTGGCAGACTGAATGCCTTTGCACCAGGGGAATACTGATGTTTAAGTCATTACACGGGAAGGAAAAAGAAACTTTCCCACACATTGTTATGTATCAATGTGAGGTCGTTTCATTTTCATTAGCTTGTTGGGCTGCAAACGTCCAATGCATTGTTCCCATAAATACAAATAGAAAACCTATCTCACTTTTTGGGGATCCATACATACTACACTGGATTTTTTCCATTTCTTTGGTGGTGAATTTAACATTATGACTGATGTGTGGCTGATATTTTACAGTGCTTTAGCCCAGAATGAAATAAATAATGTGCAGAAGCTTAAAACAGAACTGAGGTATTAAGGTTTGGTTCAAAGGAGCACTGAACTCAGAACCTAACAGCATACTTTACAGTTAATCCGCACAGTGAACTGAATGCTCTTCCAGAAGAGAGCACTACATTACAGTGGCAACACACTTATGCTGTCAAACAAGTATGAATAGATATACAACCAGTCTAAAATATTAGTATATTAATATTAGGATTGTTTTGAGTCAATAATCTAAAACTCTAAATATTCAGTTTATTATAGTGATATGACACAGAAGAGGAACAAACCCTTTTATTTTAAAAGCATGAAATAGTGAGGGATTAATCAATAATCAAAATAGTTTCTGATTATTTATCAGTTCAGTTACTGATTCAGCTCTAAAACTGATACTGTATTATTGAGAAGCAAAGACTTAAATGGTTGTTGATTCTATTTCTACTCTATTTCTTTCTTTGGTCTTTGAGGTTGACTGATTGTGCAGATTTTAAGGCCAATACAATGATAATAATATGGAGCAGGAAAGAGGTAATAATTGAACATCTATGACCCTCTTCACATCTGAGTCAAAGCTATAAATATCTGGAAATGAATATCAAACCAAAACCATGAATAGTAAAATAACTAGGAAGTTGTAGGTGTTTATTTGTATTTTTATGTAGTTTTTATTATTCTCTGTGAAGGTTTTATGGACATTTGAGAAGGTAAATATTATCCTAGTGGAGCCTAGTTCTGCCAGTACCAAGCACCATCATTTTGTCTTAATCCTGATAAACACACTACAGTCGGGTGCATTTTACTGACTTTTCATTTAACCCCCTTTCTTCCTATTATTTCTTCAGGGAGTCGTCCTACAGTCCAGTATTTGGCGTCACTGTCCGAGCTGCCCCAGGCCCTGCAGCCCTACTACACACAAGGCTACGTCCTGGCCGCCCTGCATCCCATCATCCTCTCTGTGGGCCGAACCCGCTCGCTGCCCTTCAGCCTGCTCTACCGCGCCATCCTGGCCCGTCCCAGACCCAGGTACAGGAATCCTACACCTCTAGCAGATTTTCTCTTCAAGTCAGGTCACATTAGGTTAAATGCTCATAGCCTGTGTGTTTTCTACATTAGTGGTGGATGGCTGCAGTAAAAATCACACCATAGACATTTTTGCTGTTTTCAAAACCACCAGTTTCCTTTGACAAAACGGTAATTTTGGTTAATTTTGGTAGCACCCAAGTAACACAATCAGTCCATAATTTGTAAAGTAAAATTCCACTGCAGATTACCAACAATGTACCAGCAAAACAGTGAAGTCATGTGATAATTGCTCTGTGTTTTGTCTGCACCTTTATTCTCCACCTTTCCTTTTTGGTACTTGTATATGAAAGTTTTGACAGTATTTTGGAGACAGACTCAGGAGGGCTCGTACATCTACACAGCCTCAGAAAGAGCAAGCTCAAAATAGAAACATTATTCTTCTAAAAGCAGAAATGGTGAAAGATTATTAGATGGATGACATGCATGGCAGCATAGGGGAGAGATGTACTACGATACATTACTATCATATATATACTACACTCACTGGCCACACCTAGTTCTGGGTGTACCTAATAAAGTGGCCAGAGATTATACGCTTTTGCTGTAGCCTATGCTGGTTCGAGGCTCAATGTGTTGTGTGTTCAGAGATCTTGTTCCAGTCTGGCCGTTGTCCTCTGACCTCTGGCATCAACCAGGCATTTTGACCCAGAGAACTGCTGGTCACTGGATATTTCCTCTTTTCAGACCATTCTCTGTAACCCATAGAAATGGTTGTGTATGAAGATCCCAAATACATGTGCATATTCTGAAATACTCAGACCAGCCTGTATGACACCAACAACTGTGCTTCATTCCAAGTCACTTAAATCAGCTTTCTACCTCATTCTGATGTTTGGCTTGATCTTCAGCAGGTTGTCTTCACTATGTCTACATGCATCAGCACACAGAGTTACTGCCATGTGATTGGCATATTAAATATTTGCATTAAGGTGCAGTTGAACAGATGTAAGTAATAAATCAACTGGTGAGTGTATGCTATCATATCTGGGGAATAATGTGGTGGAAGTCATTCTAAATCAAATCAGGTCTCTGAGTAACACCAGTTCTATGTAAATACGGCTTTAAACTAATTTTTCTCACTGGGCTGTAATGAATTTCGCAGCTCCCTCTGTCCAGAGTACAGTATCTTACCTAGCTTTCATGTTGGTATTCCTGGATGTTTCTCCAAATTAGGGTTGTGCCACCTCCCATTTATTGTAATAACAGAAGATACACTAACAGTTGCCATGTACTTCATAGACACCCACTTTAAAAACATCCAAACTGTAATTTTAAAAAGTAACATGAAGCTCTGTGACTTCCCTCCCTCTCCCACACATGCCTTCTCACTGCGCTCACCCATTTACTACCTTACTGTCTAGTAAATATATGAATGATGCATGAAGTCAGTTGCATATTTAATGCAGAGCCCTGGTGGGAGGTCATACTGGTGTGACTTGAGGAGGAGGGGGGTGGGAGGGGGGTCGGCTTCTTTAGACTGTGTTTTGACTTAGATCTGCCTCTGTGTCTAGGCAAATACAGAGATTCCTATTGGCTCTGAATCCACCTGACAACAGGGGTCTCACTGCAGCCAATGGGCTTGAAGTATGACACATGTATGAGGTTTGATAGGTTGGGGTAGCGTGAGTAGGAAAATAACTTTTAATTTTATAGGCAGAGTAAGAGAGTAGATCTGGATTTGTTGTGATGTTAAAATGTAATAATCATACAGTGGCTGTCCTTTTTATTGAGCAAAAACGTGTATCCATGCAAGAAAGGCAGTATAATTTGTGTCAACTGCTGTCACTATAAATGACCTAAATTGTTGTTTACCCTTTTATAATTGCTTAGACAGTAGCTGGTACCCATCACCCACTGAGCTAATGAATGATTTAGGGTTTGGTGTCTGCAGTTCAGTAACAATTACAAGTGAACTATGAACCCTCCAGCTGGACAGGTTCATTAGGTTTGGTGCCATTAACCCCAGACACTCCCTACTGTGCCATCAGAGCCATCAGTGCTGTAGTGAAGCACTATTACTGCTGAGCTCATGGTCTAATAGATGTTTTTCCTCTGTTTGTGTGTTTTTTCAGTAAGCAGACAGCGTCCATGTGTCACAGTGTCCCAGCGCTGAAGGTGGAGGAGTGGCCTTTACCTGGTGACTCTCTGACGGGTGACACGGTCAGAGCGCTCATCGACAGGGTCAGTAACAGCAACTTATAAACCCAACAAATAAGATAATAATTAAAGATGCTGCTTTAATATAGTATAACCAACAAAATAATCTTAAACGTATGGTGCCTTGAAAACAACTGGAGGTACTTTTACTTTAAATCCTGCAGTGCGCAAACATTGGACCATATGATGGATTTATCAGTAAAATAAATGTTTTTAACACTAATCTACAGTGCTTAATATTCCTTATACACATTAATAAACTTTCAGAACCCACAGAGTCAACCTTAATTGGGAAGAAGATGACCAATAATTCACAATAAAGTGTCTAGATGAAGAAAAGAATGAGATATTATTATTTATTTAGTATTATTATTCATTTTCATTAAAATGAATAAACAACTGAATATGAAACCAAATTTGCACCAACGTGAGCATAAAAACAAATATAGTGGTACATTTACTGAGAAAATGACAAATTAGACGTAAAAAATGTTTGGAAAGTAGACATGTGTTCTGATCACAGTCCTGGGTTTTCTCTCTGGCAGGTGAACAGCAGTGCCCGAGGGGGTGTTCGATTCGTTGGCTCCGTCCTCCAGCAGGTGAGCGGGATCAGCAACGGGCGGGTGCACAGTCCAAAGAGGGGCTGCCGCTCCCCTCCACGCAGCCCTCCTCGTACCCCACCTGGAGATCGAGAGTTGGAGGAAAACACCTACAGCCCTGGTGAGATACTGACACTCTTCATTTCTGTTGCTACAAGGGGTTTGTATTTTTCACCATACATAGGTATACTTAAAACCTGACATCAAGCTGTTTTCATGTTGTTGCAAGCTTACAGTTGAATATATTAATTAGGAATAAATATAATTAAATCAAACTGGACGTTATAATATTTTCATTGTAAATTTGCTAACGGACATGATGTAGACATCTTCTATAATGAATGAAAAAGGTTAGACATGTCACCTCATAGACCATACTCACATAACCATTTTTGCCTGTTACACTGATCTACAATTAAAATACCTCCAGAATAAAATTGATTTGTCCGATTACCTGGGCTATGATGGACTGGTCAGTGACCCCGTGCACCAGACACCAGTCTAAGATGACACATTATCGCCCAGTGCTGGGTCGCAAAGCTAATTGCTAGCCATAGTTTGCTTCTTGAACACATGCTTTTCACTCAGTCTTGCTCACTGACTGCTGCTTGTTTACTCACACTCGATCACCCAGAATCATCAATGGTAAATGACTTCTGCCTGGCAATGGCTGCCACTGTGTATAATTCACGGAACAAAAAAGGTCCAAAGTGGTGCATTTATAGCAATTTTATATAGTTATAGATTTAAGTTATACACAAGGCACAATTAATATCAGTTACTGGTACCTTTTAAGTAACTATACCGTCATCCTAAGCCTCATCAGATAACACACAAAAGTCCAATGTTGTTGTTTTTAATCAGGTCTTTGTTTTATGTTTTTTTTGTTTTTCTTTCCCTCTCTTCAGACTTGAGGTTGCTGGTCTTCTTCCACTCCTGGGCTCCAGGTTGTGCTCCTCTGGACTCGCTGGCCTGTCAGTACCACCAGGGGGCGCTCTCCATGCGTGTATCCAGGAAGGGTCAGGTGGTCAGCGCCCTGGAAGCCGATTGGCTGGAGCTGACCGCCGCCTACTACCGCAAAGGCTGGTCATTGGTGGACTCATTCGTCTACTGGGACACGCCTAAAGGTAGGTTTGGTGTCAGGTTGACTGTAGAGAAGCCACACCTTACATTATTAGCACTATACTTCTACAATACAGACCACTTTTAATATTGGGCATCTACAAACAAGACAATTAAATGTGATGCTTTAAAAAGAGACATGTCTTCAGTTTAGTTTTAATGGAAAAGGGATCCTGTGGTTGTCATCTCTTCATTCATTGGTGGAATATAAATAAATACTTAGTTAGGTAGTACACGATATGGGTATTTCTTTTTTATGCAACTTTATACTTCTACTCCACTACATCGCAAAGGCCAATATTGTTCTTTTTATTCCACTACATTTCTCCGACACCTTTAAGACTTAATTTTTTGTCCAGTGATAAACATGTATCTGCAAATATGTTGATTTTTTTTTTAAATGGTTGTGATAAACTGAAGGATGAAGTGTTCCTTTCTTTCACCTTAAGCTAAATAAACCCTGTTTGATTGGCTGCATGCATTGTCAAAATTTCACTGTAAAAAAAACCTGTTTCAGATACGTTGTTCTTACTGGACAATGATGATACAAACTGTGAGGACCTTGTGAATATTATGCTTTTTGTTAGCCAACAGTATATAAAGTGCTTAATATGAGCTCAACCTTCAACATCTACAGCAGTAAAATGATATATATGCTTTAATGCAGCAGTAATATGAATAGCAATAGCTATTTTACTGCACAATGATGACATTTATTTGCAACACTTTAACTACATTTTATTGCTTTATGAAGACTTTTTTACTTAAATCAGATCATGAATGCTGATGTTTTGTCTGAGGTGGAACAGTTTCATACTCTATTAGTGCTTTTACTCCCATAAAGGATCTGAATACTTCCTCCATCACTGCATCTATAGTGCACTAATACATGTTCAGTTAGTGGAGTTTCATGTTGTGTCAAATTTTGAGTGTACAAAAAAGCAAAGTTATGCCGCTTTCTTATTATATATTATGAGTAAATAATACAAACATTTCCACAGAAAGTCTTTTTGCACTAGTCTGAAACATCTTCATCTGCAGTTCACTCGAGAAAGAGTTATTGATGTTATTAATTTCCTTTCAACTCATTTTTTTTCTCATATAAAAGTGATTCACACCCACACACACACACACACACACACACACACACACACACACACACACACACACACACACACAAGTCATGTCCTGTTTTGGCTGTGGCCCCTCCCTCCTCTCTTCTATCACATCTATATTTGGACTTGTCTTCCTGACCTTGGCAACCTCACTTCCTGTTCCTCTGAGGAGAAACAGACATCCACATCATCTGTAAACATCTGAGGTCTTGAATTAAAAGAAACACACATACACAGTAACAGGAACCCTTCACACTACCCTCCTCTTCCTCCTCCTCTTCCTCCTCCTCACGGAGCTTAACCCATTTCTAATAACTAGGCCATTAGCAGCTATCAGAGGCGTTGAGTTTTCAGAACGATTTCCTGTCATTGTTATAAATCAGGTGACTGTGGTTCAGTGTGTAGTCTTTCCTGTGAATAATAGTAAAGATGATAACATTAAATCATTGTTGTTGTTTTTTTAATTTGTGCGATTACAGTTTGGTGTGTGTTTTCCAGGTGAGCCGGTGCCCAGATCTCTGGAGGGATTGTTTGTGTATGAAGAGAGAAGCACTGCTCCTCCTGCCAACGACACCATCGTGGTGGAGCAGTGGACCGTCATCGAGGTCAGGGAGATATGTGATTTGTCATGTTTTTTGTGAATCTGTGTCGGTACAATAAAACAGGTAAATGCAATCAAATACATAGTCAGATAAACATTACAAGGGAGTAAATACAGGGTTTAATAAGGAAGATTTGTGCATTGGACTGCCTTTACCTTTGGTTATTGAACATGGGAAAGATAGTTCTTTTAGCAGACCTGTCTGCTAAAAGAACCATCTTTCCCACATTAATCATTGGAAGACAGTATGAACCTGTACCAGATTATTGAACGTATTAACTATGGGAATTAATATGATAAACTCATGCGTTGTCACAACCTTTATTTATAGCATTTTTTGGACACTAACTGGCAAATTGAAGCAGCCCCAGATCATAACACTGCCTTCACAGGCTTGTACTGTAGGCACTAGGCATTATGGGTAATCCTGATGGACCATCACTCTGGAACAGGGTGGATGTGGACTCATCAGACCACATGGAAACACAGTCCAGACTTTATGCTTTCTATACGTTGTTATAGAAATGAAAAGCTACTTACTACATGAGTTAAAGAACTTACCGCGTCTGAGACATATCAATCACAGCTGTAATGCTCCGACAGAAGGCCCTTATGTATTTGCTTTGTTAAATCCAGGTGGGTCTTTTTTCAGGCAGGGTATTAATATCACAAATCAAATTGATTGTAAGGCTCATCGCAGCATGTAACGCTTATGTTCTTCTAATCATAAACATTGACTTTTCTACATGTGGCTCTATATCCAGGGCTCAAATGTAAAAACCGACTACGGGCCCCTCCTTCACACTCTGGCTGAGTTCGGATGGCTGCTGACATGTGTGCTCCCCACACCGATCATCCGACACGACAGGTACGTGCGTTGATCAAAACGACTCGGACTGGTGACAGTTTTCAGAATGAGCTCATCATCTCTCTGTGTTTGTTTGTGTTTGTGTGTAGTGATGGGAACTTGGCCACAAAGCAGGTTGTGTTTCTGCAGAGGCCTGTGAGATGTCAGACAGCAGCACAACAAAGGAACCAGGTGAGGAGGAACAGAGCGGGGTGACAGTGACGCAGGAGAGGAGGCTATTATTTCACACCTAACATGAACTGAAACCTGTTCATCATCATCACTTACATTTTCTTATTTGAACTAGGATGTTTCAAATCATTGTATTATAGTATAAAATATTGAATATTTTTTTAAGTATACAAACATAAATATTCCTTCACTACTTCAGCTCAAGACCCAAAACATCCATTTTATTTCTCCTCAGGATCCAAATTTGCGAACATATTTTATCGAGTCCCGTAAAGTCCAAACTTTTACTGACTTACCAAAATAATATTGAATTAAATGCATTTTGTAACATTAATCACTGACAGAACATAATGTCAAGAATCACTTCCAGCAGGTTGTAACAAACCAACACATGAAACAATCAGTTCATGTCCACATCCACAACTGACAGACTTTTTGCTTAAATATATATTTACATAGCTTTTCTCTTGTGTGTTTTATGACATTTTTGTTTTGTTGCATCCATTACATCTTGCACATGTTGTTGTATCCTTTTCATCTCGTGTTATTTAATTATCAGGGTTTCTACAGGTTAAATGTAAGACTTTATAAGAGCTTTTTAAGACTACTTATAACAGAATATCATTTCAGATATTTTTATTGTGAAGCCTTATAATACACACATGGATTCACCTCAATGGTACATCGTGCTTCATTTTTAATATCAACACAACAAACAATCAATTAAAAAGAAAAAGAAAAAAACACAGATAAGAGTGAGAGGGAAAATAAAAACTTAGAACAGAATTTAATGCCCATTTCAGAGCCATACTGGCAAAAATTCTTGACTTCTAGAGTTTAGGAAAATGTATTTATTTACTCCAACGCCTTGATTCCCATCATTCCGAGTAATTTCTCACCGGGGGATGCAAAGTTAGTGATAATTGGTTCAAAACTTCAATAAAAATTGTCGGGTTGGAACGGGTGGAACTGAGGAGAGTAACGTTTCTTTGCAGCTTGGACATTTAACAGATACATTTAAACTCAACGCAACAAACAAGTTTATGGTAACATAAGAACTTAAGACCTACCATATCAAATGTAATACCTTTTAAAGACTTTTTTAAGGTATTAAATGCAGATTTGTAAATTCAAGACTTTTTAAGACCCTG
Source organism: Apogon talboti (assembly GCA_037367365.1). Lineage (NCBI taxonomy): Eukaryota > Metazoa > Chordata > Actinopteri > Kurtiformes > Apogonidae > Apogon > Apogon talboti. The sequence continues at coordinate 19,166,756 of JAPQRQ010000015.1, forward strand.
ATTATTTCGATGTGTCATTAACGACGCTACATTTCATATGGCTTTTTGGTGAGGCTGATACTCATAAACTCTACCACTAGTGTTTTTACTTAAGAAAAATACTTTACACAGGATATCATTCTTGTGTATTTTACTGATAGTTGATGACCCTTGAAACATTGGAAGGGCAGAAATGGAGAAATAAAAAAAAAACAGTCATAAGTAGTTTTACGTAGTGAAAGACAGCTGATAACTCCACTTGTTTCAGTTTTTGTGGCCAAAAAGGCTTACATTTTTACTTTCAGGAGTGACACAAAACCAGCAAAATGCAGTTAAGCTACTCGATTAATGACATGTAGTTCACTGTTTATAGACAATAATGGACAGTGGATGGAGGAACAGCTGGGTCAATGCATCGTCACTATAAATGCTCTTATGTGTCTGTAGTGCACCCTGGTGGACAAAGTAAAAACTACACTTGCAGCAATAGTTTCTGACTCACTCTTTAACAAAAAATAGCATAAGATATAATATTACTGTTATATTAGAGTGATATTGAAGGTCAGGGGCTGCATTCACAAACAGAGCTGTATGAATCAGTCGTAGCTCTGGAATGATTAAGGAAGATTCTCAGAAAAAAGTTCTGTAAAATGTTTGACAGCACATACAGTGGTGGGAAAAAGTTTTTGGACACCCCATGCATTTGTAATATATTGCATTAAATATCACTCTTAAGTCATTGAACTCTGCCAAGTATTGTGCTATTCTAGAAACCTACATACTCCCTTCTGCACATGCTCTGTTCCGTCGAGGTTAAAACTGGATGTTTCAGTAAGATAATGAAATGCATCCTGGGTATATGACATGTTGAAACTGGCAAGAATTTAGTTATGATATTTTTTCTTGTAATTAACAAAAAATCATGTGCATTTGTTTGTGTATATCTGATGCAGCCACACTTTTGGAAACACAAAAAACATTTTTCTATAAATATTTCATAATATTTGAGATGGTGTAAAATTTTAAGGGTGTCTGAAACCTTTTTTCCGCTCAAGCACTCATAGTTGTTTTATTTCGACATCATGAAAGTCATTTGAGTATTTAATCTATTTCATATTAATGGGAAGTCCTTGCTAGTCAATAAAAGCCATAAATATTATTCCTGCACTATCTACTGTGAAGTGTTTCAGAGTATTTTTACTTAACTCCTCTTTATAATAATAATAATAATAATAGATTTTATTTGTAATGCACTTTTCATTCAAAGAATCTCAGAGTGCTACAGAAAAGAAAAAAAACCATTTTTGCCTCTTCAACATATACCTTCTACAAGTTCTTCATCTTTCTTTAGGTCTATAATAATAACACCCCTGTCAATCTAAACCCCACCCCCCCTTGTCCTCAGTCCATATCGGTGCACAGTGACGTGTCCAGCCGCTCCGTAAGCCGTGCGGTGACCAGCCCCGTCCCCCCTGAGGAGCTCTCCCCCACGGCCGGAGGCATCGGAGGCTTCCCCGTGTTCGGAGGGGGGTACCCCAGCGCCCTCTCTCATCTGGAGGAGGGCGGCTTCGAGCAGGAGGAGGGCAAAGCCGAGGTCACCTGTATGTGAGCTTTGTTCCCGGACCGGTGTTCAGGAGTTTACAGGACTGGAGGGAAAAGGATGTGGACCTTTTCCTGCTGTTCATTCGCCATCATGTTTCTGACCCCTCCCTTTAACAGAGACTTTGATGTAGAGGAACTCTGCACTTTTTTCATGTTTTAATGAAGCCATAATGAAGATGAGGTTTTAAGAAGTGGATGTGTCCAAACTTTTCTACACATTTGTTTAGTGCAAAAACAACTTAACGCATATTTAAATCCATTCGTCGATGATTATCAGTTCAGGTGCTCATGGGAATATGTTATAATACTATAAAGCACAGTCACTTGCACAGATTTCTGCACATTTTGGAAGCAACACTGGTGATAAACAAGGGGAAATGGAGTCTGCTTCTGTTTTTAACCTGGTATACATTCTGATGTGTTCATTCACTGATTAATATATGGTTTATCAGTGGAATAACTCCCTACAGACAACTTGTTGCCACATCTTCTTATCAAGATGTACCTTCAAGGTGACAGGCCCGGCACAGCTCCTCTCCTCGCCTGTAAACTGAGGCAGGATGGGAATATTTATTAGTGAGACTGCCACCGTTTCCTGTTTACTTTAGTGACAATAAGCAGGATCTGCTATGCTGCATTTGAACTCATCTGGCCCCAGTGACGATGAACAGGTGGTTTTATAGTTATGTTGAAAGGCAGCAAGGTAATTTAAGTATCTTTAAAGAGCCATAGCAGAGGTTACATTTTACATCAGTTGATTTATTTTGATTATATGAAACCAAATTTATCCCAAGGACAGCAGCCCCTCACTCTGCCAATGTTTGGTCTGACATTTGTAATCATTCTGAAGCTGGTTATGGTTTTCGTGCACGCCGGAAGGTATTTCATCCCAGTGGTGTTGGTGTTAATGTCTTTCTCCTGTCATAAGTGCAAATAGATGCTTGTTTTCTAGGTTAATACATGGTACTGGTGATCTATCCGACACTTTGCATTGTAATAGAGGAAAGTTCTTCAGACAAACCCCATGTTAAACCCAGTGTTTGTAACGTTTAATAAGGGGAAGCAGTGTTTTGCTTTTGTTTGTTTTTTTTAACAGAGGACATAATGTTGTATATATTGGAAATGTTGGTATTCTACCTGGCAAACCTGGGTTTTAAGTTTGCTTTGGTGTGAGATGGGGAATTACATGCAGCTTAAGTATATTTAGACGATCCAGACACATGTTAAATGGATGTTTTTAGCTCCACAGAATCCCCCTGATTGTTTACTTATCAGTATTAATACCCCTTTTTGAGAGTTGTACATTTTACCTCCCTTATCATTGGTGTTTTTTTTATAATTGTATTAAAACACTTAAGGTTACGTGTGTGTTTCCTTCCTGTGTATTTCCTGCAGTATTCACAGAGGGTTTGGGTATCGTCTTATAAAAGGCCCTTAGTGGTATTAAATGTCTTACATCAATCTTTTAAACATCATTTTAAAAAAAGGCATGGGAAGTACAATTTTATTAATCTTTCCTCCCTGAACCTGCAATTAAAATCTCAGAAACTTGGCATCATGTTTTATCGTTTAAACACCAAAACACTGATTATATACGTGTGAATGCAGAATTCTAATAATATTGGACAAGAGCTAGGAAAGCTGTTTTCTGTTCTGTTGAAAGTTGGTCTTAATTTAACTTCAATTTTATGCTATTGGAAGTTTGAATTAGTACACATAAAACTGGAAAAACAAACATTAATTAATATTAAAACACCAGCCACAAAACCATATGAATAATAGGTCTTTTTTATTAACAGACATCATGAAAATGTCAACAGTAACAAAATCTTTTAGTCCATTTAAAAAAAAAAAAAAAGTGGGGTGGATTGACAAGACTCCTCCCACAAAATAACTTAATGAGGGAGAGGGTAAAAGAAGGGAGGTTGTGCTCCGGTACTTCAGTGTAGCCAATATTCCATCCTTTCTTGCAGTATTTAATCATTGAATGTTTGTCTAAAGCTGTAAAACTGGCTTAGAGTAGCATAGTTTCCGCCATAGAGTTGTGGTTACGGTTTCTATTCTATCCAGGAAAGGGGAAACTGGGCACATTTTACACATTATTAAAATGGGGGCATGTCACAAAGCAGGATCAGAGTTAGCCCACAAGCCTTCCTAAATACTCTGAGCACTCATTTCAGAGGCCAAAGAGAAAGAATATCTGACTGCTAGTACACGTACAAAGCTAGAGATTAGGTTTTTCTTGGTTCACTACCACACAAGCCACACCTACATTGTGTTTTAATAGCATTATTAAGTCAGCAGGCTAATTTAGTGATCCATATCATAGGACACCCCCAAACAGGATGATAGGCAACACGCGCAAATATAGAACAGAAGCAGACACAAAAAAAGTGAAGCACCATCAGAAAAGATGATAGTGAATTAAGAGAGGGGGGAGGGACATATTTACAGGGGGGAGAGGCTGTCAGTGTGTGCCTTTGTCAACAATACAGGTCACCATGGTTACATAGGTTTTTGCAAATCCAGCTGCTCCAACGATTAAAGAAGGTTCCATGAAGAAGTAGTGTGAGAGCAGGTCTGTACTCAGAGACACAGTGTGAATCTGAATGGACAGAGAATGTGAAAGTAATGAATACATGTCATCTTGTCCTGCGGGCTTGGCTGATCTCTGCTCCTGGTAATCTCTAACCTCACTTCCTTTGAGACAGACACAGGTGACTAGGGAGGAGGAAGTTAATGGACAGTGTTACTAGACAGGAGCCTTAATACACTGTAGTGTGTATATGTGTGTGTCCTGTATATGCAGGTGTGTCAATGCCATTAGAGTGAATGTGTCCCCTCGGTTAACGTGGAAATTGTGTGTGTTTACATGTGTCTCCCTTGTGGCGGCAGCAGCAGCTGTGTCTTAGGCCTCGCTCTCCCCAGCTGATGAGGTGTTCTGCACTTCCTCCTCCAGAATGGGCACGATCAGGTTGTCCTTGGACATCAGGTTGTACTTCATAACGAAGCGTGTAAACCGGTGACACAGGAACGTTTCATTCTAGAAAAGACATTAAAACCATGAATCTTCTACCTTGATTCTTCAGCATTCTGCATTACTTAATTGTAAAAAAAATACATATAGTATAAACAATGTTGTAGTGGAGAAGCTTTACTGGTATTATTCAATCAGTAGCTAAAAAAAATTCTGCTCTTCTTATTATCAAGTTAGGGCATGCAGCAACACTACATATTTAACACATTCTGGTAAACAGTGGACAAGAAATGCACACCAAGATTAATAGGGTATCTACTAATATGTGAAAGAAAAAAAAAAAAAACAGCGTTTTTGGAAGACCTTGTCAAAAAATTTTTAACAATATTTAAGACTGAACGTTGGGCAAATCATCTTTTTCTTATTCAAGACACATTAGTCTACATTTTACCCACAGGTGCAAGTATAAAGAAAACAAATATTGAGTTAAATGGAGGTTTCAAGGCTCTGCAGCACAAGAAATGTGGACTTCCATGTCTAATTCACTTAAACAAAAAGAAAGAAAATCTTAAATAAATGCTGTTTAATGACTACTAAAGGTTTACTATTTATTAAAATGAACTTAAGAACCTTTAAAAGGAACAGCAGACACCCTTAAGAATTTTTAACATGGTTTCTAATGGGTTCCAGGATAACTCACCTCATACTTGTCAAATATCTGGCGATGATGGAAGTAGGCATGAGAGAATATCCTATAAATGCGACGACACACAGAGCCCAGTTTGGCCACTGATGACTCCTTGATACTCACCCTATAAAACAAATCAGCAGAGAAAATAATATACTCAATGTAGAGCTGCAGCAGTATAGCGTCATGATGATAGCCTATAAAAGCCTTAGAATAACAGAAGCTGGAAATAAAGGTGTTAGTTTGCGCAAACAAAATTAACACCCTCCACTCTCTACATGTGTTCCAAATGTGAATGGGGAATACACTTTGTAACTTCCCAAACACTCACAATCTGATCATGACTCCCACTTCACAGTTATTAGCCAGCTGTAGCAGAGTTGTGTATCCTAATCTCAACTTACTGAATGTATGCTTGTGTCCCTCTTCACATTCCTGTGAGGGAACACTCACAGAAGGCATGGTTACCTTGTGATGTACTTGAGTACTCTTACTTGCTTATATTTTCACAATGCAATGTTTCCTGGTGAAGAAAAGTGCACTCACGTGGCACAACAACATGGTGGTCAAGATTCTATTGCGTCTGTGGGTTATTTGAGGTCATTTTGGGCAGTGGTTGATGTCCCTTGACCATGCCTTCTAGAGTTATCAAAAATTAAATGCAGCAGCAATTAAATGATGATGTAAATGTAATGGCAGACAGCTGTAGAATATGCAGCTGCCATAGTGTATCAGTCACACCAGACATGTACCATACTTCAGTCCACATCTCCAAGCAGGACATATGTTATGCAGCAGTAACTCTATTCAAACAAACTGGACTTTTAATGTCAAATGTGCTGAGCATTTTCACATTTACCTAGTGTCAGTACGTACTAAGACAGGAACAGTTGTCATTATTTACAAACTTATTTGTTCCAAACCAGCCAGATACTTATGACAGATGACTGACCTGCTGGGGAAGTATTTGTTGCTATTAAGAAGGCAGGCAGCTCCGTCCAGCGTGTGCCTGGTGTAATCAATGGCAGGGCACTGTAGATTCAGCAGAAACAAACAGTTAACATACATCATGCGGTTTTCACTCACATAAGGGCAGACTGAAAAGGAGGTCACCCTTGGCTCACCTCTTTGGGTGTCTTGTGGGCAGCACATAAAAAGATCCACTGCTCTGTGGCTGTCATCTGGGTGCAGGTGTCTGGATGGCACTCACTCTGAAAGAGCACAAGATATGCATCGATATAGATTTCACTTAACAGCCAACAACTCAACATGAACTTTCACTTTAAAATATTCAATTAAGAGCACAAACCAAGTCTTGCTGACTTTTTTAACTGATCTGTTAAATTTCACTTTATCTCCAAACTCCTGTGTTGATCAAGGATTAATTTCCAATTATGTAACCAATTTTGTATGCTTTTGTATTACACTAAATGTGAAAGATTAGACTGGTACACAATAACTGGTTTGGAACAAAACCCAGACATTTTGGGGAAGCATTAACATTCTATTTTACCACCAGTGACTGGTGTCCAGTTGATTACTTTGGCTCTTATATGTTTGCTTTCAGTTCAGCACAAAAGTGTGTATTCCTTTAAAGCCTTGAATTATGCATTTTCAAAATCCTTACATTAATTACCTATGTCTGTATGTCTGGGAAATAGAATTCTTGTTTGCCTGGTAAGAAGATATAACCTACCTGCAGTTTGACTGCTAGTCCATTAAGCTCCAAGCAAAACTGCCTACAAACAACAGAACATGAGCACAGTCAACATTAACTAGAACAGTGAATGTCCCAGGACATCCAGTCATGGATGGTATTTAGACAATCAAATAACTTTGGTCACATGGTTTAAAACATACCTTAGGTGCTCATACTTCCACACACCCTCATCTTGACCTTCTGGAGGTTCTAGGATTTTGTCGATATTGGAACAATCTGACCGAATGTTCTGCTGAATGTACTGTAACAAACACATATGTACATACATTAATACAGATATCCACTCTGATACAAAACTCTTCTCTTTCTGATGATTCAAAAAGCATGTTAAGAGGAATTATTCTGCCATGGGTTTTTCTGGAAAACCACAAATGCAACCCCTGCATCAGGTTTACTCTCAGGTTCAAAATCTGAACAACGAACAGGAATTACATAGTGTTCAGAACGTAAACAGGGTCTGTAGGGTTTTCCCACATCTTATAATATTTGGGTGTTACTGAGCTGAAGAAACAAAAAAACCTCTGCTGAGATTTCTTTGCCACACCAGAGAGTAAAAATAACACATACTGTACTGCCAGAAGGTATGTCTACTATTGAGAAAATCTGAATTGTGTGTTCATATTTTTTTAGCCATTTCTTAAGTATTGTGATAGTATTAAAGTCCAAAACGACACATAAATCTATTCTCAATCCAATGTAAAATAAGCAGGAAAATAATAATCATCTCATATTCACTCTGAAAATCAAATGTTTCTACCAGATCAGTTAACATGATTCATAATATTTTGTTGACTTCATCACTCACTAAGTCCTAAGTGTCTGTGTCCTGTCATAACCGCAAACAGCTGCAAATAGTTTTATAGTTTACATGGCACTAACTGTCTACCTGTTACTTGTATTATATTGCAGCTCTTCAGAGACTAACCCATAATTTCAACCAGTTTTATAATGAGGATATAATGCTGATGTATTCAAAAATGTTGGTATCCTCAGTATATTATGTTATATACATGTAAGTGCAACGTCATTCAACCATTTAGTTGATGTAGTAATTATTAATGTATCCACCACCAAGTACTTTATTGACTCATGTTCTGTATATTTGCGTCCTTTATCATTTGTATGTTTTCTTACCTGTTCAAACAACTAATGCTTATAAGTCGTGCCCAACCAACAGTACCTCTAACAGTATTCATCAATGTTGACTAATTTCCAGGAATAACTAATTACATTCACAGTAAGATTTCTGGCGGCTTCATTGCTCATCAACCTCCACAACAAGCACCACCAAAACACTTCTGTCCGTCTATAAAAGGGTCAAAAATGAGGGGACTGCTGAGTGACACACTGACACCTCCACTCACACGCACACGCCCACACACAACATGTCAACACACCTGTTGAACAGCCAGGGTGCTGTCCATCTCCTCAAATGATTCATCCGGCCAGTTGTAGAAATCCTACACACAGGGGGAGGACAATTTTAGTCTCTACACTCAAACCGGACATAGCTGGCATATTAACATAACCAATGCTACATAGCGTTAGCTGTCATTCTGCTAACCTGAAACATCAAGATCAAGCGAGCACTCGCGTTAAAATGCAACATTGCCAAAGGTGGAATGAAAAAAAATCACTACATTTAGATGTTTACTGTCTAACAATCGGCAAACCAATACAAAAATTCCTGAGAATTTCTTAATGTCAAAGAAAAGCCCGACGTTTTTTTACACCACACACCGCTACATATTTGCTAGCTAGCCTAACCAGTTAACATACGATAGAATACGACTGCTTCCTGCAAGTCAACAGCTAGAAAAATATATTTACATACGCTCAGTTACCTGTTAATATGTGCTTTATAATCGTGTGTGGATGTTACTAAACAGACAAGCTACGTAGGTTTATGCACAAGAATGAGTCTCAATGATCATTAGGCTCTGAAGCAACGCCCAGAGTGGTTTAAGTTAGCGTTACTCCAGGAACTAGACGGAGCAACAGCTAACGTTAGCTAGTTGGCTATTTCCAGGTCAGGCCCTTCCTATTTGTGGTCTGCGACCAAGCTAACGACAACAGACTTGAAATAAAAATACATCACTCCGATGAGATGCAATCCTGTAGTCGTAAGGCGGTACTAGCAGTCATTTACAAGCGCTTTTGTCATGGAAAAAAGTACCTTTGCCTTGGTTCCAGGCCGATTCCTCCTGAGAACTGCAGTACCCTCCGCCATGACCATCTCGACAGAATACCCGGATGTTCGTCAGGCGCCGTGTTGTAGTAGCAGAGTCGGATGTGAGCTCAACGAGGAGCGGCACACTCAAATGTTATTAAAAACATAAAGTTACAGTACAGCTTCACATCTTAGACACTACATCGTTTTTCAACAACATACTTTTTACTCCACTAGTTTGTGTTTTCCTACTTATGGATGACTATCCTGTAAAAAAAATATATCATTTGTTTTAATACATTTATAGTTTTTTTTTTAGTTGTGCCAAATTCGCGATATCAGCTGGTTGACACAAAACTTTTATCATTCTTGCACATTAAACTACTCAGCTCAATAAACCCCAGAAGTAGGCTATGTTCACACTGACTTAAAAAAAAAAGACACAGATCTGATGTTTACATCAACATGCGACTCACTCATTAATAGCATTACTATTATTATTATTAGTGGTAGTAGTAGTAGATAATATAATGTGACTTCAGTCTAAACTGCCAGATCTGATTCATCAACTCTGTACTGAAGGGAATCACTAACATGTTTTCAAATATGTCACGAGCTAGACCTACACATGTACAGTATTAAATATAAAATGCAGCAGTAAAATTAATAACACATATAATAGTTAAACACTGACAGTAGTCTTTACATTATACAAAGAATACTGATGTCATATATTTGTGTATCAGTGAGATTATTTGTTGGGTATTTTAACTGTATATTAGTAATTTAAATGAAGGAAATTATCAGTTTTAATGCTAAATTTAAGTACCACACATTATACATGTACATAATACACTTTAACTTATTACCAATTTAGTAGTGTTACCTTCAACATTCATATAAATATAAAAATCAGACTATCAACTACATATAGGCCATTCTGCACTTTTAAAGTTGGTAATTGAAGCATATTTTGATTATAATACTTTTGTACTTTAATTGAATTTATAATGCAGGACTTTTCATTGTAACATTATCTTTATACTGTTGTATTTATATTTCTATGCCATCATCTTTTCTCGCAAACTTCAGTACATTAGAAGACGGATTTTTCATTCAAATAGGCTAACATACTGTAGTCCACTTATGGCCTGCATAGTCCTAAATTAGATAGATTAATGTAGATCAATTGGTTTATCTAGAACAAAATCCCCAGATTTACCTTGGCAAGTCAGTTCCCACTATGTTTAAGAACCTGCTCCATCTGTTCCATCTTAACATGTGTACATACAAGTGAATGTGTGAGTATATTTAAAGTCAACTTTGGAAATAATATGACTGTATAAATGAGCAAAAAGGCAATTGTCAACAGTTCACTTTTATTATTGTAACAAAACATGATTAGAATTATTTACAATGTCAATAACATAGAAAAAGAAAAACAGACATGAATGAGGCAACTTAATTTCTTCTTTCCAGGGATGGCTTTACATGTTCTACAGGAATGAAAAGAAATTGACTCATTCGACGTATTTGCCAAGGATATCAGCATCACGGAACAGGAAATAGTCCTAAAGAACAGATTGAAATTTAAAACCAAGAACAACAAAGAGGATGTACACATAATGGACTGGTTTGAAATAGACTTTACTGTACCTTGTCATCTAGAATGACTTTGGTGCCACCATATTCTGGCAGGAGAACCTTCTCTCCAACCTTCACGCTGATAGGCTGTACATCTCCTTTCTGGAAACATACATGTTAATGAGTTGGGTCTTTAATGAAAACAACCTAAAGAAACTTCCTCCAAAACACGCTCTAGGACGTTACCGGCTTAAAATGAGTGATTACCTGATTGACAGAGCCAGGTCCTACTGCTACTACTGTGGCCTGCAGCACTTTGCCTTGAGATTTCTCTGGTAGCATGATGCCGCCCTTTGTTACCGTTTCTGCTGTGAATTTTTCCACTAGTACCCGGTCAAACAAGGGGAGGAATTTTCTGAAGGCCTGCAAATGATCACAAATTTCAAATGTTGGTTAAAAAAAAAACAAAAAACCACACACACACAAAAAAAAAAACACTTTGGGGTTTGTTGTAAAATTCCTATGTGACCAGACAGGAATCATCAGTTCTGGCTGTTCTGTTGGAAGAGGGGGAGGGGAGTTAGGGAGATTTACAAAGAGGAGTTGAAGGGGAGGGGGTGGTGAAGTCCAAGGCTACAGATAACTTAAGTGAAGACAGCCACCCCACAATAAACAAGAAGCATTGGCACAGATGTGATTTTTGTGAAGTCAATTACAGTAATAATTGCTGTAATGAAACTCAACTTTTCTTCATTATCTCAAGTATTTCAGGCACATGAATGAGGACAACAGCTTGAAAATGAAGAAAGAACCAGTTGTCAACAGGTTTGATAAGAGCAGATGCACAACTGACCTTGGGTGAAGGTTTTCTGGGAGAGGGATGGAGGAGGAGGAGGAGGGAGGATCACAGTTTAATGATTGGCTAATGTGGCCAGAGGAGGCGGGGTTACTCTTAATTC
>JAPQRQ010000015.1:19178534-19209436 GCA_037367365.1 Apogon talboti
GGAGGAGGAGGAGGAGGGAGGATCACAGTTTAATGATTGGCTAATGTGGCCAGAGGAGGCGGGGTTACTCTTAATTCATAAGTGAAGTTCAATGTTTAAACCAACACATGGAAGGACAAGGCCTGTTCATCTGCTGAGAAAGTACTTTGATGATAACTGGTCATTTTTGGGATACACTCACTGTTGCAAAATCTGTCCACAAAAAGTCTAGGCGCCTTGAAAAGGTGAACTAACCAAGGTTTTTTTGCATTGCAAGATAAGAGTCAAGGCCAGTTTACCAATGTTCCAGAAGGTTCTCTTTCCAGTACTTTCTTTGTGTGGAAATATGATCAACTTAGTAAGATGACGAGAACCTAAAATAATAAAAACTATGAATATCTGATAAGGATTGAAAGTTGGTACACAATTGTTTCATTAAAATGTGACATAATTTACTTGATAATATTAAACCCATCTATCTTACTTCATTTTATTGATCCAAAAGCAAATTGCTTGAGTTCCTACTGCACTAATAGACAAAAACACAGGTAATGAAGTAATGCAGCAACTAGAAAAACACTTTATAGCAGTAACATAATATTATTTCATCATTTTTACTGGGAGAGTGGAGTTACAGGTTTTAATGGAAATAGTGAGGGAGAGTTATATGCGTTTCTGTTTAACATCCTATTCATACTGTGGAGTTACTGGCATTGCATCTGAGTTAATAATTATAACAGCGAGTAGGATTCAAAAAAGTGAGATCAAGTTTGGATAGTTTTTCCATTATGGTACTGACAAACTAAGGACAGGGGGGGATGTGCAGATTGGAAAAGTCCTTGAAGCAAGATGTAAATCTGAGTCATAAATAAAACTTGACAATTTATGTGGGACTTTAGATATTTTACAAGTACAACGAATCACAATAAATATATATTGAGGGCTGGATTTGTGATGCAACATAACAGTATTTGATCTCTTCTGTAATAGGCTGCCCGCATGGATAAGGTCATTAAGTCATAGTAAATGAAGGAAGCCGGAAATGGCGACAAATAGAGTTTAATTCATTCTTTTAAATGACTAAATTACACATTGGATGGAAGTTATTCATAAAGTAGCACAACAAAGACAAACTACGATATGGACAAACTGCTTCAAAGATAAAGTCTGCTAATGGACTCTGATCTAAGACATGGATGATGTTTCATTCATCCACATGTAGCAGCTGCAGGGATGAATAACTGTATACACACTGGCTATTAACACAGATTTTCAGAATTACCAGAGTGTAGATGTGATAGACATGGATAATGACTATATTTAGCCAGAAGAGAGCATTTATATCAGCTATAAGCATGCTTACAGGCGCAACTAGAAGTTAATTGCCAGTAAGCAAATCTATCTTCTTCACTTACGGTCCCTACAGTGTAACGTAAGATAAACATGCCAGTATTTAACCCGTGTCCTCGTTTTACACCACTTCTTACCTGATTGACCTTGTCAGTTGATGTTAACGTAGCTAACACATCACCTGCTAACATTAACTTAGCCAAGTCAGACTGCTAGCCGTACGGTGCTGCATTACATTATTAAAATGACCTGCAGGCAACGACACATTTTAATATCACATCAAACCCTGAACAAAATGTCTTACCATTTCTGATGTGTGAGACGTCTACGAGCGGCGTGGAGGAACACCACGATTTCTCCGTGTGTGAAGATATATGACACACTGAAGGGGAATCGTTCCACGTGAGGAAATATCCAGAAGAAATATGCGCATGCGCAATGCTGAGTTGAACTCGGTTTGTGATTCTTTACCTTATAGAACATTTAAGTACTTATAAAATAACACCCCCCTCACTTGTATTTATGGACATCAGTATCACAATCAATAAAAAGACAGTTTTCTATCACTTTTTTGCGTTGTTCCAGTTATTTACGCAATCACGGTTAGAGCAACATTGCACAATGTCAACTTTGACCCTTATTTTTTTCCTCCAATGGCACACACGAAATTTCTGGAATAGTCTGCCCCGGAACGAGCATTGCAAAATATTCTAACAATTTCTCACAGTCTGCATGCAGATTTTACGCATAAGATAACAATCATATGATAAGCGAGCTTTTAGATTTTCAGTAAGAATAAGATATTTTTAATAAAAAACGTAATACGGCTAATTTTTTAGTCTAATTTTCTTCATTCATGATTAGGGGCGTGCCGGTAAATTACCCGGATGTGATAGGCCATGTGCAGTCCCATCTCGGAGACTCACTTGCTCCATACTGCTGTCCTCTCCTCCAGTCGTTATATCATTCCGTGTTGTAGACCTTGTAGCAACTACAAGCTTTTTACCGCAGAAGTAAGTACTGACATTTATCAAGTTGTTAAAATATACAAAGCTAATGTTGCAGATTATATGCTTTTGGCTAAAACTGTTTATTGTAAGTCATATTGAGGTTGCACTGAGCGCGACACTTCTCAACAATGCTAGTTTCAATTACCGTTGGCTAACATATTCTTCTACTTAGCTATACGGACATGTGTGCTATAATGTCTTTACAGGAGTCAAATGGCTAGTCAGGTGTTATCGCAGCTGCCGCACCGTTGTTTTTGCTTGGATGTTATGTTTTATTCAGTCCATCGTGACTCGTGTCTGCATGATGAAATCTTTCCTTATTGAAGTCACACTCCGACTGACTGCAAACAATTTAAGCCGCAGTTCAGCAGGATCTTACTCAGAAGATAAGTCGTCAACTATAGGGGATACGCGTTTTTGGTATATAGGAGTTTGTGACTGTTAGGGTAAATCGTTAACCTGGTCTGGTCAGGGATGGGGAATCAGTTCCGCACATGCTTTTACAATTTGACCTTGTGACGCACGACCTGAAGAGGACACGTGGGGTAACTAGGAACTGGTTTAGGGATACCTTTCTTAAATTAACAAAGATGAAGGTCAACATGTACGACTCTAACAACTAACTACTGTTCGTCAGTTAAGAGTTTAGTTTAGAAGACCTGTTTGTCGTTATATCAGTGGTTTGGACGCTACTTTGCATTACACTTTATTATCTGAACGAATATTTGTTAAATCTGACCTTTTAATTCTTTAATATTATTATTTCTTATCAAATAATAGTCTATTGCAGCCTTTAGTACTAATTAGAACTACACATTATAGTAATTACAAATATGATGTTTAATCAATAGGTTATTACAAGCTTAAAAGCTTACATTTCAGGTTAGTTATGACATGTGTCTTCTCTGGTTTGTTTTTTTTTTTTTTTTCGTTATTCCTTGTGGAAACCAGATAAAATGGTTGACCATCCCATTAGTGGAAGTTCATTCATTCATTCTTTGGTGTATTTTACCACCAGAGACCACCAGGGGCAGAGTTGACGTTTTCAAATACCATGTCCTGATGTAACATTAGAATGATGAGTGTGAGTGAAGATAATGGTAGATGCAGTGTCTGATGCATTGTATACATGGCTGTCTTTTTCTCCTGTAGAGATGTTTCGTTTGCCAACAATGATGAAACAGGTGAGGCCTGTGTGCAGGGCGCTCGCTCCCCACCTAACAAGAGCTTATGCAAAGGACGTCAAGTTTGGAGCTGATGCTCGTGCCCTCATGCTCCAGGGAGTTGATCTGCTGGCTGATGCAGTGGCTGTTACCATGGGTCCAAAGGTAATATTAGACTTTGGCTGTTTTGTGTTAAATCCACTATCTGTATATTTACTCACTGGGTAATTACTCAAGGTGAGGTTTGTACCACTTTGACCCTCATTTTTTTTCAGCCCTTTAGCTCACTGATATCTGTCTCTGTTTCAGGGTCGCACTGTCATCATTGAGCAGAGCTGGGGGAGCCCTAAGGTCACCAAGGATGGTGTGACAGTAGCTAAGAGCATTGACCTGAAGGACAAGTACAAGAACATTGGTGCCAAACTGGTTCAGGATGTGGCCAACAACACCAATGAGGAGGCTGGTGATGGCACCACCACTGCAACAGTGCTGGCTCGTGCCATTGCAAAGGAGGGCTTTGATACCATCAGCAAAGGTGCAAATCCAGTGGAGATCCGACGTGGTGTTATGATGGCTGTAGAGACCATTATTAATGAACTGAAGAGGCTCTCCAAACCAGTGACAACCCCTGAGGAGATCGCTCAGGTAATTTTCATGAATCTTAAATTTGTAGGAGGCTGTGAAAAAGCAGTAGCAGTGTTTTTTGCATTTGTAGTTAAGACTAATAAAATGCAATACTTTAAAAAAAATTCTTGATCTTATAGGTTGCTACCATCTCAGCCAATGGAGATGTGGAGATTGGCAATATCATATCGAATGCCATGAAGAAAGTCGGCCGCAAAGGAGTCATCACTGTCAAGGTTAGATTCAGCATTTCAGTTGATGTAACACAGGTTATTTGCAGTTTCTTAAAATATCTGCATTTTGGATCTTGAAGTATCTAGAATATGATTCAACAAAATGTAATGATCGAAGAAATGCAGTGCTTATTTGAGGCACAAACACTGCATTCATAATGGTTGTACTTTAAACCTGTTGAACCCACAAGATTCCTTTTTACCTCTCTAATGACGATGGAAGTAGTTGAGAGGAGGTGAAAAGTGCAGTCTGTTGCTTTGTGACTCAAGATGAATATATTCTTTTCATTTCAGGATGGAAAGACACTTCATGATGAGCTGGAGATCATCGAGGGTATGAAGTTTGACCGTGGTTACATCTCGCCTTATTTCATCAACACTGCCAAAGGTAAGGAACTCACATTAGCTGCTAGTGCACCTGAATCATTTGCCCAAAGGTTCAATTTAAGCTGAACTGTTCAATTCTCCCACTGCCCTTATATTTAACTATAAAGAAAAACTTGAATTCTTTTCCCCACAGGTCAGAAGTGTGAATTTCAGGATGCCTATCTGCTGTTGAGTGAGAAGAAGATCTCAAGTGTCCAGAACATTGTGCCCGCCCTGGAGATCGCCAACCAGCACCGTAGGCCACTGGTCATTGTAGCTGAGGATGTGGATGGAGAGGCTCTCAGCACCTTGGTTCTTAACAGGTATATTATGTCTGTTTCTAGTTTAGTTTCAGTCAGTTGAGTTTTTCATCAGCATAAACAAATGTTAGCTAGCTATGTAAATAACGGTTCAAAAGCAATAAGTATTTAATTGTCTAATTTTCAGGCTCAAGGTTGGGCTACAGGTGGTAGCAGTTAAAGCCCCAGGTTTTGGAGACAACAGGAAAAACCAGCTGAGAGATATGGCCATCGCCACCGGGGGCACCGTAAGTTCACTCTTGAAATCCTGCAAAAAAAGACAGCTAAAGTGGGGGGAGGAGAGAGGACATGCACACTAATGTTTTTGATTTGTTTAACTTCTTTCCAGGTGTTTGGAGATGAGGCTATTGGTCTGGCTCTCGAAGACATCCAGGCTCACGACTTTGGCAAAGTTGGCGAGGTGCAGGTGACTAAAGACGACACCCTGCTGCTGAAGGGAGGAGGCAGCCCAGCTGAGATTGAGAAACGGGCAGCAGAGATCGTCGAGCAGCTGGAGAGCACAACCAGTGACTACGAGAAGGAGAAATTCAACGAGAGGCTGGCCAAGCTGTCCGACGGCGTGGCTGTGCTGAAGGTGTGTTTTTATTAGAAGTGCATAGTGAGATTTGATTTGGAAAATCTTCGTAGCATGGGTTCACCATAAACTTTTATTCAGAAATATAAAAGTGCAAATTTACATCCCTCGTCAGATTGGAGGAACCAGTGATGTGGAAGTGAATGAGAAAAAGGACCGTGTGACTGACGCCCTGAACGCCACACGAGCTGCTGTGGAGGAGGGCATTGTGCCTGGTGGAGGCTGCGCCCTGCTGCGTTGCATCCCTTCACTTGATAGTATCACACCTGCCAACGCTGACCAGAAAATCGGTAAGTAAAAACCCCTTTAGGATCATCTTTCATTAACCTCTCTGACGCTGTTTAACAGAAGCATTTCTCCTTTGAGTTAGTTACATAAAGCCAGTGATTTTACACTCTTCAGGTATTGAGATCATCAAAAGGGCGCTCCGCATCCCTGCCATGACCATCGCTAAGAACGCAGGTGTGGAGGGCTCACTAGTGGTGGAGAAGATCCTGCAGGGACCAGCAGAGGTGGGCTACGACGCCATGCAGGGAGAATATGTCAACATGGTGGAGAAGGGCATCATTGATCCCACCAAGGTACAGTACTCATTTATTGTGATTGTGTATTCTGATAGAATTGCACGCAATAAGAAGTCGTTTCATTTGACCAGAAACGGTGTATAATTTTACACTCTTCATAACAAATGTCACCACAGTCTCACTTCAAACACACTGTGAGCACAGCCACAGCACTGCCTCTTAGTGGTGAGGAGGGTAAATGACAAAGTGTGTGCAGTATCAGTGTAGAACTTTTTTTTAAGGCAAATGAGAGCTATCAGCTTTTAGAACAACTTATCTTAATTTTAGAGGAGGGGGCTTTTAAATTAGAATAATACTTGTTCCTCCTGAAGACATTTAATAGGTTGCTAATTTAGGATCAACAAATAAAAATCATCTTTGACTATACTGTGACAAAAGATAATGATACCATAATATAATGCTGGGTAGGAAATTGAGCAGTTTATAAACAATGCAGATTTTACTTTCAAAGCAATAACCGCAATCAAATGTTTCCCGTAGTTGCAGATCAGACCTGCACAACTGTCAGGAGGAGTTTTGGACCATTCCTCTTTACAAAACTGTTTCAGTTCAGCAATATTCTTGGGATGTCTGGTGTGAATGACTCTCTTGAGGTCATGCCACAGCATCTCAATGGGGTTGAGGTCAGGACACTGACTGGGCCACTCCAGAAGCCGTATTTTCTTCTGTTAAAGCCATTCTATTGTTCATTTACTTCTGTGCTTTGGGTTGTTGTCCTGTTGCATCACCCATCCTCTGCCCCCACCACCACACACACACACACACACACACACACACACGCACACAGAGTGTATTCCTTCCCAACAACTCTGTCCACCGAATATTTTGCCAGTAGTGCCTTGGAACATCCAGGTGCTCTTTTGCAAACTTCAAACGTGCAGCAGTGTGTTTTTTTTTTTTTTTTTTGGACAGCAGCGGCTTCCTCCATGGTGTCCTCCCATGAACTCCATTCTTTAATGTTTTACATATTAGATGTAGATTCTTCTTCACCTCATTGGGCATTCTGTGCTGTGCTCTTGCGGTCATCTTTACAGGACAGCCACTCCTAGGGAGAGTAGCAACAGTGCTGAACTTTCTCCACTTATAGACAGTTTGTCTTACTGTGGACTAATGAACATCAAGACTTTTAGAGATACTTTTGTAACCCTTTCCATCTTTATGCAAGTCAACAATTCTTAATCGTAGGTCCTCTGAGAGCTTTTTTTACATGAGAGATGGTTCACATCAGGTAATGCTGCTTGAGAAAAGCAAATTCAAAACTGGTGTGTGTTTTTTATACGGCAGGACAACTTTAACTAACATCTCCAATCTCGTCTCATTGATTGGACTCCATGTTGGCTGACCCTTGACCCTGATTAGCTCTTGGAGAAGTCATTAGCCCAGGGGTTGACATACTTTTTCCACCCTGTACTGTGAAAGTTTACATGTTGTGTTCTATAAAAACATGAAAACATGTAATTGTTTGTGAGGCATTAGTTTAAGCAGACTGTTTGTCTATTCTTGTGACTTGGATGAAGATCAGATCACATTCTATGATTAATTTCAATGAAGAAATGTAGGTAATTCCAAAATGTTCACATACTTTTTCGTGCTACTGTAAGTTGATGATAACTTTTTTTGTGCATCCCATCCACAGGTTGTAAGGACGGCGCTGCTGGACGCTGCAGGAGTAGCGTCGCTCCTCTCCACCGCAGAGGCCGTGGTCACAGAGATCCCGAAGGAGGAGAAGGAGATGCCAGGAGGCGGCATGGGTGGAATGGGCGGAATGGGTGGTATGGGCGGAATGGGCGGTGGCATGGGTTTCTAAGCCAACCTTTCTGACATGCTGTACAGACTAATAGGCAGAGTGGTGCAGGGGGGGTGGCAGAGGAGGGAAACAATCCTCAAGAACCTGCACCCACCTCCACCAAACATTGCCCATACTGACTCTCTGACTGGCCATGAGTATGCTGGAGCTACAAGTGGTTCATGATGATCCCCACTACTTCATACGAGTCCGCCCACCCGCCTCAACGAGGAGCCAGCCTCGCCTGACTCTTCTTCTCTGTCCCATCCACCCAGTCTCCTCAAATACTGGGTTAGAGCCCACCAAGCCCAGTCATCGCACCAGAACCTTCCTCATGCCTCCGCTCAGTAACTCCAGTGGCTCCCTTCAGTGAAACATCAACATATGCACAATATTCATAATGTCGAATGCTCACCAGAAAGAAAAAAATGTTAATACAGGTGATGCCATTTTGATCTTTATGAATAAAATGCTCCTAAAAGAATTTAACAAAGTATACATATTGCAGAAAAGAATAATAAGCCAGGAATGTGTCACTGTCCTTTAGTTTTGTTGTATTAATTTTGTTTTTTTATATATGTCATGGTTTTGGCCATTTAGTTTTATTGGTGCAAAATCTGTCATGTTGTTGATTAAATCAATTTTGTTACAAAGCTGAGCATTTTCTGTGACTCACTGATATGACATGGTGATGAGGGTTGATCCTGTTTGATGTTTTCATGTCACCTTTTCTACTTGATTGGATAAAGAGTGCCTAAATTCTAAGTATCACCAGGGGCCTATCTATGTAAAGGAGGAAAAAAAAAAAGTTTACTGCGAATTGTCGGCATTGTAAGTCTTTGGAAGTCCCATTAATACTTGCAGCGATGCATTTTTCATAGACTCGGCTGAGTGTTGACTTTACCGCACACGGATGATTGTACGTGTGAGGGGACGAGGAGGCTGACGAGCCAGCGAGGTCAGGCTCTAGTTACGAAGCTGATTGGACCATTCAAGGTCTCCACTAAAAGTCTAAATGTGAAAATGTGGTGTCCTTGTGTTTAACATTGACTTAGTTTGTTTGACAGTTCACATCTCCCCTCACACACTCTGCTTTAGCTTGAAGTCATAAGTGGCTGTGTAGGCAGGAGAACTACAGAAATGACATGAAGAAAAGCTGGTGTTTCATTACCAGTACACTATTCCTTGACAGAAAAGCGGTGATCATACAACCTCTGTTTTGTATAATGTAATCATTGTGATTTTTTTTTATTTAATAATAAACACAATTGTTCTGATGTATTTATTGCTCAAGTTCTTTTTAAATATTTCATTTTTGCTTTTAGGTAATAGTGAAACTTGAGGTGTGTTCATGATCTTGAACAGCAGTCATTGCCACAAGGTCCATTGAGGAGCCGTCATGGAGATTTTGATCGTATATTATTTCATATATAGGGTAGTAGTCACAGCAGTGTTTGAAATGTTATCAACTCTTTGAGGAATTTCCCATTTTTCTGGATAACTGATTTCAGAAGATTTTACTCGATAAAAGTACATATAACTATTATAGATATATTTCTTTCTTATTCACTTGCTATTATGGAAAATTATCCAAAATTTAACATTTGTGACAAAAGTAAGTGAACCTCTAACAGTTCATTTGAAGGGGACATCAGTGCTGTGTGTTACTGTCACCACTGACAGATGATAAGTATGATTTTGGGAATCCCTGCCTCAGTTACAAAACATACACAAAATCTTGGTCTATTTTAGATACTACTGTTGACAACACAGGTTTGTGGGACTATAACTCGTATAACTCAGGTTTTCATTGTCTAGTTTTAGGATTTGTTCTCAATTTGCATTGTGTTTTATGTCTCAATGTATTTAAGTAGAAAAAAGGTTCATAAACTCTCAACAGCTCACCTCCCAATTTCTATACTTCTATTAAAGGCCCGTTTTGTATGTATAGTACTGGGAATATCATCAAATGCTATCAATGACCTCCAATGTCCTTTTAATAATATTTCAGCACCTAATCAATTCTTAAAAAGCTTTATTTGTGCCATTAAAGGTCATACTTTGCCCTTTGTCAGCAGTGCTATTTTCAGACCAAATGACAGACTGTGTAAATGCAGTCCTGCTTCATACCAGTGCCAGTTCTATTCTTACTTCTCACATGATGACATTATTTCTGTCCGTCCAAGGGGGCATGACCCAGTGTCGATAATTACACACTTGTGCAAAAAAAACCCAAAAAACAGTCAGTTTGTTTTTTAGAAAAACATACTTTATGAATCATGCAATCAGTATGTCTTACTGAAGTTACTCGACATCATTTACACAGAAAAAAAAACATTTTACCTTCCCCTGAAACACACACATACATCTGAAATCTTAAAAGGAGTCAACAGGTCTTGCTAACGTGAACTTCAAACCAATATTTACACTTGTACTTAAACTAAGTAATAAATATAACATGAGTATAATGTTTAAAAATAGTGATAAATGTGCTGCCAGCAGGCCAAGAGGCACTCTGAGTGACATGTGTAGAACAGTTGAAATTGTTGATAGGTTCCAGGGTGGCAGATCTCACTGAAACAGCGTCTGGACTGACAGGGCCTGGTCAAAGTGTGTGACCAGGTCTATATGAAGTCACCTTGGGCCCTTGTGGATATATCGCTCGCTCAGCTGCATTTAAAAGTAACACTTACACTGCCAATATTGCACATTTAAAAAAATAAAAACACCCTCTGCTGTATCATTTAGCAATTCTCACTCCCAGCATTGCTCCCGTAATAAAACCGAGAGCATAGTGTGTGTAACATTAAGAAATAAACATCATCACCGTCCCTATTGAAAAAGAAGCAAACAAACAGTTCAGCACCTTCAGACAGGTGTTTGTATACAGTATACATCTATCTGTAGTCACTTAACATCCCCGTCAGAGAAAATATCTGACTTAACATCACACTTAAAAGGACAATTCCAGACACAGTGTCTAACCTGCCTCTGGCCTTTATGTAATTACAGTATATGGTCGTCTGTGGTAAAGGTGCTATTATCTTTCTTAAATGAGTTAGTTTTTAAGGGCTTGGCAGCAAGAATTTCAAGATTGATTTAATTGGGGTATTTATGACCTTAGGATTCAAGTTTCTGGACCCTGATTCGATTGGTGATGCTAGTTAGGCCATCACATACAAACAAATATTTACTGCCTTGGCTCTGACCTCTGCTATCAGGTTAGTGAAAGCTAACCTGAAACAAGTTCACAAATATCAATCTGAAATTGCATACTTTTTACATCGGAAATCTGTTATTGTTTTCATGTCCATTGTGCTTCAAAAAAACACAAAGATTATTACATGTCAAACAAGGTATCCTCATTAGCTTGGTTCACTGCTATAACCACTGTTTTAGAATCCAAGATGTAGAAGTAAAAGGCGTCTTGACACCATTTTGAGAAATGTAGTTTCATAGCGTTTTCTCATTTGAAAGAATAAGGCAGAATTATAGCATAAAACTCACCGACACTAGCTCCACATCAAATGAAAAAAAAAAACAAAAACGCATGAATTAGTCACACCTACACACTTACTCAAATCACAAACAGGTCCCTGAGTAGGTAATACTTATTTTAATCCACTTCCTCATTTTTCACCCCTGAGTCAACTCCAGCTGAATGCTATGTAATCTGTTTCACGGATAGAAAAAACACAGAGTAATTCTGAAACTGAAATGCAATGACCCCAAACGAGCTGAGATGACTGGTACATACATTTCCTTTCCAATCCAAAATTTGCCCAGAAACATATTTGTACTTCCAAGAGTATCACCCATTACTATGAGGTCCACATAAGCTAAAATGACGGCACTATTATGTTGAGTCTTCAATCTTTATCACCATGCTCCGACTTCCATTAGCCTCACCTGGACTTACTCCTTTTCTCTTCTAACATCACATGCAGTGTTGCTAGCATCACATGCATTCTGTCATACTGTACATAAAACTGTAAATCCAAGAGCACGATCTCCAATCCATCACATAATCTGGCTCAATAAAGACAAAACTCTGCAAATACATTATTTTTAGTAATCAATCGCACACCCTAATTATTTACGGCACCTACAGAAGCATTCCAACTAGAAAAAGCCTAAACCCTCACAGAGCAGAAGTGAACTACAGTATGTCCCAATATAGCGTGATAAATTATGATGAAAATGACTTTTGTTGGGCGGTGTTGAAATAGTAATACAGTGGTTAGAGCAGTGTGTCAAGCTTATTAAATGTAAATCTATCTACGTGTGATGACATGTTTGCTTTATAGTGTACAGCTGAAAATCACATTTGGTATCAGGTCAGTGGAAATCTAACCATTACCTGCGTCCTTTTTACCAGATTGCACAATTTGAAAAAGTTTAGTTCAGAAAACAATGAATTGCAGAAACAAGCTGGCACGGGTGGGTCGCAGGTAGTGACGCGGACCTGACACCAAGCTCATAACTGCGCACTATTTATGGATACATCGATGTTAGAAAATGAGCTAGGAAGTTGTTGGTTATAAACTTGGTCTTTGCTGTGAGAAAGGCACTGCAGCTTTGAGTTAAAACACAGGTAGGTTCTTCTTTTTCTGATGGTCTCTCCTCCCTTTATTCTTTGTGGCGTCGGCTTCGGGCGTTGCGTGTGTGTGCAGCAGGAGTAATGCTACGTATGGTGGACCTCGTGGAACATGAGCTCGCGAGGGATGACCGTCTCAGCCCCGTATACTTTGGAAGCGCGGCGTTCAAACGCTGAAACCATCTGCTTCACCACTTCATCAAAAAACATGTGAGCTAGCTGTGAGTGGAGGAGAGAACGGAATTCGAAGGAGATCTGAGGAGGAGGAGAGAAGATGATGGATTAGTGGATGAATTTGATCATGTGTATATGGATTGTGTAACTACTTGAAGTTTGGAACTGATCAAAAGAGAGATACAACAGATATACAGACCTGCAAAGCTTAGACTATCTCCATTTTCTATCTTTCATGTTTAGAAAATGGCTGCTTACCGCAAAATCCACTGTGCATGTACGAGGGTACCCAGGGAGGCCAGGGCTGAAACGCCAAACTGTTTCCAAGTGGTTGAACAGTTTGCCCTCTGAACAGGACGCCTAACAAAAAATATGAACATACACAAAAATTTATTGCAACTGTCTTCTGGGAGTAGGTCAATGAAATACAAATGACCAAACTTCCATTTTTGGATCTGCTGCCATTTAATGTGAAATTGCATCAGGACCTGTATCGTCACTTTCGAAAAATACTGAGTCATTTTTTTCAGGAAACACAGAAAACTTAACCAGAAATTGGATATTTGATGATTTAGGCAAAAAAGTCATTTCTGTCAAAAAATGATTATTATTCAATTATTTTAGGAAGGTGACAATATTTGATTAAATGTTACAGAAATTCTAAAAAGTTATATTAAACATTTAGAAAAACTGTTACAATTAATTACGTGTTTTTCGCCATGAAAATCACTAAAACTGTAAAAAAGTGAGAGGAATTTATCTATTGACCCTTTTTTTAACAGGATCGTATCATTTGGCCAAAATGAATAGGCAACAGTACTGTACCTTGACCATGTGGGGGCGCACTGTGGTGATGAGGGAGGTGTAGTTCTCCACCACAGGTGGAAAGCCCACAGTTAGCTTGGCCTTGCAGTATCCAGATCGTTTGAACACCACCTCAGACTTCTTACACCAGGGAACAAAGAGCCGATAGTTTTCCACACCGGCTACCACGTCGTATATCTCCTGCATGGAATACCTGAACAGGCAAAGGAGGGGAGGATAAAAACACAAGCTCTAAGTGTGTAACGATGTGCATACAAAGCAACACAACAGGAAGTATGTGAAGGTCAAAAAGTATATTACATAAAATACTAAATGAGGCCATAGGGTACAAGATTTATGGTCCAGTACAGTCTGAACTAGGTCACAGAAACAAAGACAGGGTGAGAGAGTGAGAGAGTGAGTAGAAAACAACATGTTAGAAACAAATTAAAATGTAGCAAAGAATCAACCAACAAAATAAAGTTAAAATTCTATAAATTACAACTTGTAGTGACCAGGTTAGGAGGTGAAAACCACCCTCTCACTTCTGTTATGCAAGTGCATCAACTCAGCTAAGGGAACATAGCTGGTGCTGCCTGTGTCTATTAATACAAACAGATTTAGTGATTATGGCCTCACTTCAGAACACTGAGGGACATTCAATGCGTCATAGAGATGTGTGTCCAGAGCTGCAAACAATACTGAAGGAATGCATTCCCAAAACCTATAATATATTATAGTTCAAAGTGAAATGAAACTTTTATGATTACAGAATTATTCATGAGTGCAGCAAACCACTAAATATCAATTAAGCCTGTATAATGTATAACTTATTAGCCTGTATAAGTTATTACAGCACAAAATAGCATATTTGTATATAATCTGTTCTGTCAATTGGACAAAGAAAAGAAAAGAGACTGGAGACAACATGTTTTGCATATTTGCAGGAAAAAAAAAGAGAAGTCATTAAGTGATCATTAAAATAATTGCCCATTATGTATCTCAGTCAACTGTTTTCATTACTGCAGCTCTTGTGTCATTTAATTACTATCCCTTTAGTCATATTTTTTCACTTTTCAAGACCCAAAATATGATATTCTTAGAGAAGAAACAAATCGACATCTGTGACTGTACCGCTTAAGCACTGCACATGAACAAAACTCACCCAATGATGCGTCTTTCTGAGTACTCCTTCCTCTTAGAGAAGGAATCAGCGAGGTTGAAGAAGCTGCGAGCAGGCAACACAATGCCACGGCCTGGCATGGCTGCACTCCACAACGGAGACACGCGCGTCATTAGGATCCCACATGATGACAGGTATCTGATCACAAAACAAACAGAAGCATATACAGGACAAAGAGAACATTGGTGAGGATCTGACATAGTGTATATACTAACCTATCATAAGCACTAATACTGACAGGATGAATATACTCTTACTTTATGGCTGATGTTTAGTGCTGTGAGCTTTCTCTCCATAGTCTAACTTCAGATACATTCTGAATAATAGTAGTTAGTAATTGTATTTAATATTAGCTTAGTATGTTAGATCACAAATGTATTTGTAACCCTGTGTGACCCATCCTTCTCTGGATAAACTACTTGAGTACACTGACCCCATTTCTCATTCTAAATCCAGGAGGTAATTACCCCAGAATATCTGTAAATGTAGAACAAAGCAAGTGACAGGACACTGGCAAGACCTACCAAGCATTTGTTAGTCAAACAACACAGGACACTGCCGGTAAATCACAATGGAACAATGTCAAGGGCAACAAGTTAATTTACTGAGGCTACAGGATAATTTTAGGGTTTTAATCTATCATCACCAGGTAATAAAAGATTACTACTGCTTTTTGTATTGATATCCTTATCACTCCTCTTATGAAAGCAATTACCTAACCATATTATTACCAGAATGTGCTTCCAATCTTTATCTGACACAAGTGAATTTATCAAAAGCCTTATTAGCTGCGTTATTTTCTACAATACGTTGTTGGGTAATATATTACATAGTAAATAACTCAAGACAACTTCTGGGATAGCCACTTTCAAACAAAAAATGGTTTCAGCTTATTTAATGTGAATAACCTGTGCTACATGTATGTCGTATAGCACTCAACACTGACGGTCTCTGTTGAAAGAAACAAGTACGATTTAGAAGTCCCTTTGGAGTGTACACATTTTTCTGCCTGCATTTGCCATGGTCAGATTTGATCACTTACACAATTAATCTAAGCATATTATGAGCCAACAGGACCTTGACAATGTTATTATGTCAGATCTTTTTGATGAATCAGAGGTGATGATTAAAACAGGCTTCATATCTGATCATGTGTAACCTTGAAACTCTGGACATACAGCTCAGACTACGATCTTCTACTCGTGCCAGCAACAGCCTGCTGGGTCACTGTGAATGACTACTACTCACGGATCTGTCCGAGTTTGATATGTCCAGTGCACCCAGCTGTCACCCACATCATCTGTGGCACCCTGCTCTACTATGTGTCTGGCACTGAATGGTATGAAAGATCGAATGCCTCTCAAGACATACTGTTATATTTAACTAGTTGTTATGTCACAATTTAACATGACATGATAATATCTATGTCACTGTAAAACCTAGCCTACCCTTTTCATTATGTTTTGCTCAGTATTTCCATTTCATTACTGACCTACTTAGAGTGTTTGGCACTGTGTCCACTCTCTAGTACCTGAAATATGATACAGTTGAAACATGTCACTGACCTCAAACTGCAAAGACCATGCAGCACAGATATGTTGGGCAGTGATTGGAAAAGAGGCCTAGAAAGCAAATGAGAATAGCGTGCGCTCCCCATTCACAAAGGGGAAAGGTGCAAAAGCACACCTGACAGAATAAAGATAGGTCCCACAGGTTTACTGTGCTTCAATCATCTCTTGGGAAGACAAAGAAGTAACCATTAGGAACTCTTTAGAAACATAAGATTTAAGTTATGCTTTTCATTTGGAGAGTAATGAAAATGTTCTTATCTTACACAACAGGTGTGAGTTGGCAGGGAGGCATTCCCTGACAAAGCAATGGTGTGGAACTTAAAACTTCAGATAAAATGGATGCCCACAGATATTGCACAACACCAGGCAGTAGCAACACATGTTAATACATTGAAATACGTCCTGGAACATTCTTAAGAGGTTCACACCAGTAGAGGTATGATAGTAAGGCTGTTTAGTTTATTTATAACTACATTATATGACACTTATATTTTCCAATTTATATCTAATTCGACTAAATCATTCCACATAGCATTACATTAATCTTCAGAGCTATTTTTTGATAATTTGGAGATTTTTAAATAGATTACATGGTCAACTATAAAGCATGAGATGTTATAACAGTAATACAATTCAATTGTATTAAAAGCTGTCATAATTACCTCAAATTTTACAAATGAAACTGCTTGGCCTAGTGAGGTGGGACATAGTATGGCGACAACATTGTATTTTTACTTGTGAAAATTTATGTTGGCAATAAAAATGTGTGCATTGTGGTAATAAAACGTTTATTTATAGGACACAACGTAAGCTAGAAAGTATGTCAAGCTTTGTGCGCCACCTTTACACTTCTATTAGTATGATTAGCACTCCTTGATTACATTAAGCAGTGAGACAGGATGTGACAATAGGCCCAATTGGCTAATCAATAATCAACAAAGGAAGGTATCGGGATGACAAAAGGTTTGACTCACAAAAGCTTAACTACAAACTTTAGCTAGTTGGTTAACGTTACTTTTCTTATCTTTCAGTTTAGCTAAATGGCAGCAGAGGCGATATCAGGTAGGATGTCTTGACCAGAACTGGTAATATGATGAAACTGAAACTATGATTTTCATCAAGCGCGACTATATCAAAACATTAGTACTTCCCGTAGCAAAACACTGCTGATACTAAAGCTAACATTACATTAGCTCTCTGTTGAGGTGTGCCTTTCACCTATAAATGTCAGACTAACACGAGCATCAAAAGATCCAATACGTTACCTCACGTTATTCCTGGTTTTTATTTCTCGGCTGGCTGAGGAAGGTAACTGTTTCATGCACTCCGCGACTTTTCTCAGACTCCGTCCACCTCTCGCCATCTTCCTTCTTTGACGAATTTCTTTGCTCGTTTGCTAATGCCAGACTGACGAGTTACACACAACAGTCCCGCCTACTTGGGACGTAGCCTACAAATCCCAGGCTACGATTGGAGGGCCGTTGCACAGGAAAAATTGGATTGGCCAATTGGTTTTTAGTCATTAAAAAAAAGACTCTGTTTTGCGCGTTCACGACGGTGCACACGCAGGAATGTCACGAGATGTTGGCTCCAGTTGCGTCTGTCGTCCTGTGTAACCTTACACGCTCAAGCTCTGTGTACTTTAAGGTTACTGCAGTGTGGTCACTGGCTTAATCTGTCCAATTTCTAGTCTTTTCAGCCTACTTTTCGGTCATATAATTATACATCAAAAGTAGTATTATTAGTAGGCTACACTATACAGTTGGTACCATAATTCATGCATGAAAGTGCTAAGATATAGTAAAAAAAATTAAATAAAAATTCCATACACTTTTAATATTACTATCGTGCATAGGAAAAGTAGGTGAACAGTAAACAATTAGTTTCAATTTGCTCTTGTTTTTGTTTGAGGTTTTGTTGATTATGAGGGGTTAATGAAGAAACTATTCCACTTTTAGATATGCAGTTGGAGTATTTATGACATTTAAGGACTAAGAATAAGAAAAGCATTCTCATCAAAGCTCTACAGTGGTTGGTAAGAGCTGCCCAGACCATCTCTGCAACACCCTTACTAATGCTGAGAACATCTGCCCAACACCCACCATTTTTAAGGACAATAGCCACCTCCAACATAGCCCTTAAGAAAACAAGCTCTCTGGGACTAAAGACCCACAAGCCAACCACATTCTTGAAGAGTTATCTACTGCCCCTTCCCCCAAAACTGAAGGCACGAGATGGAAAGATTCATCCCACCCTGTTGTGTGCTTACACACATACACAAACATTTCGAGATTCTACAGATTTCACAAATACCTGAGGTCTTTAATTGGTATACTTTTTCCTTTTTTGTACACAATTATTCACCTTTACTTGAACATTCCATCAATATTTTGCAATTTATATCTTGTGTTTTCCTTTCGTTTAATTTATGTCTATGGTTGATAACACCAAATCAGAAAATGCTGAAAAGTTACAGAAAATGCTACTGCTAATTTAAAAAAAGAAATGTCAGTAATATCATAAATGTTTTATTAAATATTACGTAGTTATCTCCATTTTCGAAAATTGTATACATCTACTACAATTCAGCGGTAAATATTTTAGCCTAGTAAAACCATATAGCACCTTAAATATGTGTATCTTGAATATTTTTGGTGAAATGAAAGATTAGGTGTCAGTAGAAAACTATCTCTTCCCTTAAGATATATAAGGATTTTAAAGACTTTCTTGGTTAATGTTTGTTTGTTTTTTTTGTTTTTTTTGTTTTTTTTACCATAATCGATATTTATCACAATTTACTACACAGTGACAACTTTTACTTTTCATAGTTTAAATAGGATACGTACTGTATGTACTTGCAAAACTACTTAGTTACTTAATTAATAAGCACACATTTGCAACCATATATTTATAAACCATATCAAATAAACTGATACAGGCGTCTAAAAAGAAGCACACATTAGAAAACTGATCCCAGGACAGTTAAAGAAAAAGCGGATACTAGATGAACACACTTCCGGTGTCTGACACGAACAACTACCACCAAAATGGCGAAGATCGCCAAAACGCACGAAGGTAAAGTATTTACAAAATATGTAAATTCCGCATGTTTTTAGGTTACCTCTTCCACGAATAGGATGTAGCAGAGGAAATCCGTAAGCAGGAGACTGTTTTGAGGTGCACATAACTGTGGAGACCTGTCTTGAAATAGGATAATGTTCAGGTCAGGGTACGACGCAACGCGGACGGTTCAGATAATGGCGCTGGATGTTAGCATTGCTAGCTTACTAGCTAATTATGCAGGATTTGGCACTGATTTAGCTTTTTCGGGCCAACGAAAATTAATGACACAATACAGCTCCAAATGCTTAATTTAATCTTTCGGCATGTATTGATGATTTAAATATCATCCACGTAACACTTAATATCAGTTTTTTTTTTCGTTAAAATACCCTTCCTATGGCTAACCCTGTTACCTTAAGCCGCAGTTTACAGCACGGCTCGACCACACGTTGTAGATACGCATATTGTATTTATATCGAAATAATTGCGTCCTCAAACCGTTTGCATTTTTGTCATTGCGTGGTGGAAAAAAAATATCTGAAGTTGAAGAAGACTGTGGGTAGTGTTTTTGAAATAGTACCAATTGTGTTATTTTACACCATCTCTTGTTTATGTCTCTGTAGACATAGAGGCCCAGATCCTGGAAATCCAGGGGATGAAGGCTACCCTGCTGGAGGATGGAGATCAGGGTGTTGGCCTCGATTCCACTGGATTTTATGACCAGGAGATCTATGGAGGTAGTGACAGTCGCTTTGCTGGATATGTCACTTCCATTGCTGCCAATGAACAGGAGGATGTAAGTATTTAAACAATAGACTTAGTCACCACTCTAGTTTTCATTGTAACAGCATGCTGTATATTTGCATCCTCCACCTGCTTGTAGAATGTTACTATTTGCAGATGTTTTTATCTGTTGAGCTGGGAGAATTTTGCCATTTTGGTAAAATTTGACTAGACTCCTTTTTCTTTCCGCAGGATGATGAAGATGACACATCAACAAGTTTGTTGGGACAAAAGAAACCAGGGTACCATGCACCGGTGGCAATTCTCAATGCCATTCCTCAGTCAGATGAGCAAGTATGTGTTTATTTGTGCAAGGAATACACATTTTTGATCACTTTTTTGCTGCCATCTTAACACACCAGTCAATGAATTGGAAAGCATTCAGATGTCTTTTTCAAACCTTTTTAGCAAAAAACTATTTTGGTTATTCATTGTAAATCCAACTGAAATACACTAAACCCATATTCTTTTACAGTACGATCCATTTGCAGAGCATCGTCCACAGAAAATAGCAGAGCGGGAAGATGAGTACAAAGCCAGACGCAGACAGATGATCATCTCACCTGAACGTCTCGACCCCTTTGCTGATGGTAAATTTTAATACTTTTTGTCTCTATTACATCTCCCCATTTTCTCCCCCTTTTCACGGTTCACTTTTTGTGACTCCCTTTCATGACTCCCTATGGCTTCACACTCATAGTTTTGCTGTTCAACCCTTCGACCACTATGCAATAGCTTGCTTCCCAGACTTGATGCCTTCCCTGTGGTCAATCCTTTGTGGTTCAGGAACATTTTGTGTCATTGTATGCTTTTCACTGAATATGGGACCTATTTGAATGTACTTAACCTTTTCAACAGGCCATCGGGGTACATAGATTGTGATTAGCAGTTTGGTTTATAAAATTGTAGAGGATCACATTTTTTCCTGGTGCATGCAGTGAAATAAAGTTAAGAGGCGGTAGGGTTACCATGCTTTTAAGTGGGACAGGTGGTTAGGTGCTCCAATCAATGAAGTAGTAAATCACCTAACAAACATGGGTCGCAGATGGGTTGTGTGTGAGTCGAAGGGTTAACAATCCCATGTGACCTTGAGCATAAGTATTAGGGAAAAGTGCAGTGTTCTCATTTTGTAGCAAACGAGGAAGAGAGATAAAAAATTATGGGTGTAATTCACCTGTCAATGTACTTTTGGTAGCTGTCAAGTAGTGATGCTCATAGATTCAGAGCTTTACGTGCCAATGCAGCAGGGCTGTCCTTGGCTTGGTTAACCCAGAGGCATCAGTATCTAAGGATATAGAGAGGAAGTTTTTCTGTCAGTATAGGGTTTTCTGTTGAATTTTGTTTATTAAACTTATTTACACACAGCCTTTGTGTCTCAGCATAGAGCACTCTGTGACAAATTAATTTAAACAATGTATGGCTAGCTTTTCTCACTGATCTGATGGCCAAAATTTCTTAAGTGGTGATTTTTTATCTTGCTTGTCATTAAATCACCTTTTTATGGTTCTGTCAGGCTCTTTCCTAGAATATGGTAATATTTACTATGTATGTTGAAAGACCCCTAAAGTTTTTAGCCAGCTTGTTGATATCTATTTTTATTATATCGTCACTTCCTCTGACAATATGATCTGAAAATGGCCAGGTTTGGTCTAGATTAGGGCGTAATCTAAAGCCTGCATGTAGAGAGAGCTCTTTGTACAAAGTTGTTGTGTAAATATATTTTTATTTTACAACTCTCTCTGTAAAATAGAAATATGTTATCAAGAAAAATGTGTACCACAATACCACAGGCCCATACTAACTGTCCTTAATTTCTCTCCTACAGCAGTACTGCTTTGCCAGTCCTGTACTGCACTCTGTTAAGGGTGCAGCAACTCATCCTGTGTAGGTTATGGGGAACACAGAACTGTGCACTTGTCAGTTTGGTCAGGGTCCACTGGCTACTTGTTTGACTGGGGCCTGTGAGGGGGAATCAGATGCAGCCCAGCTACATTGCAAGTGGAAATTTACAACCCAAATTATTTGATTCTCTTCAATCAGCTACCTTTGAAAGGAAGTCAAGATCTAAATTCATCTAAATTTGATGAGGGCTATTATGAGTCACAATTTGCATTGTGAATCTGTCATATTTCTGAAGAGCAGGTGTAATTACAGTTGGGGTTTACTCTACTATTATATTTGCCTCATTTTGTACTTGAATGCAAAGGTAGAAACTCATGTTTTTGATTTGTTCTGTGGTGATGCCATTCCTAGAACTAGCCTTAAAATCTTGACTTTACTCTTAAGCTCCTTGTTTGAATAATTGGGAATCTGTACCACATGGTCTCTTATCAGCTTTTTTCTAGTTGTATGGTTAAGCCCCAAGAAGATACTTTGTTTTTTGAGTACCGTAAATCAATGCAACACAGGTGGTATACTGTTGTGTGTGAGTTCAAACCCTTTTCCAAAGTGTTACTAATGGTAAAGAGAAATTTTCTAGGCTTCTTTTCTGCCGGTTGAAGTCTGACTGCAGAAGGACCCTTGGCACTGAAAGTGTACGTATTCTGAAGAGCACAGCCCAGGACCCCTGCATCAGTGATGGCTATAACATCTTAATCCATTTAAAGAAAACACCACAACCTCAGCTCTTCGCTCTATGTATCTGCTTGTTTTTTTCTTAGAATGCTATGTCTGTATGTAAGAAAGACAAATGTGTGTATATATATGTATGTATGTAATTCCCTAAGACTTTGATTTAAAACAGGAACATGATAAATTAATCTCTTGGTAAAGTGAGTCAGGGTTAGCTGGCTGTGTTTGTGCTTGCTGTGTTTATAAGACATGGGTCCCTAGAATGTATACTGATGATTTCCCTCTCTTCTTGTTGGTGCTCTTTCGCGCAGGGGGCAAAACACCGGACCCCAAGCTGCAGGTCAGGTCGTACGTGGACGTCATGTTGGAGCAGAACCTGTCCAAAGAGGAGGTAAGTTGTATCCGCAGTGCAGCATTGGATATGAACCATTCAAATACTCTTACATTTACATATATCCAAACAGCTCTAGCATCATTTTTGTGACACTGGTGTCTTTGTGAATGTAGAGAGAGATTCGTCAGCAGCTGGCAGAGAAGGCCAAATCAGGGGACCTGAAAGCAGTCAACGGGTCCGCTGCCAGCCAAGCTGTCGCAAAACGTAAGCGTCGCTGGGACCAGACAGCTGATCAAACTCCCTCCAATGCAACACCCAAAAAGATGTCCAGCTGGGACCAGGCTGATGCCTCTGCTGAGGTATGTGATCCAAGATGCAACCTTTTACTGCTAGATGGATAACATCTGCTGGCCTTGTAATGAATCTTACCTTACAGTGGTAGTAATCTATATATTAAAAGCCAAGTGGCCTCCTTGTCCGTATGTGTATGTGTGTCCGGGGAGTCACACAAAATTCATTAAGAGCTGACTGCTGCGGTTTGGCACACTTAGGTATTTTTACGTAATGGCACACATCAACATTGGTCATATCATTACAATATTAAAACCATAGTTTCCCACAGAACATGCAGGCCTAAATAGCAATTCTATGTCTTGATGTTCTAAATTGTCTTTCTCCATCTCGTACAGACTCCAGGACACACCCCTGCACACACACCTTCAAATAGTCGATGGGATGAAACACCTGGCCGACCTAAAGGCAGTGAAACTCCGGGTGCCACTCCCAGTACCCGCATGTGGGACCCTACTCCTAGCCACACACCAGCCGGTGCTGCCACACCTGGCAGAGACACACCTGGCCATGCCACACCAGGCCACGGTGGAGCTACAGGAAGTGTACGTAAGAATCGCTGGGATGAAACCCCCAAAACTGAGAGAGAGACTCCTGGACATGGGAGCGGCTGGGCTGAAACACCTCGCACAGACAGAGGAGACGAGTCAGTGGGTGAGACTCCAACCCCAGGGGCCAGTAAGAGAAAGTCTCGTTGGGACGAAACACCTGCCAGTCAGATGGGATCCTCCACACCTTTGCTGACACCAGGAAAAACGCCCATAGGAACGCCTGCAATGAACATGGCAACACCAACACCAGGTAAACCATAACTGCCATCTCCAGACACTTCTACATTAAATACTACTGTTATTGGATATTTGCAATACATGTAATACCTTTTTATGTTTTTGGAAACTTTGAAATATTTGAAATTTTC
This sequence comes from Apogon talboti, assembly GCA_037367365.1. Classification (NCBI taxonomy): domain Eukaryota; kingdom Metazoa; phylum Chordata; class Actinopteri; order Kurtiformes; family Apogonidae; genus Apogon; species Apogon talboti. Next base: position 19,202,874 of record JAPQRQ010000015.1, read on the forward strand.
AGAACCATAAAGCTGTTGTAATTAATTGGTTAACTGTAAGTTTTAACCTCATAAATAATAAAGTCCCATGCAGTTATTGATTTTTGACCCCAGCATCTTGTTTTCCTCAGGGCACCTAATGAGCATGACTCCAGAGCAGTTACAGGCTTGGAGGTGGGAGAGGGAAATAGATGAGAGGAATCGGCCTCTTACAGACGAGGAGCTTGATGCCATGTTTCCAGAGGGATACAAGGTCTGCATCCCTTTCTCTTATGGTTTCTTTTCCATAAATGTTTTTACTTGTATAGTAGAAGAACATTTTTGACTAATAGTAATACATTTTTCCTTTATCCAGGTCTTGCCTCCACCAGCAGGGTATGTGCCTATCCGTACTCCTGCCCGTAAGCTGTCTGCTACACCCACCCCTATCGGAGGAATGACAGGCTTTCACATGCAGGCAGAGGACCGGACCACAAAACAGATGAATGATCAACCCTCAGGAAACCTTCCTTTCCTCAAACCTGATGACATTCAATATTTCGATAAACTTCTGGTAAGAATCAAACAAACAACGTACTTAAGCTTGTGCGCACGTCATGCGTAAAACAACAAATAAAATCTACAACTTGCTGTTTGCCCTGTCTGAAGTTCAACATTCCTGTCTGTGTTTGTGTTAGGTGGAGGTGGATGAGTCCACACTTAGCCCTGAAGAACAGAAAGAGAGGAAAATAATGAAATTGCTGCTGAAAATAAAAAATGGGACACCCCCCATGAGAAAGGTCAGTACTTGTTACATCTTTACGGTTGGCCCCTTTATGATGACCAAAAACCTTATTCCTTGATATTTGTTTTGTAGTCCTGATATAATTTTCACCCACCTTGACTCTGCCCAGGAGAGTTTTGTTAGTATAAAGCACAAAAACAGTATCCAATGCAAGATCAACACCCAGCACTAAGCCTGTATGTGGTTACAGTGTATATTATTTGCGTACTAAATAAATCCTCTTGAGGAGGTGCTGCTCAGGTCAGAAAAGAGACCGTCATGTTGTGCAGGTAGCAGCAGACAATTCGACAAATCTGATCCTAAAGCAGGAATAAATTACTCTAAAATCCAACAATCTGCATTTTTAATTGGTCTGAAAATTAATTGGCCTAACTGATTAATTTGGATATTTTTACATTAAGGTGACTCACCTGCTCTAATGTCACAGTAACTTTAGCCATGGGTTTTGGGATGCCGCAGATGTATTAGTTATGATAAACTGGTTTCATGTTGTAGTTTGTTTTCTTTATCAGATTGATCAAACTAACAACAAAAGACAATGGGAGTTGTAAACTTTGCACTTGGATCAGAATTTGTCAGGTTTGTTCATTCTATATCTTTAATGTTGAGACACTGGACTCAAATGGAACAGAAGACAAACAAATGTCAGGGAATATAAGTGAAATTGATCTTAAATTTGCATCTCAAGGAGGCTAACATGTAACATGCCACTTGTTGGACCCTGCTGAAGCGTCACTTAAAGGGTTACATGTTGCTTTCATCAGCTGATGACGTCTGTCTCTCTGCTTGTAGGCTGCTCTGCGTCAGATCACAGATAAAGCTCGTGAATTTGGAGCAGGTCCCTTGTTCAACCAAATTCTTCCACTGCTCATGTCACCCACCCTTGAGGACCAGGAGCGCCATCTGCTGGTTAAAGTTATTGACCGCATTCTCTACAAATTGGATGACTTGGTTCGACCATATGTGCACAAGGTTGGCTACGTTTGAAGAATGCCTATTTATTATCTATATTAATAAATTATGTGTACTGTCTAACCTGGCTGTCTTTTTTCTCTCTCTTACACAGATCCTGGTGGTGATTGAGCCTTTACTGATTGATGAGGACTACTATGCCAGAGTAGAAGGCAGAGAGATTATCTCCAATTTAGCAAAGGTAAAATAGAGCGCCATACACTGTGGATACTGCAAACAATTCTCGCCTGTTCGACCAGTCTGTGGTCAGATCAGGGCTAGTAGTTTGCTAGATTGACACCAACATGAGAGCTAGCAGACTTGACATTGGCATCATATCTGTTCTCAACCTGCAACCGTTGGTTACAATCCACAATTTGCTTAATCGTAGTATTTTCACTGCTAAAGTAACTTTAAATCCTGTGCACAAGCATTATTGAATGCCATACACAGTAGCATTCACAACTGAACCATGATTGTCTCCCTCACTGTTGTGATGAGAAACAAAATCCTCTCAAGCTTGTCATGTACAAAACTGTTTTGTGTGCAGTCTGTTTATTGGCATCATATCTGACATTTCTGTCTTCCTCCGGTGTGTCATAGGCCGCTGGATTGGCCACAATGATTTCCACAATGCGACCTGATATCGACAACATGGACGAGTACGTCAGAAACACCACAGCCAGAGCCTTTGCCGTGGTGGCCTCTGCCCTGGGCATTCCCTCTCTCCTGCCCTTCCTCAAGGCTGTGTGTAAAAGCAAGAAGTCCTGGCAGGCGAGACACACAGGCATTAAGATTGTCCAGCAGATCGCCATCCTCATGGGCTGCGCCATTCTGCCACATCTTCGCAGCTTGGTGGAGATTATCGAACATGGTGAGTGTTGACCGTTAAGTGGAGGTGCTATTCAACCAGGTATTACTTAGCCATGGTAGAAGAAATTATGAAAATGGGCAGACAAGACTTTCTGCTTCAAACCCCACCTGTGTGGAAACCAAAACCATGACACTAGGCACTGCAGAACCTACAGGTCATAATCTTGTATACTAACTGCTTTGACTTGTGTTATACCCTACAGGTCTGGTGGATGAGCAGCAGAAGGTGAGGACCATCAGTGCCCTGGCTATAGCTGCTCTTGCTGAAGCTGCTACACCTTATGGTATTGAGTCCTTTGACTCAGTCCTCAAGCCTCTCTGGAAGGGTATCAGACAGCACAGAGGAAAGGTAAGGGCCTCTGCGTAGACCATAAAAGTATCTAATGCAAGATCCACACCCAGCACTAAGCCTACTTGTGGCTACAGTGTGAATATTTGCTTGCTAGAGGAACTCCTTTAATGGGGGTGCTGCTGTCAGTAGAGGTCACATGACAGACCATCACTCTGCTGGGAGCAACAGACAGAAACAATTATCAGACTTGTAAAAGCAGAAAACCTTGAATTAGGTTTTAATTCCTATTTCCTGTTCCCATTTTGTCTCCAGGGTTTGGCTGCATTTCTCAAAGCTATTGGCTATCTGATCCCATTGATGGATGCTGAGTATGCCAACTACTACACCAGGGAGGTGATGTTGATCCTCATCAGAGAGTTCCAGTCTCCTGATGAGGAGATGAAAAAGATTGTGCTTAAGGTAAGGAATGGGACTGGACACTACTACAATATAAGTGAATGTCAGGGGGTTATATAAAAGTAAGGATTCTCTTTGCGACTCATTCTCGCCTGTTCAGTCCTTACCTGGCTGTAACAGGGCTAGTAGCTCGCTAGATAAACTCCCAACATGAGAGTTAGCAGAGTTGACGTGTCTGTCCTCTCTGTTCTCACCCTGCACCCGTTGGTTACATTATAATTCTCATCTCAATACTTCTCTGTTCTCAGGCTGAACTCCGAAACATTTTTACAGGGTTTCTGGCCACCTGTTTTCTTTTCTAACTTGTGCATCTATCTTGTCATATAGGTGGTAAAGCAGTGTTGTGGAACTGATGGTGTGGAAGCCAACTACATTAAGACTGAGATCCTGCCCCCCTTCTTCAAGCACTTCTGGCAGCATAGGATGGCTCTGGACAGACGCAACTACAGACAGGTTAGTGGAAACCCCTCATATCTGAAACGCCATGCACTGGTTCATTCATTCATAACACAACAGCACACTGGTTCTCTGTGATATGTGGTGATTGTCTTTGAGGCTTCGGTTGGGAATCATTTATAGAAAGCAGACTGTTGGAGCAACAAGTGGAAAGAATAGAATATGGTATTAATCTGTTTGTGGCATGGACTGTGAAATGCGTTTTTTAATTGGTTTTGCCTGTCGGCACTAAAACATTATTTTTCCGTATTTCACTACTCAGGAAGAAGTAATTGGATAAAAAAAACAGTAGTTTAACATAAACTGTAATTGGTGTGTGAAAGTTAACATAATGTGACACAATTAGCTGATACATTTTTTGACAACAGAATTTATTGATCTCTGATAAGCTGTGTCGGGGCACAAAGGGAAGTGGTGTATGATCTACGTGGATCATGTGCCATGCTTCACTTTGAATTTTTCAACTGTGTTCTTGTCATAGTTGGTGGATACCACAGTGGAGCTGGCCAACAAAGTGGGAGCAGCAGAGATCATTTCTCGCATTGTGGACGACCTGAAGGATGAGGCTGAACAGTACAGAAAAATGGTGATGGAGACCATTGAAAAAATTATGGGCAACCTGGGTGCAGCTGACATTGATCACAAGCTGGAGGAGCAGTTGATCGACGGCATCCTCTATGCCTTCCAGGAACAGACAACAGAGGTAAGGCTAACCGCATGGATCACTTAAGTGCCATTAGGAACATGCAGTGAGCATATGTAGACTAAAGGAAGAACAAAATATCAACTGACTGTTTTTTGTTTTGTCTTTTTCCAGGACTCAGTGATGTTGAATGGTTTTGGTACAGTGGTGAATGCCCTTGGGAAGCGTGTGAAACCCTACTTGCCACAGATCTGCGGTACAGTCCTGTGGCGTCTGAACAACAAGTCGGCCAAAGTCCGTCAGCAGGCCGCTGACCTCATCTCCCGTACGGCGGTGGTCATGAAGACTTGCCAGGAGGTGACCTATAAAGACATCTGCACACATACGTAGTGACTCATATAACACATTCACTAATTTGTGTTCTGGTTTGATTTTACAGGAGAAATTGATGGGTCACTTGGGTGTGGTGTTGTACGAGTACCTGGGAGAAGAGTACCCTGAAGTACTGGGTAGCATCCTGGGAGCTTTGAAGGCCATTGTTAACGTTATTGGTACGTCACCCTAATTATTTTCTGTTACACCTATGTGAGCATTGCTTTCATTTGCACTGAGTCTGTCACTGAGATTCCAGGATGTCAAACTGTTGAAAGTCTGGACTAATGCATTCTTTATTCACAGGTATGCACAAGATGACTCCACCAATCAAAGACCTGCTTCCTCGTCTGACTCCCATTCTCAAGAACAGGCATGAGAAGGTGCAGGAGAACTGTATTGACCTAGTGGGAAGGATTGCTGACAGGTCAGTAGTTCATACTCAGACTCACATTGACTGGCTACTGTACTTTCAGTGTCTTCATATAGAGTCTTTCTTGGTAGTTCATCTCGGTTCAACCGGACTGGTTTTGCTCGAATGGAACCAGTCTGGTTGAACCGAGAAGAACTACCAAGAAGGACCATGACCTGGACAAATGAGAACCTACACAGACATCTTAATATAGAATCATAATAGAATCATTTCACCACAAGATTGAAAGTTATTTTACAGCTTGGTTTTAAGCAAGCATAGGAAACATCTGCAGCAAATAAAGCTCTCTTGCTGAAGCACAACTCTGGTTTTTCATAATCATTGGGTCCTTTTTTTAGAGTTAATGCCTTAGGACCTTATAGATAGGATAGTAAAACAGAAAAACTCACCTTCAGCTCACACAATCATCTGTCCTGGAGTGTTTATGAACCACCCAGTCTGTATAGCCAACAGTAATGTTTCTGAATATGCATAGGGATCTCATGTTTATTTTTTTTGTTTTGTTTTTTTGTAATTTTATTTTTTTTGTACATATTCTCAGTACATGTAAATCGTTTTCACCACAATTTCGCTTCAATAACAATTGAAATATAAAATGAGCATTTCAGCTCCTTGGTCCAGGGAAATGTCACAGTATCTTTGAAGTGCGTCTCTGATCAAACATCTTCACAAGTCTGTCGTAAAGCTGTTGACTAATCCTTGTGTCTCCTTAATATTTCAGGGGTGCTGAATATGTGTCAGCCAGGGAGTGGATGAGGATTTGCTTTGAGCTGCTGGAGCTGCTCAAAGCCCACAAAAAGGCCATCCGCAGAGCCACTGTCAACACGTTTGGTTACATCGCCAAGGCCATCGGGTATGTGGACATTCAGTTTTTGACAATCACTCTCTGACCAGATCTTCTGATTCTGCTGATTTCACATGAGTTCATGTCCCTGGACCTAACCTGTGTCATGCCCTTGTCTCTCCTCTCAGTCCACATGACGTCTTGGCCACTTTGCTCAATAACCTAAAGGTCCAGGAGCGTCAGAACAGAGTGTGTACGACCGTGGCCATTGCCATTGTTGCCGAGACCTGCTCACCATTCACTGTCCTACCTGCGCTCATGAACGAATACCGTGTGCCTGAGCTCAACGTGCAGAACGGTGTACTTAAATCCCTGTCCTTCTTGTTTGAATACATCGGAGAGATGGGCAAAGACTACATCTACGCGGTCACACCCCTGCTGGAGGACGCGCTAATGGACAGGTGAGTTGAAGGGTCGGGGTTTGTAGAGTCACAGTCCTCTGGTGGTTTTCCACTCCTGACTGAAAACATGCCTCAAGTT